>PISX010001056.1:0-217486 GCA_004024625.1 Mellivora capensis
GCCAGGTCTCTAAATGTCACTTTTCATCCCCAATTTCCAGATTCCTAGCAAGCTTCCCCAGTTTGCCAATGTGAGACAAAATACACTCCTCGTTTTTAGCCAGGGGAAAACATTTCCTACTTCTTTGCAATCACTTGCTCAAGACTGTTATAATTGCGTCCCAGGGCAGGCTCTGACTTCAATATTGGCCTTCAATAAACCCTGTGCTGGGCGAACAGGAAACTCATTGTGAGCTGAGTTTCTGTGACTCTTAACACTCATGCAAGAGGCATCGAATTTCAGCAAGATCTTCTGGAGCAGGGATGCAAGTACAAACCAGCCACGGGGTCAAGTCTGGGCTCGCTTTATTTGACCTTGGTTTGTTTTATTTTATTTAGGCAAATGTTTTCAGGGGGCGCAGGGGGCCATAAAATCCTTACCTTTTAAAGGAGCCCATTGTTAACAGTTTGTTCATCACCGCTCCCTCGACCTCACCAAAAAAGTCTCCAGTCTGCAGGGAAGAAAAGAAGAACCCAGGAGGAAGTAGAGATCAACAATGTGCTCAAATACCAGAGGAGAATCAGAAACGGACACCGTCTGTGTTCTGGAGCTGGCAGAAGCAAAAGGCGGGTGTTCAGGCTACATAAAAAGTGGAAAATATCTTGATAGTCAAGAGAAGTTATTGGGATTACAGAGCAGACTAGTAAACAGATGGGAATGTTCCACAGTACATGGCAGGGGCAGAGGGGGGTGGCATTGAGTAACACAGGCCGAGCACTGGAATTGGACACCCGTGCATGTGTGTGCACAGACGTACACACACACACACACACACACACACGTTCGCGTGCAGTAAGCATTAATCTGCACTCAGTCCCCTGTGATTAAAACACTACTTCATAGACAGGAATGGGCGGAGAAAGGGCTTCCTAAGCAGTAATAAAGAGGATTTTTTATAATTCCTGGGTGACCTGCTTAGGGAAATATAGCAGTCCTCTTCATTGGCCCTATAAGTTTCCTGCTGTTGAGGATAGGTCCTTTCTCACAATCACTTTCTGAGGATCATTCGCGATTTTGTCCCTGGGCAGTTCCTATGTTGACAAACAAGGCAGTCCAGAGTCCAGCCCCATGGAGGAGGCAGCACGGCCAGGCAGAGTTCTAATGGCTCACCCTCATGGTGGGGCCGTCTGCAGGGCATTTGGGGCTGAGCAGTCCCTTCCCCACAACCTGGCTGATGTTTGGGCCTTAGACTAGGTCTTGGTGCTGGCTGAGATTTGCAGACTCTGAATGGTGGGATGAAGGATTAACATCCTCGTCCATCCCTCCAGTCTCTTGGAACCGCTAGCATTGGGTCTCATGGGGGAGGGTGTAGCCCTGCAGCAGCACGGAGCTTGGGGCAACGGCCTTCCTCAGCCAACACCCCGGACTGAGCCGGTGTAGACAAGGAGAAAGCCCCCGTGACTGCTGTGGGTGCACTAAGGATTTATAGCTCACGTGTGGGCGGGTGGAGGACATCCTTCTAAGAGGCTGAATTAGTAAATTCCATAGGCTTTGTGTTCGCTAAATCCTGATTCAGATTACCACGGAGTGACCTAAACCAAGCCCCTGGGAATTTTCAGGCAGATGGGCATATAAAGACTTTGCCAAAAAGTCAAGAAAGAGAGGAGGAAGAAGGAGATGACATTTCAGTGACTGAACGTGGAGCATTGCCCATCTCATTCCCGGGGCCATTTGAGTCTTTTGCAAACCCTGGTGCTAGGAGCTAGAACGTTTGTATCTCGTGTGTGTAAATATGCCAGGGTCAATGGAACTGGTTGTTAGATGAAGAAGAATTATCCCAATTGGGGTGCAGGAAACCAGTCAACATCAAACAAGCTGGAGCAGAGCTGGCAGGCAGGCTCCCTGGGCCAGGCTTCGGGGTCTGCACCCTGGAAAGACATAGCCAGGAGCAGAGCCCGCGTGCATGTCCCTCCAGGTCAGAGCACTTTACACTGTTGGCTAGATGAGGACGGACCACGGAAGATATCCACCATGCCCTTCCCCACCCCGGCATGGGACCAGGTTCCCATCTCACCCCTCCACCATCATGGCAGGAGGTTAGGGCGTGGTGGTTAATTTGGGTTCCCCCTCCCTGGACTCTTGGATGTCTGGGGGTTTCTTCTCCCAGCTGGACAGACACATTACCGTGGACCTCTGGGCTCACTGCTATCTAATCTTTACCAACTGTCCCGTGTCCAGCGATGCTCAGGATCCGAGGAGACAGGGTAGGGCAAATGTGATTCCTGACCCTGTATGTTTTCCACCCACCACAAGTGCATTTAAAAATTCCACAAGCTTTCCCTGGATAAGAAGGAAAATTGAAGCACATTTCCACACGTGACCCGGAGCCAGCGTTGATCAATTAACAAGGCATTAAGCTCAGACTCCCTAGGGACTTAAGGACAATTAACTAATTTATTTGGCATTAATAGGGCCTATTGTACTGTTGACTGCTAAAGAATTTCAAATGATTTGTTTTTTTTAAGACTTTATTTATTTGAGAGAGAGAGAGAGAGTGCACAAGCAGTGGGAGCAGCAGGCAGAGGGAGAAGCAGGCTCCTCGCTGAGCAGGGAACCTGACATGGGGCTCGATCCCAGGACTCCAGGATCATGACCTGAAGCTGAAGGCAGATGCTTATCTGACTGAGCCCCTCAGGTGCCCCTCAAATTATTTAAATGGGACTTCATTATAAAATGGTCCTCAACCCCTCCTTTTACAAAGCCCGCCAGGAGGCTTGGGTAGGTCATGTGATATGCCCTCCATCCCCAAACCAGGGAAGGAAGAGAAGGAGCACCAGAGACCACGTGCCTCCCTCTCTAGTGCTACTTCATCACGTCATACCACTAAACACGCCTTTTTATTTTACCTTCTTTGAATATGCTAATTTAATTTGTAATTCCAGACAAGGTTTCTATGCACAAAGTTTTAAAGGAGAAACTTGTTTTCTCTAGGACAATGCTATTTGTTTGAACTCCTATTTTGATTTCCAAACACAGTAGAGATTTCTGTGCTCGGCCCCATGGCTTGGTTTCCTCCCATCTCTTTCCCTCCCGCCCCACACTGCGCACACAGCTCAATCAAAGGAAGAACATTCTTTGCCTATTTCTGGATCCTTGTCCCTCAGTGTGAGAGCCCAAGTTAATCCCTGAACTCAGATAACTGATTTTTAAAAGGCAAAAGCCAGAAAGAATAATTACGTTGGAATAAATATGTGTGTGTGTGTCTATGTCTGTGTGTTTGTATACATATGTATGTGTGTGTCATATATGGAAAAATATCTAAATATCAAAAGAAGGAAACCTCCTTAAAATTGCCCATACTCTTTGAGGCACCTCTACCCTTGAGGCAGAGTTCCTATAAATTGAATATTTTATGAGTGAGAAAGCAGACCCTGGGCTCTGTCCCCACCTCCCCACCCCCCAAATGGGAGGTAAAAACTCTTTGGGGCCTGCTGAGAAGTAGGCTATGACATTTTTAGAGGGATAGAAATCAGGTTTTATAATCTCCTACTATTACCTCTTAAATATAGATCATTGACTCAAAGTTTTAACGCTGTCCTTTGCTCGCCCTCACTGGAGAACAGTCACGAGCTCCTTACTCAGAGCCGGTAGAAATTTCTCACTCACCTGTGTATAGTCTTCAGACACCAGAATAAACCCATTATTGTCTATGAGGTAACAGTTCACAGTCTAGAAAATAAAAAAAAGACCACAGTTTCAACTTCCGATCCTTAGACCGCTTTTACACAAGATGACATACTTGCAACCTGAGAGAAACCTATTTGAGGTTGTTTTGGGGGGAACTGGAAATGTTTGCTGGCTCTAGGAGTTCAGGCCATGGCTAAGCTAACCCCGGTGTTTACTTTGTCAAAATAACAACCAAAAATCAAACACGAAGCCAGCCTTGAACATCCCAGATTAGGATAAAGAGAACACACATTAAAACATTAATTACATTTAGTCTTCCTTGGTTTTTGTTTTGTTTTGTTTGTTTGTTTGTTTTGTTTTCCCCCTTCTAGGACCAGAAGACTATTTCCCAGGAACAAAGTGTTCACAGGCCCTGAGCCTGTATTCCTGGTCGTTGAAGTACAGGCTGTTTTGAAAGCAAAACGCCAGCACAATGTCATTACCCTAATGATGTATTAATGAAAACACTGTGTCAGCTCAGAAGACCATCAGGGGACCAGGTAATATTTTTTAATTTGCTCATAGACTTAGGCAGGGGGGAAGGGGCAGACTTCTGTTAAAAGGGCCCCTCAGGTCTCCTAAAGGTTTTCAAACTGTGTTTTTAATTGGGAGCTGGATTTGGGGGCAGGGCTGTTAGCTTTTGGTAGCTCAGACTTATAAATTGTAGAAAGCAAGGTAAACCCAAACCTCTGCTTCCCCACACTACTTTAATCTCAAGTGAATGATTTGCTACAGGCTAAGTTTTAATTATAGTGCTGTGGAGTTTAAACTTCAGGTTTAATTCTATCCTTGATGTAACTCAGTTTCTATGTATTGCAGCTTTACCTACTGACTGCAACATTTAACGTGTACCATATCTTTACCCGGAGCTACATTCCCCCTAGCTCAGGCCGCCGCAGCACTATTTGCTACCTATCCGAGGAGCTGGTTTTAGTCGGGCACAAAAGTCCAGCCGTGAGTTGGTCCAGAAGATTCACCCTTTATTACTAGGTTGTCGTGAAGAATCGTCAGAAGAGTAAAAAGTCCCGTTGTCACCTTTTATAAAGGAATTAGCAGCTCTGGTGAGCCATAGGGTTTTTCTCGGTTATCCGGAGAAGCCGGAGTAAATAACTTGGGTAACCCGGTTCCACTCTTGATATCCGAAAAAGCTCTTAGCTGTAGGGACACTACCTGGGCCCTACTGGGTGGGAACCTTGACAAACTCTCCCCATTTTTAGGAGACAGCATGAGGAACGAGATCCCCCAGAGCTGGGCTGTCCAATAGGGCAGCTGCCAGCCACGTGCAGATTTAAATTCAATTTTATGTGAATTGAAACTCAATAACGTTAAAAATTTAGTTCTTTGGGTGCACCAGTCACATTTCAAGTCTCTGATCTACCTTGGCTGGTGATTATCCTTGTGGACATTTCCATCGCTGTAGAAAGTTCTCTCGGATGGGACAGCAATCTTTTAGGTTATACTAGTATTCCTGCGAGTTTTAATCCAGCCCACACTGGGTCGTATTAGACAAATCCGTATCTTTGCTTATTTGAATGTCATGATCCTCTTTTTTGAGGGATAGACTCTGAAGCAAAAGGAGGTTAACCTCCATTCAATCAATAAATGCACAAGGACAGGAGTAACCTCCACATTTGGATATTAACTAAATCCTCCCAGTTGTTTAGAGAATCAAAGTCATCATACCACCTCCTTCCCAAATTATAAAATTAGTCCCTAATCAAACATGCCTGGTCAGTTAGTACTCTGGCTAGACCTCTATATATTTGGTCACTATCTCTCCATCTAATGTTGTAAATACTGGATAATACAAAGAAGGCACAAGGCAAATAGATTAAAAAGTCAACTGAAAATCTTGAGAAAGAGGGAAGATTCCATGAAGTCCATGGAAGTGATGTTGGAGATCAGCTCTGATCACAGGGGAAGACACAGGCACATTGTGTGTGCACATCGGACCTCCCAGAGCAGTCTCGTGGAGCTCTGCTGGGCTGTAGTTTAAACATATACTAGCGATCCACTCATGTGGGTCAGATTAGGCTACATCGTACCAGAAATGATGGGAAGAGGAAGTGAAGGACCAGCCAAAGCTCGTGGGGGATTATATGCCTAGGCTTCCACTTTCTCCAAAAATGCTTCAGATTTTGCTCTAATAAGCAGGCATGGTCTCCTGGGTAAGGACTAAGGAATACAGCGTTGGTTTCTTCTATACCGAGTACTGGTTGACATTTACTTTTTAGGCTATGTTTCCACTTAACGTTTTTTTTTTTTTTTTAAATTCACTTCTCCCTCCCCTACTCCCCCTTAAATTAGGATTCCACAACAAGAACCTGGTGGCAGAGAAGAGGCACAGTGCTGTACCATGTTTATTTATGGGTAGCTTGGAATTTCAAGTTTACACTGATCATAAAGAGACATGGTTGCCTATTAAGCAAGAAGTAGATGACTGCTGATATCATGATTTACAAATCACTGTGAAAACCGAGGTCAAATTCAGGATGCTATGTCATTGATGGACACCTGGGTCACTGAATCTGAAAGGTGTCATTTGGTTTTCATGACAGGCAATGCTGTTGTGTTAGGTCAATTTAGTGACCATGATGATTTCCTGAATGGACCTCCCTGCCAACAAGTGCTTCGATTAAATGATTACTAGCGAGGGCAGTGGAGTTGAGTAAGCCCGTGGCAATAGGTGCGCACAGTACCAGGTTATGGAATGGTCAGGACAGAATTGCCAGGTTCCAGGCTGACCAACTGTTTCCTCTGTGTTTCTTTACAATAAATTACATTCAGTGGTCTTCTCCCTACTCTACCCCACCCACCCCCAATTAAAGAAAATAGAGGAGATTTTCAGTTTCCTTCCTATGCTACCCTCTCCCCCAATATAACCAAGCATCGTGGAAGGTGTCCACTTCCCGCCCTGTCCCAAGGGAGGACAGACAGTCAGAGGGGCTTGGAGGAGCTCTCAGTTTTGATAGGTATTGCAAGTGCCCAGTCCACAGCCACCTTTGATAAAACATGTAGGGATGAGGTTGTTTGGGGGAAAAGAAATGCAAAGACAGAGAATAAAAGAGGCAAGGAGAACTTGATTAAAAAAAAAAAAATCTTTCTTCAACTGATGGATAGCTCAAGACTGCTCCGAGAAGTCTGATTCTTGCCCCAAAGGCAGATTAGGTAGAGACCTGAGGTTAGAGCCCACAGCCAGGCCATATGAATTAGGCAGCCCTGGGTGGTAATGAAAGCCAGTGAGGAAGGGCACTTGGGAGCAAGAAACACAGCACCACACTTATGTGACCTGGAAGGTGGTTTCATCCCCCAAGCTGACATACCAGAATCGGAGACTCTGACAATTGCTATAAGTGTGACCTTGAATGAAGTCTTTTAGTACTGTCTCAGTTTTCTTAACTGAAAGATAGAGGTAGCAACAACTCTTTCATGCGGTTGTTGGGAAGATTAAATGGAATGATGAGTGTAGAGGGCTGAGCACAGTGTAAGATGCCCAGGGCATAGTAAGCCGAGAACCTGTGGTCATTGATCACCTACTATGCGCCATCTTTGTAAGTATCCTCATGCTACAGCTTCAGAACTTCTCAGAAAGGGAAGCTGTTCCACTGTTCATTGCCAGAGGTTGTGCAGGCAAGGTTGGCTGATCTTTGTTGCTTTCTGTTTCGCCTTTTCTTTTGGGGGGACGCCTTCCGTTGGCTTTGGCTGGTGCAGGCTGAGCAATGATTTCAAACAGCTCACTTAGAAGCTCAGTATAATCCTGCCTGTTGTTTTCGTTTGTGAGGAGTGAGGGAAAGATAGAGATAGAACGGGGGAGGGCTGGTTCTTCCACCTGAGCGTGGGGCCTGGGTCTCTGCCTTGTAGGCCCACGGAAGTGCCATTCCTTCTGACTTTTCTCCAGGTCTCACACTTTCAGTCCTGATATTTGACTATGGAACAGACTGACCCTAACTTCACACCATATGGTGGTCCTATTCATCATTGGTCGACTAGGCTATCAAGATACTGTCTTTAAAAAAAAAAATTGTTGCAAATCTATTATTTTGGAAAGAAGTACTTGGTAGGATCTTTTGTGCCCTTGCCCTCAAGAGCTATTGCACCAATGCTCAAACCCCCTCCATGCGGGGCTGAATGGTTCCAGAGCCAGAGGCACCAGGTTGCTAGGATTTAGCCTTTCCCCAGCCTGTCCTCCTTCGAGGACATTTCCAGAGGAAATGCCTGTAAGGCCTTACGAAGTCTAGGCATGATTATTAAGCTCGATTCCTTTGGAACAAGCAAGGGTGGCAGCTGCATTTGAATATGAAGTTTTAGATCCACTCACTGCCCTCAACAGCTCCTCCAAACGTCCCAGTAGAAGAGAACTTTCTCATCTCCCAATCTCCCTGCAAAATTCTGGTGCTCTCATCTGGAGATGGTGGCTGTTGGAAAGGCGAGTGGGAGAAGGAAATGAGAGGCAGAGACAGTAGTACCCCAGGTCAGACTGAGATGAGAGGTGGGCACCGCTTTCTTTCTCCACTTCCATCCGAATGCCAACCACGTGTACTACAGGCGGCAGTAACCTTGGCTGCCTCTGTGCCTTATACGCGGTGTTCTCTGCCTGTGAAGCTCTTCTCAGGCTTCAGGCACTGTTTTCAATGCCATCTTCTCCTTCTCCCTCTTCAGTTGACTTACAAGTTATCTCTTCAGGGAAGCCTTCCCCCACCACCCCATGTTTGTTTCATGGATTAATTCACAGCACTTATCACAGTAGATAATCACCTACACTTATCTCCCCTGCTAACCAGTTCTGGTAGGAAAGGAGCCACTTCTGACTCTACTTCCGATTGAATCTCCAGGGGTCCACCGGCTCGCAGGCACACGAGGGCTCAGTAAACATGCTTTGAGGGAATGAGTGAGTCTCAGAAGTCGACATTCGCCCTGGATGGAACGGAGCTCCTTCAAAGCCTTCAGTCAGGCCCACTGCCAAGCTCTCCAAGGCACATGGCTCAGGCCCTGCCTGGACCAACCCAAGATGTATACTCTTCAAGATGGGAAGCCATCTGGCCACACTGACTCCAGCCAGCAGCCTAGGGCACTCCAGTCAGGGGCCAGGGAGTCCACTGATGGGGGAGACAGAGGGGCTGGGATGGGTCCAATGCAGAGCATGTCTGATAAGTCCGAGGGAGTTGGGCTAGCTCAGTGGAGAAGCCAGAGCATGTGAACTTAATGAGCCCCCATAGCTGTTTTTAATGGGGCCCTGATCACTTGAGGGAAGTTGGGGGAGAAGGAGGGACATGGTCTCAAAGGCTTAATTAAAAGTCCTGAAAATGGAATGACACATGAAAAGAGTCTGCTGAAAGGGTGGGAAGGGGCTTCGGTGGGAAGGCAGGACTGGCATTCCCATTTTGAACTATGTCCACTGTTTGCCTGAAGCCAAACTTAAGAGCCAAAATGGGAGATGGATGATAGTTTCACAAGTGCAAAATGAGGACATTTGAGCATCAGATCAAGCTCAGAAATCAGAGCAAACTTAATGCTTAATTTCCCAAGCGTGTGAACATTTCCATGACCATTTGTATGTGGGCTTATCCCAAGACTACTGACGAAGATCATTAGTAGTGGGGAAGGCGTGTGTCTTGTGCTCACTATGCCCAGTGGAGACTACAAAATGCCTAGTGCGCATATGCCATTGCTGTCTGAGTTTCAGACTCAGGGGAACCACTAACTCTCAGGGAAGAAAGAGTCTGCAGACATTTTTGGTTTATAGCTGGCCCTTACTGAGTGCTTACCATTTGCCAGGAACTGTGTCATGCATTTATTTTAAAAATTTATTTGAGAGGCAGAGATCACAAGTAAGCAGAAAGGCAGGCAGGGGTGGGGAGAGGGAAGCAAGCTCCCAGCCGAGCAGAGAGCCCGATACGGGGCTCGATCCCAGGACCCTGAGATCATGACCTGAGCTGAAGGCAGAGGCTTTAACCCACTGAGCCACCTAGGTGTCCCTGTGAATTTTTAAAATATATTATTTCATTCATTCCTCACCATTGCCCTGTGAGATGGATATTCCTTTCCCCACAGAGAGGTTCAGACGCTTGCCCAGGGTCAGAAGGCTGTCAGACTCACACTTTGAAGCTAGTTACTCTAACTCCATAGCCCCTTTGAACCTCCATGCTGTATCATCTGCAAAATCAGCCACTGAACAACAAATATATACTGGGTGTTTCTAAGTGGCACCCATTCCCATTTACTTTTATATATGCGTATGGATATAGGAAAATTACCGTCTCTGGTTTTATTCATCAACTTGTTTAACCTAGTATTCAGTTTTCATCTCTCTATCCACCCAACCACCTAGTAACCGATCAACCAATCAGCTATCCAAAACATTGTCCATCCCACCAGCCAACCAACCACCCACACAGTCACCAACTAACCAATGAACTATCTTTCCTTCTCTTGCTGTGAACTGGGATTAGTAATCGTACCTCCTGTGCAAGGGCAGGGCTTAACGCAGGGCTTCGTGACACTGATTAGTGAATACTACCACTGAGCTGGGTTGTCTTGAGCTGAGTGCTCCAATAGGATAATAAATGTCTCGAAAGGGGGAGGAGAGGTTTGAGGCTGCCTGACTGTCTTAGGAATGGCATTCTTGAACTTAATGAAAGGGTATTGATCATAAAATAGCACAGGATCCTCTTTCCTAAGGGAACATTATTTTTGATCTGATGGCCAGAGAAAATTGGGCTTCTGTTGAAAAGCTAATTGGCTTTTCCTCTTTGGATAGTGATTCACACAATTATGATCTTTGGGGACCGAGCATTTCGTGTTTTAACTCAATCCTGGGATCCCTTTTATATTTCTCTCCTTGTTTTTGCCTATTTTTTTGAAATATATCTCTCATTTATGCTTTCCTTTTTTTTTTTTTTTTAAGATTTATTTATTTATTTTAGAGAGAGAGAGAGAGTACACACACACCCAAGTGAGGGGAGGGGCACAAGGAGAGGGACGGAATCTTAAGCAGACTCTGTGCTGAATGCGGAGTTTGATGCGGGGCTCAATCTCAGGACCCTGAGATCATGACCTGAGCCAAAATCAAGAGTCGACCACTTAACCAACTGAGCCATCCAGATGCCCCTCTAATTTATGATTTCTATGTTTAAATGAAATTTGGTTAGGATTTCTTGAATGCCCATGGTAACCAGAAGAGATACAAATATGATTATTTGTAAGTTCCAGTTTATGTACTAATGTAGAGAAAGACAGACTACCTGAGCCACGATGAAAGGCCATAACCTGCCTGCTTGCTCTAAATCTCAGGGCGGAGGGCATATGAGATTGAATGCTGGAAAAACATAAATTGGATGGGTAGACCTATGACAGGGGTACATCTTTTTCTTCTATTTCTCATGTGTGGGATTCGAATTCATCTTCCCAAAGAATGACAGAGAGGGAGAGAGATAAAAAAAGAAAGGAACGGAGGGAAAGAGTTGTGGGAGGGAACATTATGCTAGAATGAAAAATTCTCTGAGTTTTCAACTCCTTAGATTTTCAGCCCATTTATTACATGAAATTAAGCAAGTCATTTAATTTCTCTCATCTTCCACTTCCCCCTTTGCCAAATGGGATGATGATTCCTCCCCATTTCCTTGGGTTGTTATCAGGATGAGAAGAGATAACATATGGGCAAAAGCTTTGAGAACTAATGCAAGCTTCAAATGGCAATGAGTTTTATTATTTCTTTAAAAGTGCCAAAATTCCTGGGGGAAGGGGGGAGGGAGAGGGGGGTGGGGTAATGGACATTGGGGAGGGTATGTGCTATGGTGAGTGCTGTGAAGTGTGTAAACCTGGAGATTCAAAGACCTGTACCCCTGGGGATAAAAATACATTATATGTTTATAAAAAAATAAGAAAAAAAAAGTGCCAAAATTCCAATAGTGCTGTCTATAGGACATTTATTATTTATTTACTTATTTATTTTTAAATTTTTCGAGAGAGAGGGAGTGTGTGGGTGGATGGGGAGCACATAAGAGAAGGGGGAATGGCAGAGAGAGAGAGAGAGAGAGAGAATATCTCCCGCAGGCTCCCTGCTGAGCGTGGAGCCCAAGGTAGGGCTCAATCCTAGGACCGTGAGATCATGACCTGAGCCAAATTCAAGAATCAAATGCTTAACCAACTGAGCTACCCAAGCACCCCTCAAAGGGACATTTAAAGCACATTTTCTCAGCTCTCATAAACTAGCTGGGGAAGGGAAGGGAAGGGAGAGGGAGGGAGGGAGAAAGAGGAAGGAAGGAAGGAAAGAAGAGGAAGAGAGAAAGAAAATGCCCTTGGGCATTTTGGAGCTTGGAGCTTGGTCAAAGACAATCTGTCAGACCTGGCTGCATTTACAGCAGCATGTCCTCTGTAAGAAGGTGCCCTGTGTCTCTTCCCCTTGACCAGGGCAGAAACAGGGCCAAGGGGTTGTCTTACCTCATCATCGCAGCTGATGGAGCATTTGCCATCCAAAGAAGCACACTGTGGGGTGGGGGGAAAGCAAGGGGAAACATGTTACTTGGAGATTAGCCACTTAATTATTCAAGGACAAGTTATAAGAAGTTCTTGTCCTTTATGCAAATACCAATTTTCATCCAAAGGGAATGCTCCAAGATGTGTCTCCTTTGCCCTCCCCAGGATCAACACCAACTCCAAATAGTAATAAAGAAGACAATTTGGGGGGTAACTGGCTCTTTTTCATTTTAATTTATGTTGTCTACTTTCATTTACATTGACATTCCATATTGATATCTTCTTAAGATCTCAAATCTTTGAATAATAAAAAGTATAATTGTGCCATTATTTAATTTTAAATTAATCCCAATGACTTAAAAAAAAAAAACTCCTGTGTTCTTAGTCTATAGTTTCTTAAAGTGTTTAAGAAATAATATATCATTCCAATAACTAGAATCAGGTAAAATTGCCATCTCTGCTGAATTACTAAGCAAATACCACTGGGACTACTCAGTCCAGAGAATACAGTGCAAGGAAAGAAGGTTCCCAGATTCTCCAAAGCAGAGAAGCCCTCTGGTCAAAGAGGGCAGATGCATGCTTAGTCAGATCCAGTTATGCAAAGGCCTTCCAAAGGGCAATAAAGAAATTCACAAATAAATTACCAGGCGTCACAAGATTAGAAAAAAAGTCGCTATGGAAATTCACAAAAGTCCCCAACAGATAAAGGGGAAACTTCTCCTTTGGAAGGCCACTATCTAGATTTCACAATCAAAACTGTTTGTAGGAGCAAACTGCCTGCTTTCCCAGCATGGGGTGTCTAACGTGCTGACAGCCTTTTATTTTGCAGTGAAATTAAAGGTAATCTGAGCAGCCAGCGGTTCATCTGACAAACATTCATCGGAAATCGGGCACTTTCAGGCTCCGGGGACCCAAACGCGAACACCTGTGTAATAACAGTCCCACTAATGCTTCAATACGCTGATTATACCTTACCTGTCTGCTGGCGGTCCAGAACTTCCTCTGGAAAAATTCAAGTTTCATCTGAATGCCTACAGCTGGGACACATTATAAATAAAACAAGGCATTAGAGATTCCTTCACACAATTATTTAAGATTATCATGGAAAGGTATCTGTCCTGGCAAGAAGCTAATGCGAGCCTATCAGATAAGAACACTTAAAAACTAAATTTACAGTGAAGCCTACGAACGAAGACATTTCATCTTTCAGGTAAGGAATTCTCAAGGTTAATTACACTCAGAATTTTGACACAGAACAAACTGAACACAGTGCCGATAACTCTTGGGAGACACGTTATCTGTGTGTTTCTCAAATTCATACACTTGGGGTCACTCCCCTCCCCAACCCAGGCTAGAGACAGGACCACCACCAACAAAAAAACGCATATTTAGAAACCACTGCTTCTTCAGAGGTCCTGTTCCAGTTATTAATCTATGAACCCGCGTGTCTAAAATGTATATTGTGCATGTGTTTTTGAGATAGAACATTTGGAAAGCACTTGTCATGAGGCTGGTGTTTGGAAGTGAGTCACTTTGCTATGATGTGACTTTAGTTAAACTGGCCTCCAGTATCCACATCTCGATGAAGATGATTTTCCCTCCCCAGGAACCTTGGGGGAATTTTGCAATTCTGTTTGACTGTGAAGGGCTCCCTTGAGCAACAGTGCATGCTAGTTCCAGTGAGAAAAATGTCCAGAAAGAAGAAGTTTAGAAAGTGACTTGAAACTTTGGGAAGAGGCATTTGGTGGAGCCTTAGAGCTGGGACATGGACAAGCTCATAGTGCTTCTCTCGACGAAGCCAAAATGAGGTAACTTTTGAAACCATTTCAGAAAGTGCCCAAGGCAGAGCAAAAAGCTCATCAGATGGTGAGAAGATGTGAGAGGAGTCTGGAAAGACAGAGTGAGACTCTGGGCTGGAAACACTGGACCTCACACGGGACACCACTTATCCCAGTGCCATTTTGCAAACTTCAGTCCGTTGCACACAACCTCTCCGGTTCTTGCCACATCTGCACACCACCGGTATGGTTATTTATCTTTGCACACTTTTTTCTTTTACTAAAATACCTAAAGTAACTTCAACCTAAATAATAGTTCCTACCGAAGGAAATACACAATTATGAAAGGAAAAATAGTTCATTCAAGATGCGTAAAATCTTGCGTGCTGCCATGTTTGATACCCCCACCCCCACCCACTTAGGTAATCACTGCCATGCCGACGTCAGGAAGCTGCAGATTCATAAAGTGTTGGGCTGTCACTTTTGTAACTATCAAGTGCATTTTTACTTCCTGGAATTGTTGAAGCAAGCCCTGAGACTTAAGGCTGACTGGGGTATGTACATTTGGAGGGGCTCATCTTCTACCTTTGGACTTAGCATGTCAAACTCTAGGATAAGGTTAGAGGTAAGCATGGCTGCCATATGCAGAATGGGAAGTCTCTGAAATGCACCATTTCAGCACTCTGGATTCATCCTGCTTTGCTCAAAGTGTCCTCCACCCTCTGGACCATAAGCTCTTCAAGGGCAGCCCCTGTTCTTGCTCCCCACTGGATCCCTGCTCCCAGCAAGATGCTAAGAAATACAGATGTCCATTTGGAGGGACTCATCTTCTACCTTTGGACTTAGCATGTCAAACTCTAGGATAAGGCCTTAGTCAACTGGCTGTCAAGGACCTGCCACAATGTGGCCCACTTTGTTAGACGACGACACAAGCTGCTCTTCCTTGCTCCGGAGAAAATCTCAGAGAATACCTGAAGGAAACTGATTCTGGAGGCTGAAGGCTGCTTACTGTGGTTTCAAATAAATCTTATCTTCCAAAACTCCTGATAGGCCGTATCCTTGTTGGGGATGAGCCAACGGAGGAAGCTGTATACCAGGCTACAGGCTGGGTTTTGCTCAGATTCCCCAGTGGGCAGAGGTGAGAGCCTGCCCTTAAGAAGGGCTTGCAAGGAGTATCTCTGGTTCCACCAAAGACAGGGAAGGACGGCAGAAAGCTGACTTCAGGACAGAGGGCCTCAAATTGTTGTGACATCCACTCATTGGTATCTAGGAGGAGGGTGGAGATGAGCTTCTCTCTCATTGTCTGCGTGTTTTCTCTGTGCAGCTACCCCCCCTGCATGGCTCCCCAGCCAACTCTTCCCAGCCTGGCAGTCTAAGGCCAATTCTGAGGGCTATGGTCAACAGCCATGGCAGGCTTTCAGACACTAAAGCATAAAGCAGAGGGTTTCTTAAAAGCGTCATCCCACAGTGACCTTTCCATGGTGTTTCTTGTTCCAGCAGCCGGAGGTGCCCCTGACCCACCCATCATCAGCAGAGTTGCCCATCAGCGGCCCGTGCCCTTTCTGAGAACCCCTTCCAGTCTTTGATGGAGCCCTCCGCATCCCGCCCCCCAATTTTCACCTCCCTAATGAAGCTCGCTGCTCCCTCCTGGGTATTTATCCATCTCACATTCCTGAAGCCTGCTCTCATCTGTCCCTTTCAGCCTGTACCCCAGCCCCTCAGAGCGCTTTAATCTTTCCTCCTGAGTCAGCCCCTCCATCCCATTAATCATGCAGGCTGCTTCTCTCTGATCCCTCTCCAGCGGGCTGCGTCCCCTCCCTGCTCCCGATGCCCTGAACTAGACACTGCTTTCCTCGCTCCTCACTCACCCCCATCTGGGCCGTGAGGTCGATGCCACAGGACTTCCTCACAGTCCTGACTGCCTCTTCTGCTTGGCTGTGTTTTTGCTGGCTGACCCTGCTGCTCCTTCCAGCCACTCTGGCCCCTGGATCCCTGTGGCACATCTGGATTTGTAGCCTTTTCACCTCCAAGCTGACATGCTTCTCTATGATGGAGAGAATCACGAGCTCATGGGCAAGTCAGCTTCATGACCGTTTGCTCAGTGGCCTACCCTGTGCCGAACTCTCAGCTGGGTGCTAAGGGGAATGAGAGCACACGCTCGCATGGTGTCTAGCTGGGGAGTAGCCACCTGGTAAATGCAATGTCAGAGGCCCCCTCCAGAGGACTCTGGGGCATAGAGGATGGAGTGGGGGTGAGCCAGCAGGCTCTTCGTGTAAGGTTACACCTGGAGACCCCGCTGTCAGGAAAAGGAAGAACAGAGGAAAGATGGTACTCCAAGTCCAGACACAGCACAGACAAAAGGATGCAGCTTTTTAAAAGAACCTAGTGCCTTCTGAGGCTGAAGGAATGGGGCTGGGGGACATCATGGTACAGACTGAGATCAAACGGGTAAAGGACTTGAATGTCGGGCCAACGCGTCTTAGAAGTATCCTATAGGCCCTTGGGCCAGATCCAGCTTCCTTTTATAAATAAAGTTTTATTTGAACACAGCCACACTCACTTGTTTCTATACTGTCTATGGCATAACAGCAGTGCTGAGTTTTTGCCACGGCACCTGAAAGGCCCACAAAGCCTAAAATACTTACTATCTGTCCCTTTTCAGAAAAAGTGTGTTGACACTGCTATAGGATCTAAAGAGCCACTTCGGGTTGACCTATATTTCAGAAAGTCCACGACGGAAGCCTTGAAGAGGAAGGATGAGGGAAATGGCCCAGACAGGGGAGACCAGAACCTGAGGGGTTAAGCAGCCACAGCCCCTTGCTGCGTTGGGCTAATGCATTTGGCTAATAATCTCTTAAGCATGAAAATGATTTAAAGTGAGAAAAACACACCAAAAAAAAAGAGTTAAAAAACAAACAAACAAACAAAAAACAGAATTAAAACCCTCCCACCACCACCACCACCACTGCCAAACAAACAAAAAAATGCCTAAAAGCATCCTCTGGCCAGTTCTATTCAAGAAAACAAACATGAGCTTCCACAAATAGAAATTTAGATTCCTTTCACTATTTTCCTTTATTTTTGCTTCACAGCTTTTTTTTTTCTTTTTTCAAGTTTTATCAGAAGAAAACTCATCTATTCCTTCAGTCCCACTGTCCTCCCCCAACCCCACATATCCCAAATGGAACCTGAGATATTTGTCATGCCTATTTTGTCCTTTCAACAACATTTTAAGCCATAACAGTGTATTCTGATTCAAGTCAATCTTGCTAATTTAATAAGGAAAACAAGGACAGAAAATGCTTTAGTGAAACCCAAGTCCCAAAGAGAATGCAGAAAATAAAAACACCATTCCTGGGGTTTGAAATTTTTTAGACAGTCCAGAAAATCATCAACATTTTTCTCCTGGAGTTCACGGTGCTCCTTACTTCCATTTGATTACAAATGCTCTCAGAGTCCTTGCTAAGGGCTTTAACTTTGAGGATGGAGCAAGAGCCCCTTTTCCATCACAGTATCTCACTCACCTTCCAGGAGTGGAGGAGACCCAGAAAAATACAACCTTCTCAATGGGCCGGTACTACGTGAGCCTCTAGGACCGTGACCCTGAGATACTGGGGTGGTCTTTGGAAACCAGCAAAACAACAAACTCCTTGTTATGAGAATTCCCATTGCAAAAAGCCCCACAGAGACTATTCAGGCTCCTGGAGCACTGACATCACTTTTGGTTTGAATTGTTCAGGTTACTGTTCCTGGAATTCTCCTCAATACTCGAGGAGGGCCTCAGTACAGGTTTTCGGTTCCGCAACGCAGACCACGTAACTTCAATGAACTACGTGCCTGGCTTTTTCTTTCCCCAACTCTCTAACTTCCTTACAACCTTCTTCCCCTCCTTTTCCTCCTCCATGTTTATCAGAAACCTGTGCGAGGTAGTGGGTATACTCAGATGACTACATGACAGCCAGGGACGGGGACCTGCAGAGGGCAGTCAGATCACTGAAAACAGGACAGCACTTCAGGATTCCCAGAGCAGACAGAGATAAGCACAGAGCCTCACCCACCTAACCAGACAGTCATCTCATGCACAGAATGTCCATGACTATTGTTACTTGGAGAGGGACAGACAGCTGACCTCAAATGCTCCAGTCCTGTGCTGTCCAAGTTAGTGACTATTTAAATTAAAATAGAGGGGTGCCTGAATGGCTCAGTGGGTTAAGCCTCTGCCTTCGGCTCGGGTCATGATCTCAGGGTCCGGGGATCGAGCCCCACATTGGGCTCTCTGCTCAGCAGGGAGCCTGCTTTCCTCTCTCTCTACCCCTCTCTAGCTGCCTGCCTCTCTGCCTACTTGTGATCTCTCTCTCTCACTGTTAAATAAATAAATAAAATCTTAAAAAAAATAAATTAAAATAGAATAAAATTAATAATTTAGTTCCACAGTTGTACAAATCACATTTTCAGTGCTCAGTAGCCACATGGGGCTACTGGCTACTGTACTGGATCATGAAGATCTAGAACATTCCCGTCATCACAGAGAGTTCTGTTGGACAGGGATCAGTGATAACAGGAGCAACCACAGAGAGAAACTGGGTATTTGGCACTCCTTAAGGATCAACAGTAAAGTTCTCCACAGACCTGTCCATGCTACCTACTCCCCGGAGGTATAAAAAATGAGGATGACTTAGGTACAGAGGATTTAGATCAGACAGAACTGCCAGTGTGAGAAGACCTGGATCTGCAAGGGGAAGTTGGTAATTAGTTTGAGAGAAACCCAAAGAAATCAATGCAATATGCTCAATGTGGCTACCACCCTCAAGATTTATTTATTTTGCTTTATAAAATTTGAGAATACAAATTACATTTCCAGTGCTATTATATTCAAATGCATTCAAGATGAAATCATGCATGCATCTCATATCAGGTTAATAGACATGCATTCAAGTGTAATCGGAGACTCGCCAAAGAACAATGTTACATGTAAAATTAGAAATAAAATAACTTTTTCATATTGTATTCATTTAGAAATAATTTTCTGTGGGCTTGGCCTCAACTTGCAACATACCCCTAGGAGCACAAATCCGGTTTGTAAAGTAGTGTTCACCATGCCTGGCACGCCTGGCACGCAAGCTCGCACAAACACCCCTACTTCCATTTGCCCACTCCTCTAGCCATACAATATATTCCCATACACACTGAAAGCTCATCCAGGAGACAGAATAACAATCCAGCCACCATCAGCGAATCATAACCAGGAACATTCTTACCAAGAGAACAGGATTCGAACCCTGTTTCTAAGACTGCTAAGGATGTGTGCAAAGGATACATTGCTTCCCCTCCCTGTCCCTACAAAGAGAGTGATACGAGCTTTAGCTTCTGAACAGAATGGTTGTGGGCTGGGGATACATGAGACAAAATAAAATGGTGGGCCTTAGGGCACTCTAAAGGCTTGATAGTGTTGTCAACATTCCTGCTATGATGATTTCTTCCTAGAGTTTTTATCCTTTATTCTTGGATTTCACCACCACATACAATCTTTCGTGCCAAGATACTGAGGCTGAACAAAAAATTCATCCATAAAGAATCCATACTCTTCACTACTAGCAATGTAAATGGTACAATATTGGTGGATCAATGCCCAACTAAATGATGGCACCAAAGGGGGATAGAGACCATACAAGCACTAGCAAGATGAAGCAGAGAATAGACGGTGGTGATTCTCTTTCACTTGAGCCAACTTTTAGAATGGATTTTTTTTCCACCACTTTAAGGAAAGTGGTGCCCCACCATTCAAACACCATCACGTGCCCCTTCTGGAACCGTGATCAGTTACACACCCTTGGGACAAGGCTAGACAAGTACGCATACAGAATCCAAGAAGGTTATTGTCCCCAGTACTGGCACCCCCCAGTTCCATGTGCTAACCAGCCAACGTCCCTATCAAAGCTTCTCAGCGGGCTGGTCACAGCAGGCAGCATGTGACCGTTATTTCAGCCCAGTGCTCGGGCCCAGAGAGGTTCCAGAGCGACCCTGAACCAGGGTGGCCCACAAGCAGTGTTTTCTAATAGATTCCAATCCATGGGATGTGGTAGAAAACGGCATCTTTATTAGAGAAAATGAAACTCTAATTAAAGTTAATAAATAAAATATCTGCTAAGAATATCCCATGTAATTCCTCACTTAAGAGTGGGACAAGTTTTCTTAAGACCTAATTCTACAAATAAATGCTGGCCATACGTGTGTTATCTCACCCAGAAAATGAGCTCCTATGGGTCATATTTCTCAAGCTGAGTAGTGGCTATTTTTACTGAGCTTTACTGGCTTACTATCTCCCATCCTGTCCTCAGCCCCCCTTTGACAGAGCCCCTGAATTTTCGTTCCTTTGTGTACAATGGCAATGATTCCTAGCGGTGGTAGTAACAAGGCCTGGCACGTCTGAATTCCAGCTTGGCCTAATTAACGGTCAACTGTAAAAGCTGTGAGCCAGGCCACATTTGTTTAAATATTTTCCTCTGTTTGTTTTCAATATAGTTAATTGCAAGTTGAACTAACAATGAATCTGAACGTCACTTTTCGGGGAATATTTCATGATCAACCGGGGGTTTGGAGTCAGGCCACTGTTCTGGGGTGTTGAGGAAAAGAATCCTAACCTTCCTCACATCAAATAGAAGCCCATTGCAGAGGTCTGCTAATGTCCAGGATAAATGACTTACCACATGAATAACAACTGAAAACCGTAATGTGAATTATGACATAACTCATCTGTTAAATATTTCATGTGAAGATTTTAATGAATTGCATGATGGAATGTTGGACAAAAAAGACAACTGAAATCCTGGGACTAATTTGGGTGAAACCGAGAACAGAGCTATCCTCGCGATGAGGGGAAGGGAAGGCAGCTGCACTCATGTCCCCCTGGGTGTCAGACTGGCAAGTCCAAAGACTTTCTTAAAAGATTACAGGGGAGAGAGAGCGATCAGCAACCACCGTTCGAAAAATATTCAGATCAAAGCAATATTCGTTTATTGTAATCTTGGCAAAGCCTGAACATTAATCTCCGAGGTATGGTATTATTTCAGAAATGGGGGAGGGGGACATCCTCACAACAGCAGACATACCTTGTATTTTTGTCCAAGCCAAGTGAAGAAATACAACGATAAAAGGGGAGTCGGTGTTTTAAATATTCCCCCCTAACTGAGTGCATATTTCGCTTGTGA
Source organism: Mellivora capensis (assembly GCA_004024625.1). NCBI lineage: Eukaryota > Metazoa > Chordata > Mammalia > Carnivora > Mustelidae > Mellivora > Mellivora capensis. The sequence goes on from PISX010001056.1 coordinate 21,167, forward strand.
AGTATTCCCTGTGGTACATGGGGGAGGAGGAGCGGATGGTGTAGACTGTCTTATACATGCTTTCAAGGGCCAAAGAGCCACACCACGGATGTCTGTGGTGAGAGAGGGAGGAGAAACAGGACTCATTATCTCTCGATTGACCCCACGATAGCAAAAGATGTTCTTTGAAGACTCCTAGCTGTGGGGGCCTATTCTAATCCACAATCATCCCTACCCAGTCTGTGACTGGCTTCTGGGAATGTGTGAGGAAGGCCCCACGGTCGGCCTGCGTGAGTTTTCTCTGGTAATCGCTTTGTTTTTGTCCTGCCGGAGCTTCTCGGGAGCAGTCACCTCTGGTAGAGTGTAATAAGTGACAATTATGAATGTTTCCTCCATTTGGATTCTAATTACTTGACAGAATCAACGCTGAAGAGAATTAGCGGGGCCATGGGATGGAATAATAATTTTCTTTTCACTCCTGAGGTAATCTGGAAGCATTTTTCCAGACTTCATCTGAAGAAACTTATATTCCCTCAGCTTCCCGAGGCCATGGGAGCTGGCATCGAATAGTTTTTGTCACATCGTTTTAGACTCACAAAACTCTTCAAATAATATTATTTCAATAAAGTTTTCAAGCCAATACATTTCTAGAGTCCATTCCCATCTTTTCAACCTTTCAGAATAAAACATTTAAGCCTCAGGCCTCATTGTATTTTAATCAGGGTTACACAAATCAATGTCCATTAAGAAAATTATAAGCTTCCAAATTATAGCTCCCCAGATAATAATTTCTTATTAGGTCACCACCTAATAACAGTTACTGAAGAGACTATAACAAAATCAGGGGTCAGATTTCCAAACATTTCAAAACCCATAATCGAATGGTCACATTTATTTGCCAAACACCTCTGAGCTGGATGTTTGTGAGCGTACTTAATGCAAAGCAGCACTCTAACATCCAAGTGGGTGGCTCACAGGGCTGGGCGGAGGGCGGGGGGAATGGGCCGGGATTCACCCAGTTCCTCTTATTCTTTAGCTCATGTTCCAAGGCACAGAGAGGGAAGGGGACTGGTGCAAGCCCACCCAGCTCATTCAAGGGAGCCTGAGTCCATTCCAGAGCCCACCACCTCGGATTTTTCCAGGGCTGGGTGGGAACTGCAGGGAATGAGAAACCGCCTTGCACGGGCATCAAGGGAGCCGCTAGGCTCAGTGGACACCTTGTGGGAATGGGCTCTGGAGGCTGCCCATTATTCTGATGCATGCAGGAGAGGCTGAAAATCTAGATTTCATACACAGACGATTCACTGAAAAATTCACAGCACTCCCATAGGGTTGCCAGATAAAATACTTCTGATTTGTTAAATCTGGCAACGCTCTCCCAAGGGTCACATGGGGGCACAGTCCAGGCAAGGACCTGGGGTGACCTCTGCGGCACGAGGAGCTCTGAGAACCCTGAGGTAGCTTGGGTCTTGCAGCAAAATATCAGGACTGGGAACCAAGGCTGCCTCCATCAACATGACTTTCGTGACTTTGCTATTTGTTCCAGAAAATTCTTGCCCAGAAATACAAGGCTGTCAATGAGTAAAAGTACCTCATGATTTACTTGGGAAATTTCTCCCAAAGCCATTTATCTGAACAGCAGGCTGCTCAGGACAATAGGGAAAAATGCTCGTTTATCAAACCAAGATTTGAGAGGTCCACCATTCTTAAAGTGGCCCAATCCCAAGGATCCCCATGCTGAGAGACCCACCAGACCCCAGAACCCCACCAATATCTGCCGACCTTCCCCTGCGGGGACATACTAAGACCCTGGCGGGGTGGTGTTCCCCTTCACTGCAAGAAGAAACAATCATGACCTTGCTTGGTCTAATGGGTTTTCTTAACAGTCAAACCTGCTTTATTTTTCTTCAAAGCATTTCTCAATACTGGGCATTAAATGATATTATGTATTAATGATTGTGTTTCATTCCCATCAGACTGGGGGTAAGCCCACTGAGGGCAGAGGATGTTAACACCTATATTCCCTTGCATCTAGAACGAGTGCCCAGCTCGGGCAGGCACGTGAATGGAAGACTGGACAGCTTGATGTGGGGCTGATGGTGAGGTCAGCTGTTCCCAGACAATTTTCTCTCTCGGGGGACCCACCTTGGCTTCCGGGTGGTTGTACACCATCCTCAGGGAAACAGAGAGCCACAGAAAGGTTCTCAGCAAGGTACAGGTGTGACATATGAACAAATCTGGCAAATATCTGGAGGAGAAGGGGGGTTGCTGCGTGGTTTGTGTGAGGAGGTGAGGGATGATGCACTTTCACTGAGCGAGGGGCACTGGGCAGGGAGAGGAGAGGTGTGGTCTTGGTCCCACTGCTCCAACCGAGTGAAGCCTGGAACCCGAGTTCTGCCATCAGTACATTAATCTCAGCTACACCTTGCCAGATACCACTACCCCTGTGCCTCGAGGCTCTGTCATTTTTGCTTCGTAAATTTCAGCATGCTCTGACTTGGTTTCCATGTGAATTATTTCATGAACCATGTCTCCCTGCTCACCAGATATGTTTTGGAATTACATACGACATATTCCATGATGGGAATTATTTTATAAATTGGATCACAGGAATTATATCACATAGTCTTAGTAACATTAATAATATCAGTAATTAATATGTGCCAGGTACACCTTGGAAGCTTTAGATACTATCCAGACATTCCTCCCAACACTGTGCAAGGTGGGCAGTACTCCTAGCCACATTCTATGTGTAAGAAGACCGAGGACCAGAGACGTAAGTTACGGGTCTACGGTCTCCCTGTTCGGAAGCAATCTTCACCTTTGTTTTCATCTCCCAGAGCAAAGGCGAAGAGGTTTCCACCATCGTGAGTTCTAGCATGCTCTCTGTGGGTTTCCTGACAGATAAAAATGCAGACTGGAGGTTTTAAGATAAGATACACATCATTCCCTGTTTAAATAATCCAGACTGTCGGCACCAATTATCAGCATACTCCAGTTGGTTCTGTCTTTTCCAGAAATGGATGACTGGTGTGTTTAGGTGATCGGCCCATCACCTTAGGACAACTCTGAGAACACATTGTCTATCTGCTCTGCAGGCAGCTAGTGAAGGATTCAGGAAAGAGGCAGGCCCCGAGGATGGGCACCTCACGATCAGGTGAAGAGGGAGCATGGAGAGAGCACTTTAGGCCACCTGCAGCATCCCCGGCTGACTCCGAGAACCCCAAGAGACCACCTGCATGGCCAGTGGACGCCAAGAAGCTGAACGTCCGTCCCTAGCCTTTACGAGACAACCACCAGGACTCAAAGAGGAAGTTCGAACCAAAGCCGTGATTATTCTGGGACTAGCTCCTCACAAGCACAACTGCCCTCTTCGTGGTGTGCCAACAAGACCTTCCTTCTCAATCTGTACCCAGTGTCTCCACATCATCTGACATGGGAAAGACGATAATGGAAGCAATCAAAGGAAGACCCCGTGCTAATGAGGGCACTCCTGCTGCAAGGCAGCCTGGGAAAGCGAGTCCAGCAGGCGGCTGGGCCCGAGTCCCTCCGGCCGCGTAGCTGCTGATGCCACAGTCAGACACCTGGGCAGCAGCTGTGCCTGGCTCTATCCGACTTGGCCCAAGGCAGACATGCTTGCAGAACAGCTGCACGCAAGGTGGTGATGAGCAGGGAGGGAGAAGAGAACGAGGACTCAGGCGGTACTCTGGAGTAACGAAGCCCTTCTGGCTCTCCAACCTCTTGGAATGTCAGGATCTTGGAATGTTTGGAAATCAGTCTTGCCCTGATTTTGTTCCACCAGTTAATCAGGTGGAGGTTGAGGATGGAAAAGCTATCTTCCATCATGAAGTGATTACTTCTAAACATGTGCCTGGCTACACCTGAGTCTCTTCTCTGGGCTCCCGGACAGGCTTTCACAACAGGCTGCGCTGGTCAGATCCCTGTACGTGGCAAGGGTGGGCTGGAGGGAAGGAGGGTGAGGGCAGGTACCCCCTTTTCTGATTTAGGAGAGAAGTGCAAATCCTTCTCAGCAGGGCCCACACCCCGAAGCCCACTGTGTAGATGGAGGCCTCTGTGGCACGCCCGGCCCGTCTGGCCCACCATCCCTCAACACAGACCTTATCCACGCTACAAAGGTTCTGTGGGGCCCTGTAAGCTCTCAGTCGGGAAACGGAATGATCAACGAATGAATGAGCAAGCAAATACATGGTATCTCCGGGCACTAGGCAGTTAATCAGTTGCCTTTCATGCTTTCTTGGAGGGATAACAGTTTGAAACACAGTTGTTACCAACATTCTTCCCAGTTTCCTGGCACCCCCTGGCTCTTCTCATTCCCTCAGCTAAAGCATTCCATGCTTAGGGCCTCAGGGAAGGGAGAGCACAGACGAACTCAGAGAACAAAGGAGTAAGTTCTGGATTTGGAGTCTCAAAAATGGAGGCCTCAGGGAATCCCAGGGCGGGAGGGATGACTGGGGAACTGCCTGGGCCGGTGCTTCTCCTTTCCACCTTGCCTCCAGCCCCCTAAACAGACCTCTCAGGAAAGATGCCTTGACTGGAAAGGGAGGAGAATCCAAGGTCCCAGCAGCCTGAGGGAAAGGCTGGCACCACACGTCCCTGCAGGTGTCTGCCTTCCCTTCCCTCGCCCTGGTCCTAGAGCCAAGGGGGCTCCCTGCGATGAGGCAGGTACTCCCCAGCACACGCTCCTGTCTTGAGTCGGCCTGGGAAGTGGCAGGGCATAGGAGCCCGGCCTTCTCCATCCCTGCTGCTGCTGGGAACGGGAGGTCCTGACAGAGGCCTTGGACAGTCCAGCCTGAGGCTCCCTGCAGGTCCCCGCAGGGTTCAGGGAGCTGCCCGACTCCAGGGTGACCTTCGAGAGGAACAAGGCGGGGCCGTGGCACTAACCTATGCACAGGTCCCTGACAGAGGACCCAAGAGGAAATGCCTGCAGGATTCAGGGAGTACGTGCGTCCCCCAGCCTTCAGCCTCGGGTGAGCCCCGGGAGAGAGCGGTGAGAGACCACATCCTGTGGGGTATCTGAGGCTTCTGTCCAGATAAAGCTGCCCCGCTGGCCCACCCAGAATGTACTGGCTGACTCTCCCATCCCTTCCTTGTTCACCACTCAAGAGCACAGACAACAAAAGCGGGGTGTCCTCGGGAGTGCAATCAGATGCCAGTGGGAGGCCTTTCCCCCACGCCCTGTGCAGGGCAGGGCTCAGCCCCCGCTCACACACCCCTGCACCTTGCGATGCTGGCAGGGGCAGGTGACCGAGCTACCCTGAACTTCCCAGCGGCTTTCTCCACAGGCAAGGGGAGTGAGAGACACAGCCACGTCATCCCTGCCTCTACCCTGCTCAGTGGAAACTGGACCTTCTGATACGGATGAAAGTCTTTCCCTGAAAGGATTATGGATGTGCCGGTCACAACGAGTGGCATTGGGAGAAGAGGGTCCTCTGGGGGCCCCTACTGTAACAGCCAGCACCTCTTCTCTCCTGGCACTGCGGGCCCCCAGCCTACCTTGGGCTGTGGACTCAGCACTACCCCGTGGTCCAGGCCCCCTCCCGTCGGTGTTAGGTGTGGGGTAGTTCATGAGTCCCACCTCTGTAGGAGAGAAGCCTCCGCCTTGGGAATAGGCCCCACAGTTCTGGTGTTTCTTTAGTTGCCATCTGTGTCTGTTTCCTTATACTTGCTTCCAGATTGGGAAACGTCAGATGAACTTGGGTCTGAGTCCTGCCTGTCTCCTGTTCAAGCAGGGTGCCCGCTCAGTCTGGTTCCTCGCCTGCACCACGGGACCGGACTCGCGCAAGCTTCATAGGATCGAAGTAAGACTTAAATGGGCTCGCGCATGTCATGAGCCTGGTACAGGGCCAGGCACACAGTAACTATTCAGTTAAAGTCACAGACAGACTCACGTACGGTAACAGCGACCCACGGATATGGTACATATCCTGTTTTCCTTCCCTAGAACTCAGTCTCCACACAGTTTTTCCAGGACCGACAACACTGCCGTCACTCAGCACTCTGTCTGTCAAGGAGCCCAGGTCCCTCCAGCAGAGGCCCCGGATTCATCCCATTTGGTGGCCTAGACTTGCAGATTCCATGTTGCCTACAGCGACACTGAGTTTCAAACCACCATGTAATATTTTGCCTCTCCTGCTAAGAGTGAGCAAGTGGGACCCGGTATGATCACAACTACCCAGAATATTCTCAGCTCTGCTGTGAGTTTGTAACACCTGCGGATTTGATTAAAATCCTCCCGGGTACATACTGTCCTTATTATCGCCTCTGGTTTATAGCTGAGGGCATGGCGCTTTCTGAGTAACCACGCTGGAGTATTCAGGATCGAAATTTCCGATTCAGAAGCTGGGAGGGACTCTGGGGGAACTAGGATTTGAACTCGGATCTTTGTGATTTCAAGGTAGGAAACAAATGTCTAAAATAAACGAACCAGAGAGAATGGTCTAAAATGACTTACAACCCCATTAACATCATCCTCCTTAACTTTCCCGGCAATCTCATAAGGGAGAGGACGTTCTGTCCATCTTAAAGACAAGATGCTAGCAGGGAAGTGATTTAACCAGGCCCACACAGCTGCCGGGAGGACCTGGTGGACCCAGGATGGGAGCCCACACACCTGACCCAGAAACCTACAGTCCTTTCCTCTCAGTTCTCAATAGGACTGCGTCACCCCCTAGGGGGCTGTTTTGGAAGTTTGCAGTTTGTCACCAATAATGGAAGGCCCACAGTTCATGGCTCAGCCCTCCCCAGTGCTTTCAAGTGCTCTGCTGTGATTGATGTGCTCCGAGAAAGCATGATCCCTATCTGGGCCTGGAACTGGATTCTGTTTTACATCTAAACACACAGTATGTCTTCCGCATGGAATTTTCTAGAAATGTAGCTACAGTCCTGTGAAAGAGACGGGTGTACTTTGCTTTGCCAGCTGCTTCACTAGAGACTTCCATCACCAGCCAGGTTTGGTTTGGGGCTGAGATGTCCATACAGCAGAGACGCCATGCCGGCTTCTGGCTAGTTCATTCCATCTCCTCTTGGCATTGTGCCCAAACATTCACATCCCAAGATATATATTATCCTTCTATAAATGACTCTTCTTTCTTTGCTTGATATTGGAGTTGGAGCATTCTTTTCATTTTTGTTTGACACCATATAGGGAAACAGGTTCTATTTTCTATGGATCTCCTTTTGGGATAGTATAGAGAATATTACAAATTATTATTAAAAGAGGGCCTTGGATGGACCAAAGAGGCCAGAACTGAGAGCTGGTTTTAGTTTCCATTCTGCCACCGGGTCTGGTGATCATTCCCCCTTTTCTCTCCCTCACCCCAGGCCCCTGTGACCATTTTGTCTATAGCTCCCCTCTGCTCCCCTTGCCTCGAAAGCACAGATTTGGCTGGTCCAAACCTCACTTGTAGCCATGGCTTCCCCTGCGTCTCCCTTCCTGTTTACTTTGGCCTCCATCAAGGTGCAAGATACTGGTATCTGAGGTTTAGCTCAAGGGATGGATTTCCCGTCGCAGAGGTGAGCGGTGAAGGGACAGCTCCTTTCCGTGCTTCGAGCATCCGCATCCTAGATGAGGTGAAGCTTGTCTTAGGGCTGCTTATGCTCGAGTGGGGAGCTAGGCAAGTCAGTTCTGCCGCTGGTGCCTTCTCTTCTGTCAAGCAGCATTGTCTCTGCATCCCAGGGGCCAGCTGTGAAAAGCACCAGAGCCTTGCAGGCTACTTTTTCTTAATTACCATGATTATCAGAGCTTTTGTCACTGTCTTAGGAGATGAAGGGGGGTGGGGGATCCTTTGCAATTTCACAGCGTACACCAGGACCCTAGCGGGGGGGGGGGGGGGGAGAGGAAAAAAGCAAGGAAAGGAGCCCCCAGTAGATTAAAAGGGGCTTTTATAGTGGCTACAACTGTACATTAAAATAAATCTCTCTTAGCACTAAAATAACATCTACATTCATTTGGGCCGGTGCCACGCTCAGCATTTAAGAAATCTGACAAAACATTGCTTCAGCATGTTGAAGTTCGCCAGCTCACAACAAAACAAGAAAGCTACTAGCCTTGGCTACGTGGAAATGCGTCTCCCGGTTCCCTACTTTCACTTATGACTCCCATTTTCCGGCCGCACTTAAAAGAAAAAGCCCTTTTGTCGGGTGCCAACCACTTAACATGGCCCTGAAATGGGCAGCAAATTGCCGCGGGAGGTGGTAAACTTCAAGAGGGATCTTTTCCTTCTCCCCTGAAGGAAACTGCTGGAGACTCTGCGTGCCTGATAAAGCCTTTAATAGCTAGAGAAGCATTATTTGGGGTGGCCCTCAGGTAGACGAGACATGAATAATGCCTCGTAAACGTAATTACTTCTACCCAGAGCACGGCACAGCAGATGGGTTTGGGGGAGGTCCCGCTGCCAAGAGAACTGCGGGCAGAAGGGATCTTCCACGGAGGCTCCAACAAGACGTTCTTACTGCGGCGGAGACCGTGGTCCCCTCTGGGGAGTGTGCCTCTCCGGAATCGGTTCTTCATTTTTCTGAGACCCTGACGGACAGGGCTGGGCAGATCTTCAGGCTGCTTTTTGTTGCTTTTCCAGCACAATTAGTCTTGAGATAAGTAACTGACCTGCTTGCTGAGCCTGTCGCTGATGGGCCCCAGCGCGGTCCATCTGTTTGTGGGTGATGGGTAGATCTGTGCAAGTTGAGAGCTGGCATGGCGGTGTGAACCGTTGAACCCAACCTGCTTATTACTCAGATGAGTAACCAGAGGTCCAAAGGAGTTAGCAACTTGCTTAAGATGATTCAGAGATGGCTCAGACTGATACTAACTCCAGTTGCGCTTGAAAAACAGCCGTTGCTTTTGTCAGCTGGGCATGCATGTCCCCTTTTTTGGCTGGCAGGGACCTCCCCTCCCCCCCACACCCACATCATTTTCTTGAGGCAGCTGTCCTGCCCCCAATTTCAGACCATGTGCTTTTTGTAGGCTTGCCCCCTACCCCACAGGCATAGGAACGCATCCGCCCTTCATCTTCCATAGCGATGGGCACCGATCCCAGTTTTGGGAATGAGAGCCAGCCCCTAGGACTTTGGAGACCTTCAGGAAAAAGGAGGCTTCTTTCCATTGAGTTTGCCAAGCTGGGGCACTATCTGATGAGGGTCTGCTTGAGAACAGGGCTGACGCAAAGACAAAATAAGAGACTGGGAATCCTGGTGAGCTCAGTTGAACCCTAGATCCAACTGTACCTGAAACCAGAAAGAGCTCTAGACAGAAAGAGTTATGAGACAATATATTTCCACCAATCCAAACCAACCAAATAATTATCTTCATTTAATTAACCTCTTTTGCGTAAGCCTCTTTGAGTTTGGTTTCTGTTGCTTGCCGTGGATGACATCCTGACAAATGCAGGTGTCATCCAGGTTGGTGGCTCCTTCTGATAGGAGATGGGCAACTTATCTTCATGTATGGAGATCGATCCCAGAAGCTACAGCAGCAGACAGCAAATTTGCTCATCCCGGGGAGGAGGGCAAATCTGCATCATCCAGGCTGCATCATTCCTGACTTCATGTCAGGCATCCGTTGTGAAGCCTGGTACTCCTTCCTAGGGATGCTCGCAGTCCAGCCCAGGCAGCTCCCGAGGCAACCGTGGCCACCATCCGGCATGACCAACACTGCTGCTCGTGACAGAACCTTGTGGGAAACGTGGCCAGGCAGACACACCTAGGCCCTTTAACTGTTCTTAGTAAACACTCTGTGGACCACGAAGAAGGCAGGCCTATGTGTCTCCATGAAGGGCCTGGTGGCTAACTTTTGCAGAGCATCTTCATTTCTTCCCAATGACAATTATCAAGAATCTTGCAGTTTTTCCCAGGGCACAGTGGTAAAATGAGCAAGCCGCTTAGCGTGATGGGCTTTCAGGAAGTCCCCTGGACCTCAGCCTTGCACCACACCGAAATTCTCCCACGTAAAAAGGTTTCCTCTCTCACCCCCTGACCGAGACAGCGAGGGAAAGGTGGGAGCAGGAGGCGGCAAAGAGGATGACATCGTACAACGGCCTAGGAAATTCCAGGGCACGGACGGCTGATTCTCAACTGGACATTACCACCTCCTCCTCAGGGGACCCATCCTGCATCGGAGAAGAGAAGCTAGAAGTGCCTTTGCCGAGGCTCCCCCAGGCGTGGTGTCGGCTGAGAGTTTGCCTATGAGAGCGGCGGAGCTAGATTCGGGAGGGAGCAACGAGACAGCACCCAGGGGGCTCTGGAGGCAGGTGAAGGCAGAGGTACCATCTGAAGCAGCTCCCAAAGGGCCTCTCAAATGGCCAGCATCAGTGCTTCGTGGCCCACGCTCCCCCACCTTCGGTGATAGTGAAGGCTTCTGCTTCTCTATAATCAAGCCCTTAATAGTTGGGACACCTAGAGCAGCCCACGTTCCCAGGATGGTGTCCTGGCTGACAGAGTCAGGATGTCCTACTTTCACGGGGCATAGCCAGTGCTCACGCTGCTATGTGTCTGCTGCCTCCATGCTGTCAGTAGAGTCCTTCCCCAGCGTATGGGGAGCCACCCAGCACTCAGGATGCTTTGGATCCATGCAACTTTCCCACAGACTCAATAGTCTCCTGCAGGTCTTTGGGGGAACCCCCCCTAGTGACTCCTGTCAGGTTCCATCCCGCACTGGAATCCCAGCCTGACTCTGAGAATCCTTTCTTTCCTCCCTATCCAGGGAGTCCTAGCTAGAGTCTTTCGTGCCCATTGTCTTCCGAATCTCCTAGGTCTGCTTTAGCAATGCTTGGGAGATGACTCCACCCATTCACTGTTCCTTAGTCTACTGGGAAAGTCAGGAGGCTGCAGGGAGTCATGGTAGACTCAGGATTAGAACCCAGCGCCTTGGTCCTCTGGGCTCAGTCGTGAACGCTGTGCTGTCAAGTTAGATCTAGCACAGCACTTGCGCACAGTAAGAACGCGGTAATTGCTAGCTTGGATATTATAACATTTCCCTAGAAAAGAAGACCATTTTCCTTAAGGGGTTCCAGGAAGGATTAATAATGACCCTTCTGCCACCCAGAGTCAGCAATTTACTGTCCCCTCCTGAGCAAAAGGCTCTCAGACCCACAGACTCCCCTTGGAGACGGCTCACTATCTCACCTCTCTCTCACCAGCAGCTCCTGGAACAAAAAAAGTGAAATCCTCCTTGAATTGGTGCTGCTTAGAGCCAGCAACAGCAGAGAGCAGCCGACTCCCTGCCTGAGGCTCCCTGGGTAACTCTAATCATCATAAATGCACTATGGTCACAGGCAGATTAATTTCTCACAATGCTTAACTATTTTTATCAACAGAGTATTACAATTACAGCTCAAGATCATGCACACTAGAGCTCTGTGCCTTAACAGTAATCTCAGCTGGGGACCCATTGGTCCCAGGGATTGTTTTTACAAACTGCGTCTGCTTCCAAAGTTGCATTTCTAACCTTTTATCTCTTTGTTTCACATGTTTCAGAAACAACTGGGCTCTTTTCAGTCGGTGGAGAAAAGGCAAAGCAAAGTGTTTTTCCAGCGCTGGGTAGAATGGTTGCTCCCTCCTAAGTCTGGAGCTGGTTCCCATAAAGGTCTGTGGTCCCTGTCATTATTTGGGATTCTGCAACAAGGCATCTGTGCAGGTGAACCTGCTTTGCCTCTTTGTTAAATCAGACTTCCGACTTTTCGTACCTACTGGAAGGCTTCATCTTCCCCGCTCTTAACAGTTGCTCACATCGGCTTTACCTTACACTTTCTTCCCCTCCTCTACTTCTTTTCACTTGATAGATACTCACTGAGCATCTCCTATGCTGGGGGATGAAGTGAAGGGCAGGACTTGTACAGCCCTTGTGTTCTCAGGGCTGAAAATGTCCAACACTGTACAGATAATACACACTTAGCGACCATTGTGAGTGGTTCAAAAGAAATTTACAGGATGACTCAGGAGGGTCCAAGGGGGCACCCAAGCAAGTCCCTGGGGGTTCCCAGGAGAGAAGAGTTTCAGTCTGCAACCTGCAGCCTGGGTGGGAGGTAAAGCATTCACAGGCAAAGGGAAACGAAGGGGAGCATTTGAGGCAAAGATCCCGGGGGGAGGCTTGAAGAAGCGTGAGGCTTTCTGCCCATGCTCATCCATGTGTGTTGCTTTTTACTTGTTGGGAAGTTCCCCTTCTATTCATGGCAACTTAGAATCAAGGAAGTGTGATCGTGGGACAGGGTACAAATCTTCCTGCTACTTGGAAAGAGCTGGAGAAGGGCAGTGGGGAAGGACCTCCGTGAGGAAGATGAGCTAGAACAGGGGGTCTGGCCCCTCCTTCATGCCAGTAAGGAGGGCTACCCACCAAGGACAGCCCAGCCCTGCTGCAGTGCCCACTGGCTGCTGAGGGGTAACTTCTGTCCATGTCGCAAACCCCACCTGGTCCCCGTCGGATTCCCAACATCCTCGTAATGCACAGGACACCTATTATCTCAAGAGAAGGGAAGAGTGGCTCTAGACACCTAGTGGAGTAGTGATAAGGAAGCATTTCACGCCTACACTTGCAGGGGAGGCAGTGGCCAACCTGGATACACTTGACTGAGACCCCTGGGCTGGGGTACAAGTTAGTGACACCAGAGATTGCAGAGGATAAATAAATCACCCCAGGTTGTGGTGCTGATGAACAGGAGAACACAGTGTGGACTCTGTTCTCTGTCACTGTATACCCATAAGTCATTGTCCATGTTCTGTAGACGTTCACGGGCTCCTAGGAGAAAGAGATAGACATCCGAACTGTGTACAGACAGAGGGGTCCGAAAAAGTGGTGGCGTCTGAGCATGGGTAACTGGACCCACTTGGTCACTTTCAAGGCCAAGACTGTGGAATAATGCTTAGAGAACCAGATCTCCTAGCAAATTTTCTTTTCTTTCTTTTTTTTTTTTTTTTTAAAGAGAGAGAGAGAGAGAGAGAGAGCCCTCAGGCAGAAGCAGAGAGGCAGAGGGAGAGAAAGGATCTCGAGCAAACTCCCCGTAGAGCACAGCCCCATGTGGGGCTCTATCTCACAATCCTGAGATCATGACCTGAGCCAAGGTCAAGAGTTGGACATTTACCCGACTGAGCCACTGAGTGGCTTCAATCCCCTAGCAATGTTAATCACTGCCATAGATAGGCTGGAGGGCCCAGAATGAGCAGTTACCACCAGAACTATTCTGCTCACATGTCACAAGCATTGTCTTATAGTCCCTGAAAAATGCAAATGTCCAGATGAGGTCGGGGTGAGAAGCTGAACCAGAGAATGAAAATGCACCTGCTCTCTGATGAGACTCTCCCCCTGTCCTGCTCTCAGCTGCCAGCAACCAGGCCTTAGAGTTACTAACATTTCCACACAACCTCTACCTCCAGCTGGCTGGGCTCCCACTGATTCACCCAATAGTAAAGCCCATTTGTGGGGAAATTTCCAAACAACATTTTAGATTTAGATTTTAAGAGCCTCACTTTTAAACAACAACTAAGACACACATCAGCGTGAGGGGCCTTTGACACGAAAAAGAAAGACAAAAACCGACAAAATAAATGAATGAATGAATGAATGAATGAATGAATGAATGAATGACTTGGGATTAGTAGCTGGGACAGCAAGGAAAAAAGTACGATAACTTTTAACTCCAGTCAACATATTCACAGCAACCAAAGACCAAAGCCCGCCCTATATCCTTAGAATCAGAACCGGCTGCTGTAGAAGGGAACTGTTGGAAATTGAAGATAAAAGCATCAAAATCAACACATACATTGAAGAACAGAGATAAGTTAGAAAAAGAAAATCTTCTGGAAAACAAAATAAAAACACTTGGGAAAACAATAGGGGAAATTTTTCTAGAGCTGAAGTTTATGCATTTCTAATTCAAGAGTCAGGAAAATGCTCAGCATAATAAATGAGGATTCACAGCATCAAGGAATCTCAGGACCCTAGAGACAGAACATACATTCTGAAAGCTTCGGGGATGAAGGCTGGGCAAACCTGATCATAACAAAGGGTATGGAATTAGGCATCAGACTTTTTAACAAGTTAACACAGGAAGGCGGGAGAAAAGGGAGCAATGCTTTCACAGTTCTGAGAGGAAATGATCTCCAGCCCCGAATTCTCTATCCAGCCCAGTAATCGTTATGTGTAGGAGCAGAGTTAAGGCATTTCCAGAGCTATGAGGACTGAAAACATGTTGCCTCCCTTTTCTAGAAAATGAGCTGAGAATGTAAGCAAAATGAGGAATGAAGTCAGGAAAAAGGAAGGCATGGGTCTGGGAGAAAGAAAGAGGACAATTAATAGAGGAACGTGGAGAGGAGACCTTGGAGCCCAGCAGTGGGAGACCAACCGTCCAGCTTGGAACAGGACGGCCATGGGAGCTGGAAGTGAGGTCTCTGCAAATACCAGGGAACAGCTAGGAAGCAGTCATAACAGGCATCTGAGATGGCTGGTAAAATACACGGGGATAAAAGGAAAATAGAAGATAGAAGGAAATAGATAGAAGGAAAACAAAGCACATAAAAAGAGGCAGGGAATTTTCAGTCGAGGGAAAAGAAACCATAAAAGGGGAAACTCACAGTCACATCCTATTTAACACAGTGGTGGATATACACGGATAGTCCAAATGATGTAATCACTGTCTAATTAATACAAAGCCATGGGATAGGTGTGCAGCTGTAGAACATGGACAAGGCAAGATGGGCTGATATAAAAAGTCCAAAGTGCCACGTATTCAAGGAAGTAAGCAAGTGAAGTCTGAAATTCAACAAAACCCAGCAATCTCAACTTGCCAATGAAAAATACAGCTGCTAAGAGAGGTGGAAGTTTTTGCCCCTGGGAAATGGGATGAGAGTAGGGGGTAGTGGTGGGTCAGGGGCCTCCTTTTATCTTTGTAAACTTTTTTTAATACTATTTAATTTTTAAAATCTGTATTCATAGATGACTTTGCTATAAAACCAAGTTAATTAGAAAGTGAGGCGTTAAGGGGAATAAGCAATCAGCAGATTTAAGCTCTTGGTGCGAGACTCAGGCCTGAACCCATGTCTCTCGTGTGCATTCTTCTCTGTGCCCAGATAAAAATGGAAAGCCCAGACGCTCTGGAAGGTGGTTGGAAGAACGCAGGGAGAAGTCCACTCTTGCTCCCTGAATTAGGGTCTGAATCTTTGAGCTTTGTCTGACTCTCTGTAGCACAGCTGGGTCCAGACAGTGAGTCTCAGGCGCACTGTGACCTTAGGACTCTGTAGCACAGCTGGGTCCAGACAGTGAGTCTCAGGCACACTGTGACCTTAGGACCCCCCCACTCTGGGGAACCAGGCTGGCAGAAGACGTGTGGATGCACCTGTGCAGGGTACATTCGCAGACGTCCTTCTGCAGATGCTCTGGGATACCGTGGCTAAGATGCAAGGAATTGCCAGACTCGTGCTAACTAACAATCACGTGGCAAATCCTATCTCATCTTTGTACGTGACTGGGGACATATTTTTCCAAGAGGGAAACTGATTCCACGAACAGCACCTGTGATCTTCTCTGCACGGAAGAGTTTCCAAATAAATCAAGTAAGATTGCTGAAAGACAGCTGCCTTCGCCATTCCACCAGGCTGAAGTGTATCCTACAGTGAGCAGTTTCCATTTTTGCTACAGCCCAGGCGGGTGCAAGGGCGAGCTGCAGGGCTGTGTGGTGGGGAAGCCAGTACACGCCCTTGAAGCTTCTGCCCCGGGTCCCAGGGGCACTCGACCCAGCCTTGGCATTGTGCCCTTTCCTCTAGAGGTCAAGGACATCCATTGGAAACCGCATAGTTAGAATTCTACCAAGATCCTATTAGCAGGGAGAAATTATTACCTTAATAAAACTTAATCTTGTAACGTCCCACAAACCGTTAAATATTATGGGTTACCTTCTCTTGTCACAAAAGACAATGAAAACAATATGGGGTGTTGTGTGGGGAGCCGTGATCCATATTGAAAAATCCAAATGTCATCAAGACTTTATTTACTGCTCACCCACATAATCCCTGCATTATAAAAACGACGAACAATGAACGGAGTGGGGGAAAACAGACGGACAAAACCCAAGTCTTAAAGCTCCATCCCTGTGCCAATAAGTAGTTTGAAAACAGTGTCCGTCAGGATCCATATGTTTTCTGCATGTATAAGAATACTCTCACACAGGGGGCTTACTTCATAACTGAGATTCTTTTTCATTTAATTCAGTCATATTAGATTATGGGGCTGATTATGATCATATCCACAAATCAGTATTTTAACAGAGTTTCCATGGAAACACTATATGCCCCTGTTTTTTAACTTCTTGGACAAGGCTTTGCCTGTTTAACAACTTGAACAAGTTTGACGAGGGCAACATGTTTTGTTTAAGTTTCATTAACTGGGGCCAATATTTCCTAATTGCATTACCAGGAGAAACATTCACGGCATTACTCGTACCATGGAGAACCTAGCCTCGTCCAGCGTTCGAATTGCTTTAATCACGGGAGAACAGGAAACATACCAGGGTTGCCTTGTCTTATCAAGTTTAAATGTGTTAACTGGTTTTAAATCTATGAAATAATCTCCCTTATTAAATGACAAAGTTAGTCTTGATAAGGAGATCGTCATTTATGGCTATATCCATTTATTTCTCAAAACACAAACCTACAGGTACCTTTGGCTACCTGCTAGAGAGGTGAACTCATGGTGTGTAAACGCAGACCCTTTTCTGCATATGGATTTTGGGAAATATTCCACGCCCCAACAAATCCTCTCTCTCCCCCGCCCCACAATGGTGGAAAAAAAAATAATCAAGCTTAGAAGAAATGCAAAAAATGATGTCCAGGAAATAAGAACTTCTCATAAAACAACTCATTTCCTTTCTTTTTATTTTTTGTTGTTGTTGTTGTCTTTTTAAGCATTAACACCCACATGACCAGAGATATTTACTCGCAACAGTCCACAATTTGGAAATGGCCTGCATGAATGTTTTTGAAAATCCTGCACTATATAAAGACATGGGGGTGGGGGAAGGGGTCTCTGCGGGCTGAAGTCAGAGTTCACCATGACAGCATATAAAACATATGGCCTGAAGCTCCGTGAGATGTCTGAGTCTGAAATGCTGGTGAGGCTTAATAAAATATCAGCAAGGAATAGTTTAATTTTACAGCACTAGGCACCAAGGCAGTAATTTGAGTGGGGCGAGCTGTATTTCAATACATCAAAGTATACTATACTACAGGGAAGCCGAATATATTTTTAAGAGACATACATTCCCTACTCAGAATTACTTGACTCAAAAAATTTGCTTTCTGAAGGAGGGTAAGTAGAAAACAGTTACGCTCTCCCCAGAGCTACCTGTCTTACTTTTTTCAACTCCTTAGACCTCAAAAGCTAGCTGATCTGTCTCTAGGCTGATGCCTTTTGCTCCGGGAGTGTGGTTTCAGACAGAATAGAAACCCGCAAGGCGAGTGTGGGGTTCCTTCCTGACCGCGGGAGTCCAGCCGTCCTGTAGGATGGCTGTTGGGCTGGTCCCATTCCCTCTGTCTTCTGCCTTCTTTCTGGGCTGCTTATCCCAGTCCGAGCATCCTCTCCTGGGCACCGTGACCTAGAATGCCTCAGTGTGGAGGGGGCTGCCGTTCCCATTTCCGCCTCGTTCCAGGGCAGAGGTTCTGTCCTGAGTCTGGCTGTTCTCAAAGCGAGCATGGCCAAGGGGCTTTGTTCTCGTGGCTGTCCACACACTCGGCTGGGTAGAGGGGCGGGAGCAGGTCTGCCAATGGCCACGCTTCTCCAGCTACTGGTCTCCGGATCAAAGGGAGCTCTCCCCTTCCTGCGCAGCCACGAAGGGAGGGTGGGCTTGCGGGGGCAGCTTCTGGGCAGGGGAATAGCCATGACAAATATGTCCGAGATCTGACTGATAGCAACGTGCTGGGGATGGACCAGATTAGTGCTAACTCCATGCACCAAGTGCCCTGCTTTCTTCACTGCTGGCCCAGGGATGTCTTTCCTGCCTACAGCCCTGGCAGCAGGCTGCAGGCTCTCCCCTTCTCTTGGTGGCCCTCAGCCTCGAGAAGCAGCAGGCACTGGGGACCTCCAGGGGAGGAAATCTTCCCGGGCAGGGTGGATGCATTCTTTCCACTCAGTCTGATTTGTGGGGGCTGTCTCTTTTGGAGGTCCTTCCTTGGCTTCTCCCCTGATGAAGGGAGGGGTAAAGAACACAGGACTTGAAAGGCTTTGAAATCAGGCAGCCGGGGGTTCAAGTCCCAGCTCAGCTCCTTAGAAACTGATTTCTGGAGAGTGACCTGCCCTTCCCAAGACTCGAGTTTTTCCACAATCAGACCTCCTCACCTGGTGGAAGAACCTGTGATCGTCTCCAGGTAAGCACCCTGAGTCTGAGGCTTGCTGTGCGTTCTGTGGGCTTGGAGGTTTCCTTTCAGCCCTGGGAATTTAGGGACTTCTGGTGTCAAGTCAGGGCACTCAGACTTCCAGACAGAAAAAGAACTAAACAAAGAATCAGCTGCTCATTCACAGTGCCTGTCACTGCAAATGGGATGGAAGCAGGAGAACAAAACGGGGAACCAGAGTCAGTCCAACATTTGTCTCCCCTGCAGACGGACTTTCTCTGGACCCGGCGTCATTGTCTTAAGCCAGCGGACAGGCTCTCCTAGAGTGTCTCGTGACACAACAGGCATGAGGTGCCCTGCTGGCCTGCCACTCCCAGCAGACCCTCGGCAATCACAGAGAGGTCCACCCGGAGGTCGCCCATGTGTTCAAATGTGGGAACACAAAATGTCCCTGTCATTAACCCCGCCCCCCCACCCCGCCATCTTTTCTGAAATCCTATTTCTAGGGCAAGCCATCGTTTGTCTGTGCAAATGCACAGGCCCACAGCTTAGCCCCTTCCCACTGTGTCCTAAACTCGTGTTTCTCTTTTTAGAAAGGCACTGTTAGGAAATAAAGAACTTATTTTTATCACTGTAGAAAAATTACCATTCTTCCCAGGACAAGGAGAAAACAGCAAGTTTACATCAAGACTTAGAAGTTCGGGTGGGGGCAGGGTTGGGGGGAGGGAGGGCAGCGGTGGGTGGTAGGGGGCTCAGTCAGTAACTCCCCAGGTCACGATTCTAACTCTCCCTTCAGCAAAATGGCACTTGGCTTTGAATGCCAGACATGGTCCAGTGTGCGAACAGCAAATATCTACTTCAGAAGCAGCAACTAGGAGTGTTTAGCACGATGCCACCCACTGTCTGCTGTTGTCTGCCTTGAACCCTGGGCTGGAAAGGATTCTGAGGCCGCGAGGGTTCATGATGGGCCCCATGGGGTTGCTGGCAGGGCCACTTGGCCCTACCAAGCACTTATGGACCACTCCTGGTGTGCCGCGTATTACGTCCACACTAACATACCTTCAAACACTCAGGAGGGAAAGTTCTGTTGCAGCGATGCAGCCTACGAGTGTCCGCGGGGCTGGCTCGCCCTCTACCACACCGGACTCAGGCACTTGGGGGGTGGGAGATGGCAGTTCCATTCTGCTGCCTCTCAGGCACGTGTGGAATGGGTTTGCCACAACCCCACACTGTAAGTAAGAGCTCAGCATGTGAGGAACATGTACTATTTCGTAACACTTGCAAACTCACAGTCCTTCCACCTCCTCCAGGAAGCATTCTGAGCATGGCGAGATGCATCTCTCTAGCTATGGGGAGGTGGGGAGCTGGCACAGGACCTGCCTGTGAGGTGACAGCACCTCCCAAAGGATTTGACACAGCGGCGGTTCTCTGATCCCGCCCCCAACACCAGGCAGCAGCATTCTTGCAGAGGGCTGTGGTTCTGAGACACAGCTTTTCAATAGTAACAAAACACTCACAGTGGAGGATGGGGGTATGGGAGCTCCACAACGGGCTCCTTCACCTGTCTTCCAGCCTCTGCTTGCCGGAGTCCCCCTATTCCCCTCTGTGCTGTAGCCACGCTGGCTTCTGGGAGTTCCGCAGGCACCGTGCCATCTCTCCGTCTCTCAGCCTCTTCCTGGATTGTCTTTCCCAGGAATGGCCCTTGTCGCTTCCCTTCTCTGCAGTCAACTCTGCTCCATCCTTCACACTGAAGCTTAGTTACAACAACCCTAGGGTGGCTGCCGCTTCGTTCCCCGTCAGATTCCCTGACTGTCATCTAGGACAGCACCACACACTTCCTCTTCCTAGCACTTTGCAGGGCTGTGGTTTTGCTGAGGGTTGTGTGGCTGTATCATGCGTGTCTATCTCCTCATGAGATGAGTGGGGCCATGTGGATTACAGGTCTACTTATTTTTCTATGTATTATTTCCATGCTCATAACATCCCCAAATGCAGAGCTTAAAAGGTAAGGAGAACTCAACAGATGGCTCCTTAAGAAAGAAAGAATACACAACAATATCTGCAGCAGACTTTCAGAGATGTGATGAGACGGGGATCAAGAATGAGAGTCCCTCCAATACACCCTGTTCTTATCTAAGAGTGTTTTCACCTTTAGGAGACATTTAAAGCATCAAATAAGAACAGAAATTCTAGTCTCTAAGGGGTAAGCCTTACCCATTCTCAAGACTGCCTTGGTCGAGTCAATCATCTGAGCTCTGGGTCACACCTAGCAGTGACACAATGCTGCATTTCCAAATGCCTTCCTGGTAGGAGCAAGTTGAGGCCACGGATAGAAACTTACAAACATCAGCAGTAGTAGCGGAGAGCAGTATGCTGAGTTTATTTTCTTCTTGGCCCTCATCAGAATCACAAATGAAATGTTGACAACACATGAAGGAGCCTGCCTGTTGAACACAAATGTTTCCACTCCTATCAACCTCGAAACTCCGAGAGTCGTGCTTCCTGATGAAAGCGAACCAGCTCTGGGGAGCTGATGACATGCTCTCTCTAATTACGCAAGGATGGGGAAAGGGGCCTCCTACCAGGGATGCGTAGGCTAGAAGAAAGAGTGGTGGGGAAACCTTGAAGAAGCAACAGCACAAGCACATAGTAGGTGGCCCAATGGGCTTCTCAGATGAAGCGAAATGAACAGAACATGACTCCCGCACCAGAATGGGCAGTTGCCATTATCAATGGGGATGGAAGCTGTGTCCATGCCAACACAGGACCTTCATCTTGCAAGCAAATGTCCCATGTGAAGGTGGGGTTATGTGACACCAACAGCCAACTTCTTTTGTCTGGGGAACTATTTGGATAACAATCAGATAAGTTGAGCATGAATTCACTTAGATAGAGCTGATTCTAGCCAGATAACATCTATATACACCTGCTTTATAGTCCCAAAAGATGGTGAACTCTGTCACATGGGCAAAATGCCCCCTTGCTTTAACTTGCTCATTTTTGTTCCTGACTAGGATTAAGTACACGCAGCCTAGGTGCTTAGCTGATACAAGCCGTACAGATAGAATCATGGAGAAGATACTAGCTCATGCATACTGCCATGTGCAAAGACAGGTTTTTGTTTTGTTTTGTTTTCTGCTCAGACTCTTACATAAAAATATTATTTAACCCACCCTGCAAACCTGCCCATTGGATTCCTTTGTACAGATGACAAAATTGAAGATCAGAAAGGTTAAATAATGTCTTCAAGTTCTCAGAGCTACTAAATGTTGGAGGCAGCCTTTTAACCTAGATGGGTTCAGCCCATTTTCCATACTTTTAACAGGGACACTGTTCTAGAATGAAATGGTGGGACAGAGGAAGTCTAGAATAATGAAAAGGAATCCTCAGCTGTCTTGGATCTGTAACTGGTGGGTTACAATGTAAGTCCTGCCTGAGACAGTTGTGTTTTCTACGACATTTCCAAGCTACATGTATCAAACAGCTCACATAGAGCAAATCTGAAGGAGGAAAAGGCAAACCATAGATTCACTAGTGCATCACAAGGCACACATACTAAACTGTAACTTGAAAATATGAAAACACAGCGTCACCTATTACAGAAACCGGACCATCATGTTATCATAAAAGCACAAACGCAAATACATATTCACCAAGATGAGCTGCACAAAACACTCAATTTATGTGTAACATGAGTCAACAATCAACCATGAATGTAAATTTGATTCCAGTTTCTATTCCTGGGGCAGAGACCAAAGCAGCCAATCAAAAGATCTAAGCAAAACAGTGTGTCAGTGTGAGGCCTTGGCCAAGCTTCCTAAGCTGCCATGTTTCTCTATCTTTTTGTTTCATTGTTAGCTTTATATCAACCAGCATCTGTCTATGTTTATTCCACAAGGTATATGAGCTCACTAATTACCTCTAATCATACTTATCTCCAACGCATCTTTATCTTTACGTGCATCCTATATACAGGGAAACCAAGTGCTGGAAAGCTGAGGTTGGGAAGACCCTGGAATGTGAAATCTGCACTTCCGCTAACCTTGACAATGCAGAGTGGGTGGATTAAAAAAAAACAACAACAAAAACAAACAAACCAAAAAAAACCCCACAAAAACAAATAAAAAACAAACAAAAGCAAATAAAAAAACCGAAAACCAATCTAGATCTCTCTCCTCTACTAGCCAAAGGATTTCTGAGACTTGGCTCCTAGAGAGCCAGGCAGTGTTAGCGTCCAACAAAGTCATGTGCAGTCTTCTCATGGGTAGCAGATTCAAGGTGATGAGATGATCCGCATTGACTCTGATATAATAAATAAAGGTTGCTAAATAGCACCCAGCAGACAGGTGCGGTCTTGGAAGTCCAAGGGCCAGTGTTCTATGTCTTTTCTAGTACCCATAGCACCTAGTTCAGACTTGGGCTCCATAGACAAGTGGGGACTGGGAAGCAGTCGCATACGCTTAGGCCATTGACTTTCTTAGTTTTAGAGAGGTTGAAGGCACACATTTCATATCTGCTACTCCACTAATTTTATCAGATATCTTGAAGCCAGGTCAAGGGAGTTTAAATTCTCTGGATAGTCATATAAACTGAATGACCCAGGTAGCCCTAGGTAGGAATTTTTACTTTACCAAAAAGGCAAGACAGAATGAGGATTTACAGAAATCCTATGACAGCCTTGATTTTCCTTTGAGTGGCTCAAAAGGAAACAGTGTTCCTATCTTCTGAGTTAGGGAGAACCACCAGATAATTAAATTTGTAGCTTCCTGTCAGAATGGACTATATAAAACAATGACTTAAAACATGAAATACATAGAACTATAAGTTCCCTGAATATTGTCCTTAATGTGAGGACTCACGATGCACATATTTGCAATAAATAGGCTGGACACCTTAGGCAAGTTACTTTAACTTTTCTGGGCTTCAGATGTCATTCATGTACATTCAACGTTTATTCAATGGCTGTTCTATGAGAAGAAATAAAAGAAACCCTCTTAAGGTTATAGGCTAGTGAGCTGTTGTCAGCTTTAAGTGAGAAAATGTAAATAAAGGGTAGAGGCAGAGATTGCTAATTTCTAGGACTCCTTGTCTTCCAAGGCACACAGTCAGACTACATTTCCCAGCTTCCCTTGCTGTTAGATATGGTCATGTGATTTCATTCTGGCCAATGGAATGTAAGCCCAGTGATAAGTACCATTTCCAGGCAGGGACCATGTCTGACCCTCATCTTTTTCTACCTACAGCTGATGGAGAGGGTACTGTGAATTAGGAAGAAGGCACAGTGACAAGATGGAAGGACCCTGAACAACTGGATGAAGACTGGCCCCCTGTCAACCTCAACTAGATTGTGATAAGAGCAAAAAATTGTAAGTTTACTCATTATAGTAGCGACATTAAGGATTTGTATCTAACCAGTACAAATCCTCAGCAACATCTGGCCCATCGTAAGCACTAAACACATAATACTACAGCCATTGGAAAATATATTCCTAGCTCACTCACTATATGTTTTATAAGACCAAAGAGAAAAAGAAAAAAAAAAAAAAGAAACAAGAAAGGAAGGAGGAAGGAAAGAACATTGAGGACTTTTAAATAGCTCTGTATAAACTTTATGCTGGAGTGCCATTTGGTCATCTACAACCCTGGGGAAGTATTTCCAAATGCCAAATTTCCTCCACCACCAAATGAAATTTCTGCATGGATTTACGATGCCAAGGTCTTTCTCTGAGCTATACTGGGCAGCAGCTGTCACTTGGCCTGGCGTCCCCACGTCAGTTCGCTACAGCACCTGCTTTGGATGGGGCCTGCTGGTAGGGATGGGGGAGTCATTTACCACGATTTTACCAAAGCAGATATTAAAACTGGGAGAAATATTCCACGTGGTATAAGATCTGTTCACATGTGGTGATCACTTGGCAGAGAAAGACGTATGCCACTTTGGCGACTAATCCTTGTGGAGTGGGACAATGGGAACTCCAGGATGCCATATGGACACATAAAACTCAGCTAGTCACTCAGAAGCAGTCATCTCCAGTATTCCAGTAAAGGAAATGCACCTCTACTTCCTACTTAACAGAAGTTAACTCTTCTCCTCCTTTGTGTTTTTGAAATTATAGCTATAACGTTTGTTGTAGCAGGTCGAATATGCAGAGGTGTAAACAGAAGAAGTTACTTTCGGGGCACCTGGGTGGCTCAAAGGGTTAAGCCTCTGCCTTCTGCTCAGGTCATGATCTCAGGGTCCTGGGATTGAGCCCCGCATCCAGCTCTCTGCTCAGTAGGGAGCCTGCTTCCCACCCCCCACCCAACCCCCCCTCCGCCCCATCTGCCGTCTGCCTACTTGTGATCTCTATCAGATAAGTAAATAAAATCTTAAAGAAAAAAAAAAAGTTACTTTCCCTCTCTTCTTGAATTACCTGTCTTCTGGGCAATCAGTATTTTTGGTGTCTGCCCTTCCCCGCTTATTCCATCTTCAGACAAACCAACGCACATTTTTAGAGTTAACCCTTTCAGCTCTGCACCTCTGACTTAAAAAAAAATTTTTTTTTGGCAGTATAAATAAGATTACACAACATATATTCCTTTCAAATTGCTTTATCTAACCTACCCATTTATTATGAATGCCCTCCCAGGTGAGTGTATTTAACTCTAACTTATTTTTTTTAAATAGTTGCATTTACCTGTGTATTACCTGCTAACACACATTTGCTGGATTTCAAAACATCGTCACTTTTAAATGTTAATAATTGTTGATGATTTTTTTGAGGAAGGTGAAATGTTAAAAAGACCCATTTATATTAGGAAACGTTCTGACTTAAGCAAGCTCCTGCATGAGACACTGGGCTCTTGACCAGGTCTCAGTGCTACGAGCCCTTACACCAGAGCCTTCTCTCCTCTACAGCGTCTTGGCCTGACCTGACATTTGGCATCTCTTGTTTCCCTCCTGCATGCACAGTTGTCTTGCCACTTCTCAGACCTGGCTCACCAAGGGAAGGAGAGAGAGAAGGCGCCGCAGGCATTAGCAAACTGCCTTTGTTCTCTGGGCTGAGGTCAGATGGAATAAATCAATTAGCCTCCACATCCAAGTCCTTCAACATCCAGGAGGTGTCTCCCCCAGGCGTGCACTGCCCATCTTTTCATCGCCTGTTAGAGTCAGCAGGAGCAAAACAGAACCAAAAAGCCCCTTTGAGTAGTAAGACTTGTCTGCCAGGAAACCCTCAGCTGTGTGGGTTCTCTGGGTGTTCCCAGGTTATCCACGTTTTAGGTGAGAACAGCCAGTCCAGACTCTTTGGGGCTAATAGGAGATGTCAGTTTTGATCATTTGCTCGGTCAGAACTGGGCTGTGCACTTAATGTACAGCCCTCGATCCTTCTTGGGCCGTATGAGGTAACTACTATCTGCATTCTACGGAGGAGGAAGCTGAGGCTTAGAGAGCGCCTGTGGTTTGCCCAAGGTCACCCAGCTTCAGAGTATAAGCGGCAGGAAAGTGGGCTTCCTCAGTTAGCCCCACGGCCGGGCTCTACCTGCAGGGGTCACGACCGTCCACAGTGTCTCTGTCCGGGCCTCCTACACTCAGCCATGCTGTCAGTGGATTCATCTTTCCCAGGCCTCTGGACTCCATGATACTGGGACCTTGGGTGGATCCTATAAGACACAGCTAAACAGCTCTGCTGCAACCAAAGAGACAGTCTTTGCCCAAGGCCCTGTAAAGTCTATAAGACTCTTTCAAGTCCAATCAAGCATTCTAATGAGAATGACAAGGTTTTAGGCTTTAAGAATACCCTAAGATCTCCTTTCCAGCCCTCTCAGTCTGTAGATGAGGAGATAGGCTGGTGGGCATGTCTAGCTAATGGGGTGACCAGTGGTGTTGGAGGAGAATGACCACGGTGGCTAGGGAATGGGATGGAGCAAGGCTTGCCAGCTATGGCCTGTGGACTGACCCAGTCCTCCACTTGTTTTTATAAATAAAGTTTTATTGGAGCACAGGCCCATCCATTGTTTATGGATTGACTATGGCTGGCTCTGCACTACAACATCAGGGTTGAGCAGTTGTGACAGAAACCATCTGGCCCTCAGAGTCTAAAATATTCACTAACTGGCCCTTTACACAAAAATGTTTGCCAAACCCAGGGAAAGACAGAGACTCACAGGTTGGTATACATTACTGATAACTTTCTAGTTCTTAGAGCGAGGGTCAGGTTCATAGGTGTTTGCTATATTATGATGCATGATTGACCGAAGGCTACGAATGGGCTATCACTGGTCATGTATCACCAAGGAATGATTTTGATTAAATTCTGTGCACTGGCAGATAAAGAGGAAGGAGGGGAGGGAGGGGGGAAGGAGTCATTTAGCCGCTATGAAGATTTAAGTGACTCTCTGTCACCTATACCTGCCCTTTCTCTGTAGTATCACCAGTACTCAAAGAATGTTGGAGAAGAGGACAAAAAGTAGAAAGCTGGGTAAAGCAGATTTTTCAGGAAGGGGGCAGGATGGGTTCTGTGAGGCTGGAAGGGACATGGCCAAAGGACACAAGGGATTCCAAAGAGCAGGCTCTGAAGGAGGGTCACCATCCAGTTTTTCAGCTTCGTTCATAAGGGTCGTCTGGTACCACCCACGTGGCATGAGGGGCCGGGTGTCCCGGGCTTTTGCCAGGATCTTGCTCCTACCTGTCGAGTCAAGGCTGCCCTTCAAATGCTAGCAGCACAGGAGTCATGGGACGCATTCTCATGGGTAACTGTGAACATTTATGAAGACAATCTTGGACTGTGGCATGTACGGCTTGCTTTAATTTAATCCTGGAAACAATCCCATGAAGCAAAAAAAATACCACCATCCACGTGTTAGACATGCGCTATGAGGATCCCTCATAGGGAGTGAGCAGGGAGTGAGCTGCTCACCCAGAGACACCAAGCTGGTGACTGGTGAAACTGAATTCAAATCCAGGCCCATCTGACTCCAAATCCCACACTCCCCTGCTCCACTGCACTGCCTGGGGCCAGGGATGCTCCTTCCCAGGCTGCCTCAATAAAAGGCAGGTTTTTACCTTCCTTGGGGTGGCCCTGGGCCTGGGAGCATTGGGACACTTCAAGGAGCCACTTTGGGCACTGACACCCCACCTCCAGCGGATGAGAGATGATGGGGGATTTGCATATTCAAAGAAATGCTCCAGTCCCTGCTGGGAACGTCCCCAGCAGCTTCAGTTTGGGAGCAGCCACAGTACATCGATGCCTGATGCTCATGGGGCAGGCTTACTGTTTTATACGTGGAAAACGAGGAAAGGGCTGGAACTTCAGCCTCAGGGAAACGATGAAAGACTGAGAAGCATTTCCAAAGTCACGTGAACCAAAAGGTCAATGCGGGGGTGGGGGGCAGGTGGGAAGGGGGGAGCGTAAGCAAAGAAGCAGCTGAGCAGTATTTGTGGCATTGGCGAGAAGAGCCCGTAATGTCCGCTGAAGGAAACCATGACTATGGATTTTGGGGCATCAAGACCCTGTCAACACGGCTAATCCCTACGGACGCTGACTGAACGCGCCTTCGATGACCGAACTAGTGCCCTGTGCAAACCATGTCAGCCTCCAGCAGGCCAATTTGTCCTCACATTACACACTCTGCTGGCCCTGTTGCTAGACACCCTGATTGAGAATCCACGGCGAGCGTCCCCCAGCCTGGCGAGGGCTAACACAGCATGGTTAATAAGTCAACAGAATTCAGAAACCACCACCGGATTAGGAAGGCAGGTTTTTTTTTTGTTTGATTTTTTTTTTTTTTTTGGTGCCCCGGACTCCAAGCAGATTAAATAAGTAGAAAGGCCGAGCCATCGGGGTCATGTTTGAATGCTACAGCTGTTCACGGAGGTTTGACAAACATTCTTTCTGGGGCTCGTCGTCTGAATGGGAAAGGCCAGGGTGATCCTGGGGAGGCTGACACTTTAAGAAAGAAGAGGGGACACAGTCAAAAGGTCCTCTTATGGAAAACAGTCCCAGCCAGATGGAGACAGGGGCGGGATTGCTTAAATACGTGGTCCCTGAAAGCGACAACAGTGTTCTGCGTGACAGGAAAGCTTGTGCTGGAATGACAAACTGGGCTCTGAGCTCGCCATGCCCTCAGCGTGTGGACCTGCAGATTAAGAGAGGTGGGCTACGCCTTCCATGAGAAAGCCTGTGGAGACTCAGCCATGAAAGGTGAGCCATGATTAGTCCCCTCGAGCCTTAGAAAAGTTCTCAGTCCCTGAGAGGAAATGGGGGGGGGATGGGGTCCCCTCAACAAGGTATCTGTGGGAAACGTAACCGTGAGGTTGTCTTTCTCTAAAGACCAAACATATTAAAAATGTCTCTAGTGGGGGAATTTATGTTTGTGCCATGTTGGGTCAGAAGAAGGGTGTGGGGATAAATGTACCCAGCCACGATGGGATACGCAGGTAGCATGTCATGGGCCATTTTATAGAAAATACAGAGCTTCAAGTTGGAGTTCATATATCAGCCCACTGGTCAGGCCGGGGGAGTGGAACTAAAGGAAGAATGAGCAAACTGGCCACAGCTCAGAAAGACAAAGCCTGTCATTAATAGATTAGTGGATTCTGTGGACAACTAGTTCTCTGGTTAAGATTTGATTTCGTGGGGGCGCCTGGGTGGCTCAGTGGGTTAAAGCCTCTGCCTTCGGATCAGGTCATGATCTCAGGGTCCTGGGATCAAGCCCCGCATCGGGCTCTCTGCTCAGCCTGCTTCCTCCTCTCTCTCTGCCTGCCTCTCTGCCTACTTGTGATCTCTGTCTGTCAAATAAATAAATGAAATCTTAAAAAAAAAAAGATTTGATTTCGTGCAGATAACTGATGCTTGAGACCCACAGCCAGGAAGGTGCAGTGGCTCTGAAAGACATCAGTTAGATTATTTGCAAAATTATAGAAAGGAAAACAAGGACTTTGCTCTTTTGTATTTTGGAACGGGGAAGGGGACTGCGATGTTCCGCATCCCTTGAGCTAAACTAAACAGAGCAGAATCTTCAGAAGGCTCTCCAGGTATCTTCCCAGTTGCCTTCAGTGCTGTTTCCCATTAGTAGAGAATTCAACGGTCCAGGGCATTGGACGGCCACATTATCTATTTCCCCCATTAAGACCAAAACCACACAGACAACCTCTTCCGAGCGCTTTCTTCATGAGTAGATAACCATCTTGAGTTTTAATTATTATTGCATGGCCTTGTGAATTCTTCTACCAATTTCACAAAATGTTCTTGACAGATATTTGCCATATTTTGAAATTCAAGTCCCAGAAAAAAAGCAAGAGATCATGTAGCTACTCTGGAGAATGATCTAGAAGTATCTAAAAAAAAAAAAAAAATGTCAACTCAGCGTCCTCTCTGAGCCCTGCCAGGAGGCTCCTGTTGACTCTGGAGACCGTCTTTGTAATTTCTGCATGGGCAAGTTGTCCTGGGTGAGGATGTCCTCTGCAGCATTGCTTGTAGTGAAGGAAAATGGCAGCAATTCAAACGTCCATCAGTAAGGGGGCTAAATATTAAATCTGGCATGGTGTCACCATGGAATGAAAAACAGTATTTAAAAGGAATGAATGAACTCTCTCTATATCTAGGTGGATAGATCAGTTTGGGTGAACAGAATAAAAGGCAAAATGAGACATGCCAATGACTATATGTGTGTCGAGTTTTAAAAGCCACTATATGAAACATTATGTACTCTGCGTGTGTGTGTAAAAGTTTGACACACACTTTTCGGGCTGGTAAAGCACAGCCCGAGAGGATCCTGACAGACTCTGGAAGCCGAATGGGTTCAAATCAGGATTCTACTATTCACCACTATATGACCTTGGACAAGTGGTTTAGCTTCTCTGTGCCTCAGTTCCCTTACTTTTATAATGCAGACATAATGGAATGAGATTTACAAGGTTATGAGGATTAAATTAATATACATGATATATTATAACATTATATATATAATTATAAATGTATTAACTGCTATTATAATATATAATAAATAGTGATGAATTATATATAATTATATATTTTAAATATATATTACAATATATAAATAGTAATATTATATAATTATAAATAATATATAATTAGTAATATACAATTATAAATAATATATAATTATATATAATATTAATTAGTTACATATAGACAAGTAATATAATATTATAATGCCCTTATAATGGTGCCTGGCTCAAAACCCTTGCTACATGACTATGCTATTGCTGTTACGATTTTTTTTTAAATATTTTTTAATTTATTTTACAGACAGAGATCACAAGTAGGCAGAGAGGCAGGCAGAGAGAGAGGAGGAAGCAGGCTCCCTGCTGAGCAGAGAGCCTGATGTGGGGCTCGATCCCAGGACTCTGAGACCATGACCTGAGCTGAAGGCAGAGGCTTAACCCACTGAGCCACCCAGGCACTCGTATTGTTGTTATTATTAAGCATTGTTTGTTTGTTTTTTTATAGGCCTAGAGGGATAGGTCAGTAATGGTAGGAGGGAGGGGGCTTCATATTGGAAAACATGACTTGGGGGCTAATCAAAGGGATCGCAACTGTATCAGTAATGCTTCGTTTCTTTAAAAGAAAAAAAGATGAAAAATATGACAACCTATGAATGATTGACAGAACTGTGTTATAGGAATATGGGTGTTTACTACATGCTTTTCTGTGCTTTTAAAATCTTTTTTTTTTTTTTTGCCTTTTTAAAATCTCTTGAATAAAAAGTGAGACGGTTACTATTCACAGAATTATTACACCTGAGAAGATGCATGTCAACACGTAGGAATATTTTAAACCCTCCCCGCTCGGCAGGGAGCCTGTTTTCCCACCTCCCCCTGCCCCTGCCTGCCTCTCTGCCTACTTGTGATCTCTCTCTGTCAAAAAAAAAAAAAAAAAAAAAAATCTTTAAACCTGCCTGACCCAAGATGGCAACCATTAGCACCATGTGGCGAATTTAAATTTAAAATTAATTAAAATTAAATGCAAATAAAAATTCAGTTCTTTGGTTGCAGTAGTCACATTTCAAGAGCTCAGTTGCCACATGTAGCTAACGAAGGCCATCCTGGACAGCAGATGAAATCATTTCCATCCCCACAGCAGGTTCTACTGGACGGCACTGATCCGGAGCTTACTTTTCCAGAAATGTGACTCTCCGATGGGCCTGTCATTTTTCCAAACCCCTGGCCTCAACTAACTCCGTTGTAGGGTGCACTACAACAGGCATGCCCCCCCAAGATATTTTTCATCTTTATCTGTGTTATTGACCCCATGGGGATGTACCCTGGCCAGCCCGACTTTCCTAAGGATGGGAAACGGGTTGTAGAAGGTGTTCGCCGTCCCAGAGTCACCTCACTTGTGATTTTAAAGGGGAACACACACGCGGACACCGCTTACAAACTGGCTTCGCATCTCAGTTTCTTTTTGTCGGTCGTAGGTGAACAGCTTCTGCTCTGGGGCGCGATGGCCCTGCTCCGGCTGGCAGGTGGTTGCCCAGAGAAGTGCCACTGCCACTCCTCTTCACGATCCGTAGACTGCAGCCGGCAGGGGTTGGCTGAGGTCCCTCAGGATTTGCCTCCGCAGACTCGAACACTGCTCTTGCAAGATAACCAGATAGGCCAGCTTCCTGCGTCTGTGTTTAGGTCGGTGCCACAGCTCACGACCCTGAACTTGGGCAATAATTCCCTTTCGCATCTGGCTGCCGGGGTTTTCCATGGACTCCAGCACTTGCAGGTCTTGAATCTGACCCAGAACTCCCTGCATTTTCTGGAAAGCAGGCTTTTCCACTCCCTCCCACAACTGAGGGAGCTTGATTTATCATCAAACGACATCAGGCACCTTCCCACACCCCCGGGGAAGCCTTGGCAGAACCTGACCATATTTGCAGTTCAACAAAACCAGCTTCAGCACCTTGATCGAGCGCTCCTGGAATCCATGCCCGGAGTGAGGCTTTTATTTCTCAAGGACAACCTCTGGAAATGCAACTGCCACTTGCTCAGTCTTAAACTCTGGCTGGAGAAATTTATCTATAAAGGTCAGTCATGTCCATTTGGAACCCCTCATCTATGTGTTACCAGCCTAGGATGAACCTCATCTCTTGTCAGCATTAGAAGGGATGTTGAGGTGTGTGTGAGGGGCCCATGTAAGCTTTTCCACACTGATGTCATTTCAGGGGATGGCAAGAGAGGCAGTGAGTCCTTAGAGGGTGTTTAAATTCATGATTTAAATTCATCTACAAATACAATTCACGGAGACAACTTTCCACTCTGATTAATCACATTATTTATTTGAGAGCCGCAGGCCCTTAAGAAGGAGGGAAATTCACCCCTTGAATAATTGCTCAGCTCCAAAGGGGCACAAAATTCTAATTTTCAGGTGTGATCCAGCATGGTCTCTCTCCCTGGGATTTCTCCCCCTGTGTATGCTTCTACCAATTTGATAGCTACAAATTTTCCCTGAGATTATCCCTTCTGCTTTAGCCAATACCACTGTTACTGAAACTGGCTGCACTCTCTAAAGTTGCTTACTATTTCTTTAACCAGATGATAAAAATCAAAGCAAAAGAATCTAGAGTATTAAAGATGAGGGTTCTGGAAATCACCCAGGAGTCACCAAACTACAACCCAAGAGCCAAATCCAGCCCATCTCCTGTTTTTGCAAATACTTATTGGAACACATCTACGCTGACTTATATCACGTGTTGTCACCAGGGCAAAGCTGAATAGTTGTGTATGGCAAGGCTTAAAATATTAACAGGTTGGCTCTTTATAGAAAAGTCTTCCAACCCATTCTAACTCAATGCTAGTCTATAATCAGTGGGAAATGGAAGCCCAGAGATGATCAGTGACTTCCTCAGGATGACAGAATAGAAGCACAGGCAAGAACAGAATGAATGACTGTTGGGTCTGGGCCCCACATTCTTTCCTGTACATCAAAGTGCTTCTTTCCTCTTAATTTTCAAGCATCATTCATTCATTCCTGTGCTTGAATGCCACTTATGAGCCAGGCGTTTTTCTACGCAACAGGAAAAGGTGAACAAAATAATCTCTACCAACAAGGAGGTTACACTCTGGTAGCAGAAAATGGCATTAAATAAGATAGCCAATCAATACCCAAGTTCAGACAGCACTTGGTACTAAGTGTACAAGGAGGCAGAGTGAGGGGAGAGACAGCGGCAGGATGGGAGTTCGGTTTCAGATAGGAAAGGCAGGGAAGACTTTTCCAAGGAGATAACATGGGTGAGCAGCCCCTGAACAATGAGGAGAAAGCCATGAGATAATTGGGGGGAAGGACAGAAATTGCAAAGGGCCTGACAGGCGACTAAGCTTGGCTCGACTGAGGGACAGAATGAGGCACGCAAAGTGGTGAGAAGAGAAGGGACAGAACGAGCGGGCAGAGAGGAGGCAACACAGGTTCACGTAGGAATGTGCAGAGCAGGCAGAGTGATTCGGGTTTTATTTTAGATGAAATGGAAATCTCTTGAAGAATTTTAGTCAAGGGAACAATATCTAATTACATTTCAAAAGGTGACTCTGGCGACTCGAGGGAGAGCAGACTATAGGCTACAGGAGAAGCAGCAAGGGGATAAGGGAAGAAACTGATTTCAGTCACCTAGGGAAGACAAGATGGCAGCTCAGATCAGGGTCATGAGAAATGATCAACTTTGTGGATGTATCTGGAATACTGAACAGATAGCCATTGTTAATGGCTTGGAATGGGAAATGAAGGAAAAAAGAAAAGAGTATATCATGGGAAACTCTATTTATTTGGTCCTGCAAGATTAACCACATAAAGAGTGATGTCAGGAGCTGAGAAGGGGCAGACTGGGAGATGGGGTCTTGGCCCTGCATTCTTTGGCAAGTGGGCAAGTGCATGGGGGAGATAGTAAATCGAATCTGGGGCAAGTCAAGTTCGGGGTGCCCCTTACTTTTCCAAGGGGTGCTGCTGAGTTGCTGGCTGTATGTTTGAGCCTGTAACTCCGGAAGATCTCAGAGCTAACGACATGAATTAGGGAGTCATTAGAGACTGGACGGTTGCAACAGTTACATAGAAGGAAGGGGAAGAGAACACAATGTGAGTTCAGATATTCAATTTTTTTTTAAGATTTCATTTATTTATTTGACACACAGAGAGAGATCACAAGTAGGCAGAGAGGCAGGCGGGGGGGGGGGGGGGGGGGGGGGGGGGGGGGGGGGGGGGGGGGGGGGGGGGGGGGGGGGGGCGGGGAGCAGGCTCCCTGCTGAGCAGAGAGCCCAACGCCTACTCGATCCCAGGAGAGAACTCCTCAGTTACGTTTTTGCTTTTGAGTTGGGGCTCCTGCCTCAAAGAAATCACTGAAGAAACCAAAAGGGGCCCAAGCAGTAGGCAATTCAGTTCCAAGCAGTGGTGACAAAAAGGTGTGGGTTGAATATCACCAAGCCACTAATCCCGGTGTGACCTGGACCATGATAATGATGGCACTACAAAGTGGCCCCATCTAGTTTGAGGGCCTCAGCGTAGGAGGCTCAGACGATGGACGGAAGGCATTCCACAAACTGAAGAGCTGTGCAAAGGAAGGTTATAGTAACTGATGAGACCATCTCCCGCATGGGCCTTTCTGGTATAAGTTCATAATCCACCTGTGGTGTGGACAAAAGGCTCCAATCTAAGTTGGCTAAAAGCGGTGCCAGGCTTCACAGTCCTCCTGGAGAAGGAGTTCGTGGCCGCCAGGGGAGCTGAGCCACAGGTCATGCAGGCCAGGTTCTGCCCAAAGGGCTACACTGTGGGTCATTATGTTAACCTTGCTGACCTCAAGAGGCTCCAGCAGGAAGGGAGAAGGGAGAGGAAGAAGTGCAGAGAGGCAGTGAGCACAGTGGGAAAACAGGGACCAAGGGGATGGGCTGGGTTTGAGTGCTGATCTGCCCACTAATGACCTACCTGAGTGACCCTGGATAATAATTAGCCATTAGAGCAGAGCTGTGAGGACTTATCAAACAGCGCTCTGTAAACTCTCAAGTCAGATACAAACACAGTGTTTTTATGGCCGCCCCCCCGAAAAAAAGTAGTCAGAGAAGTTAATTTGCCTGAGATAGTAAATCAGTGGTCGTATGTGGCCAGAACAAAATCTGTTAGTTCAGTGTTCTTTCTAGAAAACAACTACTAGGCACCCAAATCCACCCTTGAACAGCACGAGTCTACACACCTGAGGAAATCAATCACCTTACGGACAGTGGAAACTACTCCAATAACGTGTTGGAAAGTTCGGAGCTCCAATTACTGAACGTCCCAAGGCCTGAGGAGACATGTTAATTGTACTTAATCCCACAAACTAAACTAATATTACCGTCAAAGATACACACGCACTCAAAAGGCCATTGACCTCCCCACCTGGCATCACCCAAGAATGTTGGTAGACACACAGGGTCTTCGTAATCAGGGCACAACATCACGACAGAGGACATCTGCCATACTTACTTGCTTTTGTCTTTTAAAGGGGGAGTAATAGACAGTGTCATCTGTGCGTCACCAGACACCTGGAAGGGAGAGGACCTCCTGAAGATCCCTCACGAGCTGTACCAGCCCTGCCCTTTCCCTTCTCCAGACGTGGGCTCCTCCAGGGGGCAGCAGCTGGGTTCTGCCCACCAGCCTGTCCCTGCGTGTCCCGAGAGCCACAGCACGGGGGAGCGAGACCCCTCAGAGTGTGAGCTCAAATCCAAGCCGAGGCCGGCCAGCCTGCGTCACGCAGTGGCCACCGTCATCATCACTGGGGTTGTGTGCGGGATTGTATGTCTCATGATGTTGGCGGCAGCCATCTATGGCTGCACCTACGCGGCCGTCACAGCCCAGTACCATGGGGGACGCTTGGCTCAGACCAATGAGCCTGTGAAGATGGAAGGAAAAGAGCTGTACGCCAGCTCACCAGCCTGAGAATCTCCATCTCAGAAAGGAAGCATCGTCTCCTGCCAGAGAACGAGTCTGAATAGGGCTGATGCTAAGCTCTCATCTTGCTTTTCTCAAAAGAAAAAGAAAAAAAAAAAGACCTGTCGGCATAAATATTCCCAGGAGAAAAAAATTATATTGCGATTTTAAAAATACCACATTTGAAATAGAGATGACACTTGTGCTCTGTGTCTGAGAAGTCACTGCAATTACTCTATGTGCGAGAAGGCAGGACGGGGGTGGGGGGGAGGGGAGATCTCCCTCTCAGGTACTCTCCCCTGCATTAAGCTGCTTTAAAAGAACAACAGAAACGCAAACACACGTGCTAGTCGGCATTCCTGGGAGCTTTATGGTCCTTTGGAAAAGTGCCCAATTTTGAGAGCCTGGGAAGAAGCTGGCAATCTTACCCGAGGGGCACTGAATGCTTCTATAATTCAAATTCATGTGAGATTGGTGATACTTTTAGATGTTGTGTATGTTATATATTTAATGGGAGAGTCTGTTGGTTGGGAATTGCAAAGCTTGCCACAAGAGTCAGATTATATTTAATTTTCTAAATCAGAAAACCATTTGGGGCTTTCTAGGCCACAGAGGAAGAGGAGGGTTCCATGTCTGGATAATGGGACTCAGGCCCAGGGTCTGGGGAAGTTTTCTGATGCAAGGGTAAATAACATATAAACAAACACAAAGAGGACGGGCAGTTGGAATCTGGGGCACATGTTCTGAAAGGCTGTATCCACCGGGCGATTGGAACCTTCCATTTATAACTCTTACAGCAGGAATGAATTTAGGTTGGGCTGAGAGCAAGATAATGGCTTGTGTGTACCTCTCTCTATACACACAGGGCACGGAGTGCACAGACTTGTACAGCCGCACCCACACATAAACATACTGGGAGCAATCAGTTTACCCACTAATGAAATGCAGCCGTGGGCACAGTGGAAGCCGGCGCTGTTGACCACCACCCAGACTGTCTACTCAACACTCCGGGAGAGGAAGTAGGAAGGAAGTCTGCAGAGAGTGGAAATTATCAAGAGACCCAGGATAGGTGGCAGCAGGCATCCTGAACATTATTTAGGTCGAGGTTTAAAAAAAAAAAAAAAAATCAGGTGTGGCTTGCTTTTCTCCACAGGCAAAGAGTTGCATGCGAAGTGAATTTTTGTAAATTAAATCATCATTTTAATGCAGTAGGGGAGCTCGCTATTTAAAGGAGCCTTTCATGGAATCTTTCTGTAATGGCAATAATTGGCTCCAGATTTCTGCATTTTGTAAATATGAATTTTCTCATGCGAGGTTTTCTTAAAATGTCATCTACCTGCTCTCTCTCATGATGCCCTATCTCATACTTAGAGTCACCTGTTAGTATTAAAATCATTTCACAGAGAGGAGTTAAGGACACGTCAAAAGCAAAGAATGGCGAATAGAGGGTCAGCAGTTCCCTCCAGAGGCCTTGACAGAC
Organism: Mellivora capensis; assembly: GCA_004024625.1. NCBI lineage: Eukaryota > Metazoa > Chordata > Mammalia > Carnivora > Mustelidae > Mellivora > Mellivora capensis. The sequence continues at coordinate 58,832 of PISX010001056.1, forward strand.
ATCACTAATCAATCCCAGCACTCCTCCCAGCTGAGCCCTGATGCAACGCAGATGCCTTCTTAAGACAGCACTATAGGCAACCAGAACTAATCAATTGGAATCAGTTCAAAGGATAAAACACATTTGCCATTCAGGGTACTGGCTCTACATTCACTCCTTCAGGCCATGTAAACATCGGTTTGGATCCTAAATTAGTAGTCCATTCCCTAACCTGGAATGTAAATGGGAGGTCCACACAAGCAGTATTTTCTCCCTGTCGGATGAAGCCAGAGCCTCAGCCAATAATATAAAGAGGCTGTGGAAAACACTGAGGAACTCACCACAGCCTACCCCATGGGACACAAACGGATGCTCCCCTCAACATCAGACAGGCCATCTACACCTGCCCACAGGGCCTCACAACTAGCGTGGGCACCGCGCACCACAAGCTAAAGATAGCAATTTTGTTACATGATTTTGGGGGGTGGGGGGAAGCCGGTATCGACATTGGTGTTCATTTTTTTCTGAATGTTAAAATAAACTTCGATATGTTGAGGAGTAGATTGAAAAATTAGCATGTTTTCAGCTCAAGCACAGACCCCAGAGAATGTGGTCCCAAGCGCGGGTGCCTCCTTTCTGCTCTGTGTTGGGTAGCTCTTCCGTAAGTATGGCTGAACATCCAGTCTCAGGACAGAATGGCTGCTTTCCAGGTAGGGAAAAAAAATCATTCTTTCCTTTGTCCTGGACTGTAAGTCCTTGGCCAAGAAGGCAACATGACAAAGGAAATTTAGAAGATCTTTTTATATGTCATCCCCATGTCCCTATTTCACCAAATGTTTCCAGAGTTCGCGCTAGGTGCCAGGCATGGTGAGAGGTGCTCCTGTGAGCATTTGTCATGTAATCCTGGCAACCAGCGCTAAGATCCTTGACCAGGTTATTACGTAAGCTGGGAGCTACCGAGGCCAATAACACATGTTCCCTTTTGCTACTGAGACTTCAGATGGTGAGTGCACGGGGCTCTGCCAGAGGTCTGGTGATACCGCAGGTCAACCCCCTGCCTCTGCCCACAGTGGGTATATGAGAGACCTTCCAGTACACGGCAGAAAACCCTGAGTGAGGCTAGACTCCTCACTCATCAACACCCATGTCCTGTTAGATTTCTAAGTACAGATGATAACTCAGGCAAATAATTCCTGTTTTAGGACGAGTCTTTATGGAAAATGATTTAAAACAATGCCCATGTATATTCAGATTTCTATCTTTTGCCTACAGTCACCACAAACAGCAGTTGGCAATGAAAATAATTACGTACCCTGAAATGTCAACAGCCTCTCGGCACAGAAAAATAGAAATCAAAATTGTTTAGATGAACAAAGGCAGAGTTATCACTTGTTAATACGAGAAATGAAATGTTTTAACTATAAATACATCGCAGATGAAAGACCCAATTTGCAGGGTATTCTGCGAGAACCGCAAATTATCTTTCACAAGGACTACAGCTCATGAGGGGTAATTTGAAAATGTCTCATAGATTATTTTCAGCTGCTTATTGCTGCTGTCCTATTCATAAATTCCCCTCGACAAATGCCCTTCTACCATAGAGCCTTGCTGAGTGATCGCTGTGAACAAAATTCATGTAGAGTATTGATAGTTTCTGAGAAAACCATCTAAAATACTGTTTTTTTTTCATCATATTTAGTGGAACAGCATGACTATAGACTGGTGACGTTTGTTTTGCCAGAGATCACAAACTCACAACAGCCAGACCCAACAGATGCTGGCACTGTCTGAAGTGAGGCATATAAAAAGGAAGTAGGAAGAACATACCCTGCCACAGAAATTGTAGAGAAAGTGTCAAATCGATACCTGAAAAGCTTTTTTTTAAAAAAAAGATTTTATTTATTTGGCAGACAGAGATCACAAGTAGGCAGAGAGGCAGGCAGAGAGAGAGGAGGAAGCAGGCTCCCCGCTGAGTAGAGAGCCCGATGCGGGGGCTCGATCCCAGGACCCCAGGATCATGATCTGAGCCGAAGGCAGAGGCTTTAACCCACTGAGCCACCCAGGCGCCCCAAAAGCTTTTAAAACTAAGGTGAGTATCCCTGACTTGCAAGAAGAATGCTGTGCTTAAGATGTATAGGATACCAACGGACAACTGGGTATTTAATTTTTCCTTGCAAAAATGCAAGACTGAGAAGTGATTCACATGATTTCCTCCTGGAGATTCATAAAAATCAAATCTCATTACCTGTGTTAACCAAGTTACCCCAGAAATAAGACATTATTGTCTTAGATCCTAAATGTCAAAGGAAGTGGACAAATCAATTTCTAAAATAATCTGTCTGCAGCACACATTAATATAATCATACAACTGTTAGAAACCTATAACTTTCAATTGGAAATCAGGAAATAACTGTTTCTGGTTTGGTCAAACCCACCATTGCTAAATCCATTGCTAAGTGTTATTGGACAGAAATATACCAGCAAATGATATTCCAAGCCCTACATGGCATCACTGGGATGTGGTTTATATGCATAACTTGAGGGAACTATTTTGTTTTCTGTTTTGATGAAAATGCTTGCCTTTCTTTCTTTCTTTAATCGCAATGAAGTCTCAAAACCTCCTTCCATTTGGAGAACCAGCTTCATGGTCTACCACTCTCCTTTCAGATTCTTTTTTTTTTTTTTAAGATTATATTTATTTATTTATTTGAGAGAGAGCGAGAGCAAGCACAAGCGGGAGAGGCAGAGGGAGAGGGAATCTCAAGCAGACTTCCCTTGGAGTGTGGAGCCTGTTGCTGGGCTCGATGCCAGGACTGGGATCATGACCTGAGCCAAAACCAGGAGTCGGATACTTAACCAACTGTGCCACCCACATGCCACTTTCAGATTCTTAACTGGAGTACCCACACATACTTTTGACTCCACTGATACTAAATATTCATTTAGATGGACAGGACGTCACTGAATTACAAAGGTCCATTAAGAAGACCCAGATGATTGGGCACTGAGAAAATCCCTAGAGAGCATTTAGTTTAGGCTTGGCAAATTTGGGACAGTGTGAGAACCAGCCTCCCTACCCATGTTAGACATTGCTAATAGATTATGGCAAATTGATCTTCTGAGCCCAACTATGGCCTCAAAATCATTTCAGTTCTGTTTTCTGGGTTCCCAGTACCAACCTATTGGAGTTAACAATAAAGATTAAAACGATCTCTTACCCTGATATATTTCTATGTTTATTTTACAAAGAGAAGCATGGAAATGGAACAGGACTTTTCCTAAGTCATACAGGTAAATTAGGTAAAGGCTTGACAAGGGCAGCTGCAGGATAATACATGGATAATTCAACCCGCTCCACCATTCTTCATGTATTCTGTGTGAACCACAGTATCAGGATTATGGCATTATTATATTAATTGTAATAACATATTCAATGTTTATTAGGCACCCAATTTTGTGCCAGTTTTTCCCCAAGTGTAATACTTGCCTCATATTAACCAAAGCATGTAGGTATTTCATGGCTACATTCCAGAAGAAAGACAATCACTGGATTTGGGTACTGTATTCAAGGTTGTAACACTAGTAAGTAGTGGAGGAGGAATTTGGATGCAGGTCTTTCTAGGGCGAACACCCAATAACACTTTTTGGGATGTCACAGGTTTGAAGAAGTCAGAGTTGGGATCCTTTCCTAGCACTACCAACACCTACCTTAAAATATGGCAGAGAAAATAAACCCAACCACCAGCCAGCCAGTGTGTCACTGCCAGGACTCTGATCCCACCAAGACCCAGGAAACCAGATGAAAAGCCAAGAAAAATGAAGATTCTTATATCACCCATGACCCTGCTGAGCTGGTAAAGATGTTATTAAAATGGGAAGAGTAGAAATTCAGCTATACTCTCCTGAAGCCACTTGAGAAAATGATGAAATTGGGTACTGCCTAATAAGTAGTGTTGCTCATGAATACAAAGAGGGAAAAAAGTTATGAGGATCTAGAAATTGGGAATGCTGCTCATGATATCCAAATCTCCCAAGAAGGATGCCCACTATCCAAAGCGAGATATGACCATAAGACAGATGAGTGGGATGCAAAGGAAGAAAGTCTATATCACCCAGTCTTACTCTAGTATCTTTCCTCTGAGACAGGGGGCTTCATAAACCAGAGGGAAACCACTTCCTCTCATGTAAGAAGTCTGTGGACATTTAACTCATACAATATCTGCCATGAAGATCTTGCTGTATTCCTCCATGAGAGAGGAGGAAGAATCTCAACAATAATAGCATATAATAGGATGATACAAGGAAGGGAGGACAGTAAGATAAGTATAGTTTAGAGGCTACAGTTTTTATCTACTGTTTCTTACAAGGAATGAAAACCACAGATGACTTTGGTTCACCTGAGTAGTCAGACCACCAGGCAACGGGACATGGCATCTCATTAGTGCAATGCCACTCTAGATGGAAGACATCTAGACACTGGATGTTTGTTTAGAGGCTGTGCATATCAACTAGTTTTCTATCTTAGCCTCCAAGGAATAATCTGAAGTCAACGATAAGGGACACTTAAGGGGAAGTCATTGATCTTGTTCAGTGGCAACCATCCCATATTGTAATGGTGGTGAAAATTAAGAAAGAAACCTAAATAGATCCTCCTAAAAGATATTTTAAAAAAGAGAGAGAGAGAGAGAGAGAGAGAGAACAAAGGCAGCACTGCTCACAAGATGCAGAAGAAGCATGAAAGATCTATTTTAAAACATACCCTAGTAAAATTTTTAAAGTTTCTGATTGGATTTGGTTTTATTATACCCACTCACATTCCATTGGCAACAACAAGAATCTGGCTAAGTTCAGAGTTAAGGAAGCACAGAAGTATACAGTTCCAATAGGAAGGCACAGTGATTGACATGGCAATGGGCAAGGATATTAGATCCCTTTATAAGAAAAAAGGGGTAAATAATTGCAAACAATCATAAAATACTAATGAATAATAAAATAATAATGATGAATAATAGTAAATAATAAGTGAATAAAAATAAATACATAACTAAGTAGTAAATGAATAAAATAGACCACGGCCACCATCAGAGGTACAAAGGAAACACTGCAACATATTGAATCAGTGATGCAGAATACCTAATAGAGAATATTAACTCCAGGAATATGGAAGAAAGAAACAGAGCTGAAAGCAATAGATGATGATGGAAATGAAGGAGCAAATGTGAAGAACTAACATATGGATAATTAGTTTTCCTGATAAATAGATTAGAATTTATCAGAGAAGGAAAGAAAGTCTGAGAAGGTATCTTTCCTAAGCTAAAGAAAAACTCCAATTATATAGATAAAAGCTTCCTGTAAGAGAGATTAATGAAAAAAATCTTATAAGTTAATCTAGCTTAGTGCTTGGTACATGAAAGTCTCAATCAGTGTAATTAGAAAAAACACATAAACAAAATAAATAGATACTGGTAAAACTTTCAAGTTTTAAGGAACAAATTAAAAATTCTGAAATCTAGAAAGCAACCAAACAAATAAAAAATGAAACTTAACAAGGAACAAAACAAGACTGCTGTTCTCAGATAGAGAATGGTTCAGGGAGCATGCCACCTACACATGGCTTTTGAAGAAAAATGAGTCAAGATCTACTTTAATTGATTGAAGGACAAATTATTAAAAGCAAGAGGAAGGGGGAGGAGGAGAAGGAGAGCAAGAAGATCTTAAAAATGTGGGAGACATGCCATTCAAGTGCCAGTGATAAACACTAAAGTCAGTTAAAGTCAGAGTTAAGTCTGAGTGATTTAGATAATATGGTTACAAAACAATTCAAAGTCAATAATTTGACACATTTCCAAGCACCTTCTGCATGCCAGTCAATCTTCTAAGTATCAGAGATGAAGCAGAGAGTAACAAATATAAAGTATATGCTCCATGGAACCTAACATCTCACAGAAGGAGAAGATAAAGACATATAAAATATATATCAGGTGGTGGAAAAGCAGGTGTGTGGGGCACAGAGTACTGGAGATATGGGAGGAGAAGAGTTTCTATTTTATACGTGGTGATCAGGAAATCCCTCTCATTAAACAGTTGAGCAGAAACTTGAAGGAAAAGATGGAGCCAGTTGTGAAGATATCTAGAGGAAAACTGTCCCTGGGAGAAGGCACAGCAGGTGCAAAGGCCCTGACATAGAAGTTTAATGTGCTTGAAGAGCAAAAAAGGGCAGTGTGGCTGAGTGAGTAAAGGCAGAAGTAGAAAGAGCAGAGGTTACAGGGTAATGGGTCAAATGATGTAGGACCCTGCGCATCGTGAGTTGACCTGTGGAGACAGCCACATGGCAAGGAAGTAAGGCAGGCTGCTGACCAACAACTCGTGAGGACTGAATGCTTCTCAGGAGTGAATGTGGAAGCATTTCCTCTGTTTGTTGAGCCTTCAGATGAGACCACAGCCCCAACAACATTTTCACTGCAGCCCCATGAGAGACCCTGGCACAGTACTTGGATTGCAGCCTTTGTGAGGGACCCTGAATCTGAGGACCCATCTAAACTTCACCCAGATCCCTGACTCACAGAAACTGTGAGATAATGAATATTTGCAGTTTGGATTCCATAATGTAGAAGTTATAGGTAGCATCAAAGAGAAGCACTTCACTGTGGATGAAACCTGTCTGGGGTGGGTTCTGGAGAGAATATGGGGTGGGGGGGGATGCAGGATGATCCTACAGCACAATAGAGCAAGAAATGCATGAGACAAATAAAATAATTCAATAACAAAATAATTTTGGCTTTAAAACCCGACTATATCAGTACAAATCTGGGAGTTGGTAGGAGTAAGTTAGTGGATCAAAAGCATAAAAAAGGACCACAAACTATGGATTCGTTCCAAAATTTCTTTTCTTTCTTTTTTTTTGTTTAAAGACCTTCGTATACTCCCATCTGCCTCAGCCTGTTCACATATAATTTGGTCTTGAAGTAGGAATGACAAGCTGGTCTCATGCAGAACTTTTCATCCAGAATAGAACCCAGGAGCTCAAGGTGGGCACAGACTTTGGGAGGCCATGGGAATTCCAAGTCTCTGACCAGCACTGTCCCTTGCCCACCATCAACTGGCCAAAGCATTTTTCATGAATAGGAGAATTCTCAGACTGACTGTCAGAGCATTTATGTTCCCACTGAGGACTCTGCTGATGCCCGTCCCTCTCTTCTGGGAGGGGAGTTTCACGTCAGCTCATTTATCCTCTGTGGGCACGTCCCTTAGCATGAGTCACATATATTCTAGTTTTAAACAAGATCAAGATCCCAGCAAGGTCACTAGGAGATTTGCCTGGATAAAGGCAGCTAAATAAATCCCCAAATCTCTCATGAGCCATGCTGGAAAAAAAAAATCCCATAAACTGTTTTCCACCAAAGCATGTGAGGGCATCTCCAATGCCCTACCGAGCATTATGCTGATTACACTGTTCAGAGGTTTATAAACTAGAGCAAAGATTAAGTAAATCACTATCTTGACTGACAACGAAAGCATATATTTTTAGAAGGCTTGGGATCTTTGATTGGGATTTCTGTGTAACCGCATATACAAAAACATCAGGCACAACAGATAGGCACCTTCTGATAACATGAATCTCTGTCTTCAACATTTATTTACATAGCCTCTGATTTAAATATCCACTTCATTTTGATAATATAAAAAGATGGTGAAATAAGTGAGTCAACAAATTAGTGTTTTATGTTTTGTTTTGTTTTGTTTAAATAGATTATGACATATTTTCATCAAAGCAGAAGTTGGCAACCTTTTCCTAAAAGCGTCCAGGTAGTAAACATTCCTGGCTTTGTAGTCCGTATGGTTTCTATCCAACTACTGAGCTCTACCATTTTAATAGGAAAGAGTACAAAGACAGTAAGGGCATAATTGTATTTCAATAAAATGTTGTTTACAAAAACATCTGGTAGATATCAGAAAAGCACTTATATCCAGAATATGTAAAGAACTCATATCTCAACAATAAAAAGACACATAATGTAATTGAAATATGGGTAAAGGATCTAAAAAGACATCCTCTAATGAACAAATCCAAGTAGCACAGGAAAAATGCTCAGCATAACTAGTTATTAGGGAAATGCAAATCACTTCACACCCTCTAAGATGGCTAAAATCAAGAAGACAGATAATAGCAAGTATTGCTGAAAGTGTGGAAAAATTGGAACCCTCATACATTGCTGATGGGACTGTAAGATGGTGCAGCCGCTTTGGAAAACAGCTTGGTAGTTCTACAAAATATCAAATATAGAGTAACCACATGACATCAAAATTCCACTCTTAGGTGTCTACTACCCAAGAGAAATGGAAATATATATTAACACAAAAACATGCATATGAACGTTCATATCAACATTGTTAATATAGCTAAAAAATGGAAACCCAAATGTCTATCAGCTGGTGAATGGATAAACAAAGCGGTGTATATACAAACAATGGAATACCATTTGGCAGTAAAGAAACAAAGTATTGACATATACTATAATATGGACTGACCTTGAAAGCATTAAGCTAGTGAAAGAAGCTAATCACACAAGGCCATGTCCTGTGTGTTTCCCTATATCTGCAATGTCCAGAATAGGCAAATCCATAAAGACAGAAAGTAAATTTGTGGTATCCTGTGGCTGGGATAGGGAATAGGATATCAAGAATGAGAGTGTGTATATACAAGGGGTTCTTTCTGGAATGTTGAAATTATTCTAAATTTATTTTATTTATTTATGTATGTATTTATTTGAGAGACAGAGACAGCACAGCAGGGGTCGAAGCAGAGGGAGAGGAAAAGAGAGGCAGACTCTGCACTGACCATGGAGCCCAACTCAAGGGTCCATCTCCCAATGGTGAGATCATAACCTGAGCTGAAACCAAGTGTTGGATGCTTAACCAACTGAGCCCCCCAGGCACCCTGAAATTGTTCTAAAATTAGATTGTGGTGATGGTTGCATAACTCTGTGAATACATTAAAGTCCAATAAACTGTACACTTTATATGGGTGAATTTTATAGTAGGAAATATATGTCATAAAACTATAAAAAAAAAAAAAAACCAACAAAATTGGCTGCAGCACAGATGTGGTCCCATGGGCTATAGTTGGCCATCCTCTGCTCTGAGGCACAGGTACCTGAAAGTGCATGTCTCAAAGTTTTGTGAAATATGTCAAGATAACGTAATGGCATTTCCTGTGCAAGTTTTCACAGAGAACAGCACGGGGCTGTAAGTACCAGGGAGTGAGTAGTGGGGGGTGTAGCCAGCCGTACAACAGAAGCAACTGCAATGCTAATTTAGCTGCTACTCATGGCCAAGCCCTGTATCTATATTTATAAGCAAATTTATTTCTCTTGACAAGAATCCCCTTGACAGGGTCCCCTAAAACCAGATAGAACCTGGGTGTAAGTTATTCCCCATTATTGGTAAATCCCTTCCCTTGTCTGTGATGATGAAATGAATCTCCCTCTTCAAAAACGAGGTTGCTTTAGAAACCCAAATGAAGCCCCCATCAACCTCATTTTATAAGAGGGGTGAAAAGGCCCTGGGCTCACTTCCAAACCCTTGGTTCATGTTGGCTTTAATGCCCAAGTCACACCCTGACCTCGAAGAGATCTTGGATCTGAAACTTGCCGATTCAGAATGCACAAGCCGGGCATGAGGACCTGTTATCTGAAAATTCTGCCACTGATTTTTGGGTGGAGGATACGCTGGAGCTTTTGATAAGGTTTATAAAAGGACAGTGACTCCTGGCAGTGAGTATCCTGGGGAGTTAGCACACCGGGATCTGGTTTCTCAAAACTCTGGGCTATTTTTATTCCTGGAACAGGAATCCTTACCGTGCCTCCCCCCTCCCCCCTACGGTGGTATGCGGAGCAGCTGTTCTATGTGGCGACTTGAAATACAGCATAATTGGCAGCCCCGCCATTAACCCATTTCTGTGATGTTTGCTGTTGTCAGTCATACTGGCTTAGACCTCTTTGTGCCCTTGCATTGCTGCTATTTGTCAGCTTAAAAAAAAAGAGAGAGAGAGAGAGAGAGAGCAGAAAACCAAATGCCCAACACATAAAAAGCCTCACCTCGCAGCTGACATTTAGAACCAGACCTGCTCTGGGTGCCCCGCCTCTTCCTGGGTCTTCTGCCCACCTGCTTGTCGTCCCGCTTCAAGATCCCACAAAACACCCCTGACAGCACCCACCTGGAGCGTGGCTACAACATGTAGGAGAGGTCTCACTCAAGATTCCTGAAGTGGTTCCATCGGCCTGGAATGGCCTTGCCACGGATCTGGGCGCGGTGGCTGCATCTCACCGTTTGGAACGCTGCTCCGGTCAGGCCTCCCCTGACCTGCCCCAACCTTCCCGGGCTGGAGGGGCACGGCCCCGCCACACAGCCAGACAGACATGGGGGAAGAAGAGCACGCATCTCTGCCTTTGCCACAGCCAGCATCACCTCCTCTCTTTATCCTGCTCTGTTTTCTTTTCTTTTCCTTTTTTTTTTTAAAGATTTTTAAAATTTACTTATTCATTTGCGCGTGAGAGAGCGAGCGAGCACGCATGCGCAAGGGGGAGGGGCAGAGGGCGAAGCGGGCTCCCCCGCTGAGCAGGGAGCCTGATGGGGGACTCGATCCCGAGACTCTCAGATCATGATTGGAGCTAAAGGCAGAAGCTTCCCTGATTGAGCCATTAGGCGCCCTAACACGGTCAATTTTCTATAGCGTAGTTTCCATTGGGGCCCTTCCTCTCGCCCTCCTCCTCCATTTCTCCCATTCCTGCAATACGTGTCTGTTGTCTGCGTCTCCCACACAAACGGAGCTCTCCATTGGCAGCAGCTGAGTCTTACTTAAGTGTTTTCGGGGAGTGCTGTGGCATTTGGGTGGAAGGGTTCTTCACTGGGCAGCTGTCACCCCAGCCTCCAGGTGCGACGCCACGCCAAGAGCGCCCTCCTAGTGTATCAGCCAACAACCCTCCAGACACTCGGCAATGACCTCGAGGGTGCTTGTTCCCAACTAGGTCCCCAGCACTAGGTCCACAGTACGTGCTAGATCTACAAGTATTGAATGATTTAATTACAGAATGAAGAAATGGAACAAGCTCTTTTTTTTTTTTTTATAAACGAGCCTATAAGGGAAAACATTTTGAATTTGAATTTTTTTTTAAGATTTTATTTATTTGACAGACAGATCACAAGCAGGCAGAGAGGCAGGCAGAGAGAGAAGGGGAAGCAGGCTTCCTGCTGAGCAGAGAGCCCGATGTGGGGACCCTGAGATCATGACCTGAGCGGAAGGCAGAGGCTTTAACCACTGAGCCACCCAGGCGCCCCTTGAATTTGAATCTGAAAGTGCTAAAAGTTGGAGTTTGCCTATCGTTTTCTCAATTTCTCCCGTACTGACATTTTGGGCCAGATAATTCTTCATTGTTTTCAGGGTCTGTCCTGTGTCTTATAGGATGTTTAGCAGCATCCCCAACCTCTAGCCGCTAGATCCCAGCAGCATCCCCCTCTTACCCAGTTGGGACAAAAATGTTGCCGCGTACTAACAAATGTCCCCTGGGTGGGATGGAATTGCCCCTGGTGGAGAACTACTGGTTTAATGGGTAAGTATTCATTTCTGCCAAGATGAAATACTCCTATTGCTCAGATCTGACAAACTAGAAGCTTAGCAATGCAGATTAATGACTATGCAGTAATTCCTGCCATACTAGCTAGTATGCCCCCAATACATGAAATGCCATCAAAGGAATATTGTTAACCTGATGACTTGCCTACAACATCTAGCCAACCATTATTCGCCCATTTCTAATGAAAGGTTCATATTAAGAAGAAGACTCAGTTTAAATATCACATACCTGACAATAGCTAGTGGCCCACAGTTTTCATCTGTTCCCTAATTAGCTGGTTAAAGTGAGATCTGTCCTAACATCAAGCATTCCCCTTCACTGAACTGCCTAGAATTATGCAAGTGAGGCCACATCACCCCATTTTCAAATTCCCCCCAATGAATGGATTTAATGTATTTCTTTTTTTTTTAACATGTTCCTTTTAAAGAAGCAGACTGGCATATCAGAGCTCCCCCAAATTTACAAAAAATAATTGAATTTTACACTTTAAATAGGTGAATTTTTGGTATGTAAATCACATCTCAAAAAAATCTCTTTAAAAAATTGTTTCTTGTAGGAAAACAATGCCTCTGGGGTCTCTCATCTGCTTTTTTCTTTTTCTTTTTTTTTTCCCTGCTGCTGATGAGATTAGCTATTCTAAGCATTCCTTCAATGCTCAGACCTCAGAAAAGACATTTACTGATGCAGAGATAACTACTGGGCCAGCACAGCTGCCATTAGGTTAGGGCACTATACAGTTCTTCTATTCCTTAAAATATTCATAGTGGTCTGTGTCTGATTACTGGGGCATGGATTGGAGTTGTAGCTGCTGACTCTGCCTCTTAGAGTTTTCATCAAATACTGTGTTTCCCTTGTCTGGACAGTACAATTTGCAATTATGTACCTACACAGGACAGAAGAAAATGAAGCCCATCTCCCGTGAGTTATTTATTCTGCCACAATTTTTGACAATTTTGTCACATATCAATCTTTGTGCTTAGTACTGGGAATACAAAGATAATCGTGACTGCCCTTGCCTTTGGAGAGTTTTTAAATTTCATTTAAGAAATCCAACTGGGGGACGCCTGGGTGGCTCAGTCGGTTAAGCGGCTGCCTTCGGCTCAGGTCGTGATCCCAGCGTCCTGGGATCGAGTCCCACATCGGGCTCTTGCTCGGCGGGGAGCCTGCTTCTCCCTCTGCCTCTGCCTGCCACTCTGCCTGCCTGTGCTCATTCTCTCACTCTCTCTCTCTCTGACAAATAAATAAATTAAAAAAAAAAAAAAGAAATCCAACTGGAACACTTGTAGAAGAGGTTCTAGATTCTGATATGCTAAAATTTACATTGTAAAGCAAATGCAAAAAAAATCATAATTTATTATCTGTTATTTAAAAAATCCTGAAATCTGAACTTCATTAGAGGAAACTGAGATGCTGTATTGTATATTTGTTAGAGCGAGTCCAGAAGGAGAACGGGGGGTGGAGGGCGAACAAATGATCCAAGGAGGGGAGAATTTCCCCACACAGTTCCACCTTCCCTTTTTCTCTCTTTTTCTCCACCATCTCTTTTTCTCTCCATGTCATTTCCATCCTCTCGTGGTAGAAGCGGTACCCGTGACTTTGGTCAATAGGGCCCAATCTCCCCATTAAGAGCACAGTAGAGAATTAACACATGATCTACATAAGTTATGGAACTCAAGTCAATAATAACTAAGTGAGGGCAAAACAGGTTTCTACAAGTTCAATTCATTTTATAGAATTCTTACTGAAGATCACGCCACTGTGCCTCGGGTACTCTATAGGACTCTGTTCTGAGTGATAGGAGAGGAAAAGAGCAAAGTCTTTGACTTCTGGGACCTTCTAGATAATTGTCCAGCTTTTCTATTCGCCTGCCCTTTGTGGACATGGCTTTAAAAATAACTGCTATTTTACAGGTCTCTAGAGGAGGGAGGGAATGTCATTGTGGAGCCTGGTTCTTGAACTTGAGTATATCTAGAGCTCCTGCCAAAAGAAGGGGGTCAGGAAATAGTGATAAATGAGTCAATGAATATGCTGCCTACTTGAAGATAAAAATAGATTACCCTAAATCCTAGCATTTTTGTACTTTTTCATATTCCAATACTTTATTGGTTTTTTTTTTCATTTTATCCCCAAATCAAGCCAGAGTAAGGTGAGGGAGGCAATGATCCCAATCTTATTTTAGATAGACCTTCAGAGACCCAAGACCACACATTTAGCTGGTGACAGAGGGAGTGACAAACCTATGTGGACTTTACAGTCTGGAGTTTGTGTTCCTAGTAACAACAGAAAAACGGATGAGAGGTCTGACATGCACAGAAAGTTCCAGGGCTCTGGAGAGATTTGGTAGACCAAAGAGAAAGTCCTACCACTTCTTCCATCGCAGTGGGAAAGCCATTAAGAAAATCCAGCACACCAGTGGCAGCTGGAAAGCTGGCAGGTCCCTCAAGAGAAGGACTGTAAGCAACGTCCTAGGCCAAGAAGATGGATGGGGCGCATTTATGCACCAAAGGCTGACGCGCAGATGGCATCCTGCCCAGTTGGACTGCCCTTTCTTCAAAGATGTCATTGACAGATGAGTAACTACATGTTTTTGTTTAAAAAAAGACAACAAGAAAAAATGAGAGAAAGAAAGAAAAAAAAAGAATAAAGCAAAAACAAAACAAAACAAGCAGCTCTTTCTGTCCCAAACAGACACACAGAGCCAATGAATGAGAGAATGCCAGATCAGGTCTGAGAGCAGCACAGGCCTTTCAAAGTCATCCTTGATACCTGTTTGCAAAGTTGTACACCCTTCCTTCCAGAGACATTTCAATTTAACACAAGGATTTCATTGAAACCCCAAATGACTGCCAGTTGGCTGTATTCCCTCTGCTGTGGGAGGCACACTGGTGGGGGAAAGCCTGCTCACATATTCAGCTTCCCTTGCCAAAACAAGGCTTCTTCCCCAATTAAAATGACCTTTTTTATTTCAGAGGAGTAAACAATGTCTACTTAACTTGAGGAAAATACACAGAAGAAAGTTACCGAACCTAATCACACAGTGACATGATGGGTGAGTCAGAGTCAACAGCATCTGCAGGGAGAGCTGGGGAGGCCACTCTGCTCTTGGAGACAGAGGGTCCTCCTGAGGTCATTGCCTTCATGGTGCCGCATCCCCCGCGGCCTTCAAGAGCAGACCGATCAAATCTGTTTTACTTACGTCTACCAAACGTACTCTTCAAAAGAAGGTTAATCACCACCAGTTTTGAAAGGTAAGTATTAAATACAGTTCCTTGGGTAACCTTGCTTCTTTGTCTTGCTCTGTAATTATCTTCTGAAGATGGGGACCGGTTGATACACACTGAGTAGCAGTAAACAGCAGGATGTCTCTTCTACCCACTCACAGTTGGCCAAAGCATGTTTCAGGACCTGCCTGTGGTCTCTGGGAAGCCATGTCACTCCACAGTAGACCAATTTAGATCAGCAAACCATCTGGAAACCTCATGTTCTCCTCCACACTACATGCACAGTACCAGGCTGAGTTCCCATTTCACCCATACCCAGCCAGACATTTACGAAATAATAGGTGTTTGGAAATATTTGAGCTGGGTTTGCCAGCCTGGACTGGGGTGGCTGGCTGGGCACGGTGATCTTAGGGCCCACACAGAACATTCTTCACGATGACTGAATGAGAAATCTAAGGAAAATGCTTTCAGAAAATTCCAAACAGACGCACGCACAGTCACTTTGGTCAGACCATGTCTTTGACAGCTGCTGCGGGAGTGGCCCCGATCCAAGGAGATAACGAGCTTCCAGAACTAGCTGGAAGGGTCACCCTAGGGCTAAGCAAGGCTCACCTCCTTTGAGCAAAAGTAAACCCTACTGAGTTAGATGATCCCATCTCCTACTTTCTTCAAGGAACCCTATTGAGTTAGATGATCCCGTCTCCTACTTTCTTCAAGGAACCCTATTGAGTTAAATGATCCCGTCTCCTACTTTCTTCTTCAAGGAGATGCTAGGTGACAAAATTTGAAGACAGTGCCATGAATCCCCAGAGTCCTTATCTCCTGGCTGATCCAACAAGCCAGGAATAACCAGGGCAACTGTCCCCAGATCTTTCAATCCCTACTAATACAATTATGATACATAGGCTAAGTCAGAAATAAAGTGGGGAAAGGAGCCCAGTATTTCCCAGCCAGAGAACAACCACTTCAAACATGTCTGCTCCATTCGTAGTCCTTCCCACAAATATTCACAGTGTGCAAAGACACAATAGCTGATGTTCAATGTCCCTCTACAGTACAGCTTATTGAGGGAGGCTGCCCAGGAATGGAACAACTCCCTTTGGTAAACTTAACCAACATCAGAACGGTGCTGGGAGGGTCTTGCCCATCCCGTCCACCAACCAATGGCTCCACCAATATCAGAAATAGACGATGTGCCGGACAGACTTACAGACTCCATTTTTGTCATCAGCTGTCCTCCAAGGAACACTTGGGGCAGTTTTGGACCCTTTGGGCCAAAAGGTAATGAAAGCCCCCAGCCACCACAGACATCTACTGCTACCCTTGAGAGTGAAAGAGATGGCAAAAGCCAGAGACAGGATTTCTTTGACAACTCAAGACTACCTCACAGAATGTTCTGGCTTTCTCCTGGTCCCAAACCTGGCCCCTGCAGATACATCTAACTCTAATTCCTTAGCAGGAGGAGAGGGGTAAAAATCTCAGGCTCTCCACAGGAGGCACATTTCAGCTCTGGAGCTTACTTAAAACGAGCATGCTGCTACATTCAAGAAATTCTCCTCTGTGTGTACCAACAGTTTCTTACTGGCTCAGAGTTTAAGAGGAAGGGTGCTGGGAAAGATTCCGGTGGTTCCATCCAACACAGCCAGCTGTCAGAACCTGGAATTGTAACGATGACACCAAGCTAAGGAAGAAGTAATTGTTCATTTTTGTTTCCTTTCAAAACTTACTCTGTGAAGAACGGACACACGGCGTAGAAGTAGTTGATTGGCCAGATCGAATGGAGGCCATGCTTATTAAATTAATTGACTAAAATCCATCCTTTACCTGCCACCACAGGAGATTTCCGTTCATCCAGGAGCTGGATGGAGGTACTCGCTGTCACCACGTTGCTTTTGTTGACTATTCCTGAAAGAAGAGAAACCATCATGACAAAACTAGAGAGAGTCGCGTGCAGAGACTAAGAGAATAATCATATCGACCTACGGTCACCAACTCAGCAGAGGGTACTGGTGCTTGGTTCTCAGAACCCAGAGTAGACCAACTCTGTGAGGTCACAGGTGCTGCGTAGATAGCCTTTTCAATTAGGGGAATTAGTGTACCGAGTTCTGACCACCGCAGTGGGTGGGGGGGGGGTGTCCAGCCTCTTCACATCAAAATTATTACTCACCCTTGGAGGGAACACATCTTTTTATGATTTGTGGTTCCTAATTACAGTGTTTACTCTTGTCAGTGACATATTTACACTGCCTCTCTGAATACAGCCGCGGAGGGCTACATGAGATAAGGTTTTGAAATGGTTCCACGCGTCGGGAACTTCAGCTCTCATTTGTTGGTTATGACTTTACTGACTTATAAAATTCTAATTTCAAGCTCAGTTTTTCTTAGCAAAACCCATTCCAATCAGAGATAGACTCAGAATGCCATCCCCATTTCAAACTTTTATTAATGTGGTAACAATATGGCATTACTGCTAAGAGATTTTCATTTACTAACAATGATTCTAATACCCATAAATTAAAAGGCATTGAGCAGAAATTTCAAACCCCCTGGGTTAATAATTGTTAGTACAATGCTTGCCTTATAAAAGGTTTTGAGGAATGGAATCCAATTGAATTGGGAAACAGGGAGAAGGCAGACCTAAATCTGAATACACATATGACCAAAGCAATTGAGAATTTTCTCCTGGCTCAAGTCTAAGCAGTAATAAAGACTAGTTTCTTTTCCAGTGCATACAGGTAATCAACACACAGTGGAGAAAAATGAGGAAGAGCCCCACCACAACACTTGAACTTAATGTTTAGCATCCTCTCCAAATCCAAGAGAAGAATGAAATCTCCTAAGATAAGTCATCCTTAACTTTACCATGAACAAGGTAAATTCCTCTTGATTATAGGATTTCATTGAAAGTTCAATGAAAATCCCACTTGCCAAAAACCAACTCTACACCAGTCCCAATTAACCAGAATTTGTTTTTCTCAGATGTAAATTTCTATAGGGAAAATGGTGAAAAGTAACAAAGCAAACATACACAGGGGCTGATGGCTGATAACTTTTGTTTCCCAAGGCTCCTTTTCCCTGTCCAGCTTGGGGCAAAACCCATCCTGTGAGAAAAAGGATAACTTGATGCTTCCAACCCAATTCTAGCAAGCCAAGTTCTATTTTTTTCTTAGAAGATCAAGAAAGAGAAAGTATCACGGCACTACATGATAAAAGAAGACCTGGATAGGTTTGCAGCAGAATGAGAAAGTTCACTGTCTCCCAGTTGATATTTTTGACAATAAAGCATCATACAAACAAACACAAAGAAAGAGCTTTCATCACCTGGACATTTGTATATGAGAACACACACGTGTGTGGGTGTGGATACAAAGGAGTAGACTCCAAAAATCTCAATCCTGGAAAGAAACTAAGAAATAATATCCTCTAAAATTCCACTTGCTCAGGGAATTTCTACAGTAACATTTAGCCTTTCCTTGAACAGCTTCCTAATGACCCTCTTCCTAATGAGTCCATTCACCTAATTATTTGAGAACTCTCGTCAACATGTCTTCTGCAAATTTTTTTAAAGTGCTCTTTCTGAAGATGTGTTCATTCATGGAAATGAGCGATGCTAAGAATCAGGGAGGGGACTTGGACACGAAGCACTAGAGAACCCCCATTAGGGCTGACTTAGGAATGTTTGCAGAAGACTAAGTTGAGAGGCTCTAAGATAAAACACAAGTATAGTTTGAACTGTCCAAAGCAATCCAAGCTTATAGAACTAGGTCTTATCCACCTCCGAAGTTACTACAAAGCATAGTCAGAGTCTTACAGAAAATGGGCATCAAAAACCATTGGCTATGAGAAACAAGAAGAACCCAAGGGCAATTAAAAACTATTTTCAGTTTATTTTTCTTCTAAACCTGGTTGAAATAAGATAGTGTTCAGTTCTTTTTTTTGGAGGGAGGCAACCTTAATTTTTTTATATATATTATAAAATCTCAGGACTAGAAAAATCACTGGCTATGTGCTTTTCCTTGGTCGTAACCCTCTGTCAGGAGAGCACAAGGCTACACACAATCTCTTAGCCTTCCCTCCTGAATGTGGATCTGAATCAGTTTAGTTTCCGATAGGGGAACTGTGGGCCTCCAAAGTATGTGACTCACTGAAGGTTCTGGCAAAGGATGTTATGCCTCCTTGAATCTTCTCTAAGTGGGGCCATGACAACATTAAAAAAAAGTCTACTGAGATGTCTGTACTCTAATTCCACACAGTAAAAAAATATCAGTCCTACTTCCTGAAACACTCTTTGCACACTCTAGTTAAGCAAAAGCTCCATTTTACTTGGGGTCTTATACTTATGGGACGGGTCGATGGTTCACTGCTAGGCCAAGGCCAATATTCAGCATTCACTGTCAAGACAGAACTTGCCTCACTCCAGCATTCGGACAGCTCCCCTACACCCTGCACGCAATGCCTGGGTCAGCAGGACCAGACAGACAGAGCCCCCCCCCCACCTCCAACAAAGACACCCACCTGTGCTGAATGGGATGGAGTAGACAAAACTCCCAGGAATTTGCTCAGCAGCTCTTCGGTACCAGAGAGGGAAATGGTCTGCATTAAAAATGTTCTCCTTGTCTCCAGCTTTCAGGAAGTCCCTTGAAATGGAAAGGAATAAGAACACGTCAAAAAGCCACAGATAACCCAAATTAAAAATGAGCAATGTACCTGCATAAACAATTTTGCCAAAAAGACATACAAATGGCCAACAGATATACATAAAGATGCTCAACACCACTAATCATTAGGGAAATGTAAATTAAAAGGAGATATCACCTCCCATCTGTTCGGATGCTGTCATCAAAAAATAAGAGACAGCAAGTGTTGGCAAAGGTGCAGAGAAAAGGGAATCCTTGTGCACTGTTGGTGGGAATGGAAACTGGAGCAGCCACTGTGGAAAACAGTATGGAGGATCCTCAAAAAATTAAAAATAAGACTACCATCTGACCCAGCCATTCTGCTGCTGGGAATACATGCAAAGGAAATGAGAACACTGACTCAAAATGATATTTGCTGCTTATTGCAGCATTATTTACAGCCAAGATAGGGAAACAGCCCAACTGTCCATAGATGGATGAACGGAAAGAGAAATGGTGGTACGAATACACACAATGGAATATTACTCAGCCATAAAAAATGATAAAGTTCTACCATTTGCAACAACACGGATGGAACTTGAAAGCATTACATGAAATAATCAGACACAGAAAGACAAACCCCATATGAGCTCACTTATACGTGGAAACGGAACACAAGGAAACAAAAACAAACAAACAAAAACCACAAAAAACCCCCACCAAACTCAGAAAAAGAGATCAGAGTTGTGGTCACCAGAGACATGGAGTGGGGGCAAGGGGAACTAGAGGATAGTGGTGAGAAGGTCCAAGCTTCCAGGGGTAATGCAGGTCGGTCCTAAGGCTGTCATGGCACACGGGGACTATAGCTAACACGGCTGCAGGACCCCCAGTCAAGGTGTGAAGAGACTAAATCCTAAGAGTTCTCATCACAAGGGGATTTTTCTCCTGTTTGTTAATTTAGCGTCGTGAGATATGTTAAATCAACCTACTGTGGTAATCATTTTACCACATACATAACCCAAACCATCATGCTGCACATCTGAAAGTTTTACAGTTGTGTTTGCCAATTATTTCTCGATAAAACTGGAAGGGAGGAAAGGGAAGGGAGAGGAGGAGGAGAAGAGGAGGGGAGGGAAGGGAGGAGGTGGAGGGGGCAGGGGGAGGAGGAGGGGAGGGTGGGGAAGAGGTGAAGGAGGAAGAGAAGGAGGAGTGGTGGGGGAGAATCCTGGTATCACTCAGCAAGGAAAAGACAGATGCCAGTGCGTCCCAATCACCTTTGTTGGGTAAAAATGGTGTTGGCTTCCACAACCCCAGCCTGCCTTTCCCAGTGCAGAGGGAGCCTAACACCATGTACCCCAAATTACTCAAATACCTTGTAGAACTCCAGCAATCAGACTGCCAGCAGGGGAAATGATTTTTCCTAGTATATCTAGTGAGCGGACTATCTTAGCATCTAAAACAAGCAAACAAACAAAGCCTCCAGAAATCATCCAAAGATAAAGGAAGTCAGAAAGCTCTGTCTTGCCTTAACATTCACACGTGATCACATATCCTTGGGAAGACCAACCTCTTAAATAGATTTTTACTTTTCTTAGAAAAAGTGTTAACAGAGGTAGGAGTTGCCCGTGTAGAGATCCTTGCTCCCTTCCTTCCTCCCTGACCTACGCTCCAGACATGCATACGGTAGGACTCAGGGGAAGAAGGAACTGCCCGGCTAGCCCCCAGTCTGCAGAGGGCTTGCAGACAGGGAGGACAATCAGGGGATGGTGTGTATGCAGGGGAAAGGCCACTCACTGAGTCAGGAATGGCACTACTTTCTACCTAGCATTTCGCAGTGCGGAGTTGGATCACACAGACAATGGAGACAAATACTGAAATATTCTACATTGTTACAGCATGGTTGAATTTATATGCTACGTTACAATTATTTGGTTCTTGGAAACTACTTGAATTGACTTCTAATTCAGGGAGGCATCCTGTAGTTTTAGGGTATGGCCAACCAGTGATCCCTTGATCTCTCTTCCTCAGATACAAAGCTCACTCCCAGAGGACACCCATACCTTTGGAGGCCACCCTTAAAGTTCTTAGCATGGACGTATGCCTCCTTTTAACTTGCACTACTATGTCCTAGTTCCTCTCTAAGAGCAGAGGCCTTACTTTTCCTTGACATTTCCAGGGCCTGGCACTCATCAGACACTCATCGAATGCTTAATGATCACATGATAAATCAGATCTCATATTCTGATACGATCTCTTCAAGTATTCAAAGCGGTCCGCTACATCTTTTCTAACCAGGATTTCTCAATTCTTTCAAATTTCCTCGTCTGGATGGCCATGTTCCCATGTAAAGGCTCTCTGCTGTCGTTCAGAAGACCATCTAGGGAGTTGTGAGCGGGTCTGAGATGGTGCGCAGACCTGAATTATTCGGAGTGCAGGGTGTGGGAAGTCCCAGGACTGAGGTTATAGACCAGTTCCTCCTGGCACTGATCCGTTCAGTGGTAATGCTTTCTCACCCTAAAATCCATACAGCTCAGAAATCCTGAAATGTAAGCTTTTTGCATTTTTTTTTTTCTTTAGACATGAGATTCTTCCTAAACCTGACTTGGACAGGTGTGTGAAGGAGACTCCGCTGCCTAGCCCCAGGAAGAAGGGACAGCTGCCTCCCACACCGCACCATGCATTTTCACTTGCGATGGTCCTATTCAATGACAGGATGCATATAACCACGGGGAGGAAGGCACCCTTCTCATTCAGCAGTTAACGGTGCTACAGGAAGGTGGGAAAATAGCTTAAACTGATGGGCACATTTGAGGACAACAGGTGATAGGCTTGGAACACTGCATAATAAGGGCCCAGTGCTTGCTGCCCACGAGCAGCCCCTGCTGGCACCCAGGGCGCCGAGCAGGAGTCTACAGTGCTCTATCTCCATTGGCTTTGGTGTTAATAGCAGAGGGTCTGGTTGCCAGGAAACCTTGCGGGCTCCTGACAACTACCAAGCAGTGATTCATCTGGGGAGGATGAAAGCCTACTTCTGGATACTAGGAGTTCCTGTAGTGGTGTGTGAGACAGGTTGAATCTCTGAGCCCCATTTCCTCACGTACGAGTTGGAAGAATTAATACACTGACCTCGATTCTATCAGAGTTACAGAACACCGGCTCGAAACTGAAGATGGCTCCCACGAGTATACGGGATTCCCAGAGCTCAGGAGCTTCTTGCATTCTCTGTGGTTTGCAAGGAAGGTATGAAGCAGTCATCTCTTAGACTCAGAACTCTGGGAGGAGCAGAGCTACCCAACGGAGGCTGACATCGCTGCGTCTACATGTGTCCTACACGTGCTCCAAGAGGCCAGGTTGAAGGCGCAAGATTCACTGCTGACATGGGGCCATGAGCTTAAGTCCAGGGGCCATGAGCGAGAATCAACGTGCTTCTAAAAGCAGGTGGTGGTGCTGGGAGATGGAACCGCGGTGTAAGGGACTGATGCTCGGACCAGTTAGTCCTGGGGTGGGGCTTCATAGTCTCTAGTCTTCCCCCTGTCACTTTGCACTCTTTTCTGTATGCCTTCTTTGAAAACACAGAACATCTAAAAGCTTTCTAGCCCTGGCTAAGAGTGTCTCTGAATGGTTGGGTCTTAACAAATGCCATTTGTTAAATTTGCCATTGGGGTGGCACAGTGGGTTAAGTGTCCAGCTCTTGATTTTGGCTCAGGGTTGTGAGATCAAGCCCCGTGTCGGGCTCCATGCTCGGTGAGGAGTCCCCTTGAGATTCTCTCTCTCCCTCTCCCACTGCCCCACTCTCCCCTCCCCCATGCTGACACTCTCTCTCTTTCTCTTTCTCAAATAAATAAATCTAAATTTTAAGAAATGCCATTTACTTGAATGGGGTAGACAGGTACGAGACCCTAAGACAACAGAACTCGACTCTGTTGTGCCTCTATATGAATATATATGGACACAGAGAGGCGCAATATGCCACAAGATGCCTCCATATGAACCAATGGTATCAGTTTCTTGAAGACGGAAAACGATCTCATCCATCCAGATATCCAGGGACTACTCACTCCGGGTCACAGTAGTGTCACAGGGAACAGAGCTAATCTGTACTTGCAGGTATTTTTAGCTTCTCAGGATGGCTCTATGTCTATAGTTTCTTTGATGCTCACAAGAACCTAGGGAGATCACCACTGCCATTTCTCAGAGGCAGACCAGTGGGCCGAGCCAGATGCTCCCCCCAGCAGTCCTGAGTGTGACCTACAGGTCAGACTCGCAAGGTGTTCTGTTTTGTTGTGGTGGTTCTTCTTCTGGTTGGTCTGTTTTAATCTCAAGACAAACAACAGCCTTTCTCCTGAGACTGAGAAAGTCAGTTTCTGTGTCTCCTTCTATCTCTCTAGGTCCCAAAAGGAGAAGGTGATGGATGTGTATCTTGACACTTCTAGTCCTTCTAAGAACTTGCCCTCTGGAAAAACAATTGGGCGGGGCTGAAGGGCTAAAGAGGGCTTGAAAAAAATTGAGTCCCAACTGCAGCCAGCCTCCTAAATGACAAATCTGAGACCCTAAGAACGAATCCTTGAGCAGGAATTGAAAGCCAGGTCACAAACCATCTCCAGATCTACCGATATGCCATTTACCAGACTTGGTTTATAATCTCATGTGGTTGCATTCAGGGTCTCAGCTGCAATGCAGACCACCGCTGAACGGGGCTTGCTGGGACAGGAGCACCTCCTGCTCGGGTCTCCGTGGGGCCATCCCCTTTCAGATCGGTGGCCAGCCTGCAGCTTGGTTATTCACCCCCCAGGTATCCCTAGGTCTGGGTGTGTGAGGTCCTATGGCGCTGTCTGAACCCTTCCATCCATGCTTGGCAAACTTTCTGAATCTTGGACTAGATTTGTCCCTGGCCTAAAACTGCCTCTTACTTCAGAGGAAACAAAACAAAACCAAAAAAACTGAGAAACATTAATAGGGTCAGAAAAGACTTCCCAAGCTCCCTCCAGCTCCACTCCAACACCAGTTTGAAGTGGTAAGACCCTGATGGTCGATGAAGACACAGAGGCTGAGCAGTGGTTTCCAAGGGCATCTGGGTCCTGGACTCGGGGAAACCCGGCCCACTGTCCATCTGGGTCTCTTTGGAAGCACAAGGAAACGCTGTCAAACCCAAGTCCCACCAGACTGCCCACTCCTGGGTGTGGGGCTCTGCGGCCCTCAGGCCCAGCGCAGAGGCTCCGAAGTTTATGAAAGCATATACACAAACAAATAAACAACAGACTTGAAATCCTGATTCTTGGACAGGCAGGAATTCCTCTGCAAAACCGCCGAGCAGCTGAATGCCCTGGAGCCATGCGTCAGGAGTCCTCCTCCTGGCTGCTCCCCCAGCCGCCCCACCATCGCCAGATCCTGCAATGACTCACCAGCGCGGGAGAGGACTCCAGGACGGTGGACAGAAGCCAGCGAGCGTGAAGAACAAAGGGTTGTGGAAAGGCCAAGAGGCAGGTGAACATACACGCTGGGGCCCCCGTGGTAGAACAGAGGGGAACAATGTCAGCAGGCCCGGGGCGGCCTGAATTTTATTTCTACAGCTTGTGGAATCAAGAAACACACATCCCTTTGAATTTCCCATTTCAGCGGCTCCCGGGGCCCCTGCGGAGGAGCCTTCCTACTTACTGATTGGTGAGCTGCTCAGCCCCGACGAACAGGTTAATCCTCGAGAGGCCGGTACGAGTGCCGAGGAAGGCAACCTCCACGCCCTTGTCAGAGTTTCTGAAACACAGCAGCAGACAACGGGGGGTGCTTCCAGACAGGACGCAGATAATGGCTTTTGCATTGTAAGACTCATGGAATGTTGTATGCAAGAGCAGTTTTGAAGCCTGAAGTTTTAAAAGAAATTATAGAAACACACGCACACAGATGCACGCATGCACCAAGAGCAGAAGGCAAACTCACCCCTCACGAAAGTTCTGTGTTAATTCTTGCACAAAAAAACTAAGAACTCCTTTGGGGCACCTGGGTGGCTCAGTGGGTTAAGCCTCTGCCTTCGGCTCAGGTCATGATCCCAGGGTCCTGGGATCGAGCCCTGAATCAGGAGAGCCTGATTCCCCCTCTCTCTGCCTGCCTCTCTGCCTACTTGTGATCTCTCTCTCTGTGTCAGATAAATAAATAAAATCTTTAAAAACAAAAACAAAAACCTAAGAACTCCAAAGCACCATGAGAGAATGCATGCCCAGACTAAATAAATATACCTTATCTGAGGGTTCTGGGTGCAAACTCAGGACAGTAGGCTGGAATGGGAACAACTTAAAGGAGAGGACGAAAATGCTTAGAGGAAGCTTTTTGCATTGACCTAGTAAGTCGAATCTTATTAGTGGAATCCGTCATTAGTGACAATAGCAACCGAACCACGGAATCCAGTCTGCAGGTTCTACAGCCTAGAAATGTGTAGGACCTGAATTCTACACCATTTCAGGTCACCATCTTGTACCTTCTCCCAGAGCATAGGTTTATTCTTACCACCACCCCCAAAGAGATGAGTAAAAAAATGGTTTCTTCAAATGGCCCTGTAGGATACCATGCACAGGACCCCTAAGAATGGCCTTCGCAAAGAAAACTCATTTTAAAATTCACTGCAGATATTTTCTTCCACTTTCAAGGCAAATTGTTTACGTTTGAGCAAGTTCAGGATGTTCACAATGCCCGCCCCTTTGCAAAAAAGCAAATGGTCTTTGTCCACACATACATAATTTCATTCTACAATAAAAGTATGGAGAGAATACTGTTTCTTGACTTTGCCTCCCTTCCCTAAATGCTAGTAGCAATTTGACTCGAAGCACTATCCACGTCATCTTCAATATAAGATAATTTGGTTTCTTGATCTTTGATGGGAGTCAAAGTGGCCAATACTACCTTTTAGCGTTTGAGGGGTGAATAAAAACCAACACTATGCATTTGTTTCTGTTTGCAGCCTACCCGAATTGGAAAGCCAGGCTGCCCAATCAGTTACAGATGTGGACTACAAAGTAAGCTACCATTTTGGAAATCTTTAGCATGTGTTAGGAGTGAATCAGCAATCTTTGCACAGGATTTTGAGTTTCATGAGAGCTTAAAAGAAACATTTCCACATCCACCAGAGAATACAATTGCAGGAAAGATCCTGATTCTTCCCCAACCTACCCAGGGAATAAGAACCATGTAAGTAAGCAGTCCAATGACACCCCCAAGTATAATGAGAATGGTAATCTCTCTTTGGGGTTTCAGACTCCTGGAGTTAACTGCCTATCTTACATCTCCACTTGGGAGATTTGAGCTTAAAATCTCTAGAAGAGAACTCTGGACATGCCTGAATATCCCAAACCTAGTCTTCTTTCATTGTCTCCTGTCCTAGGAAATGGAACCACTATCTATATAGGTGTTCGTGTTGTAAACCCAAGAATGATCCTTGACAGCTCAGCCTTCCTCCCCTCACTCAACAGACCCATCATCAAATCGGGGTTGGGGAGGGGGGGTGCTGGGGTGGGGGGGGGTCTCATTTCTGAAGCATGCAACAACAAGATCTTTTCTCTCTGTGCCACTGCCTTGGTCCAAGTGGAAAATCCCTTGAAATGCTTTGGGAGACTTTATTACTGTTCTTACGCCACTAAACTCTATTCTTCGCATAGCAGTAGAGGGATACTCTTTAACAACGCAATTATGATCATATCCTTCTTAAAATCTTAAAAGTCCTTCTTAAAATCATTCAATGACTTTATAAAACTCATAGCATAGAATCCAGAATCCCTCACCTGAATCCCAAGGGCCTGAGCCATCTGGCCCCTCTACAACCTCATCTCCCAACATCTTCCAGTTTACCTTCTATATTTTAGTTCCGTTGACCTTCTTTAAATTCCTCAAATGTGTCGAATACTATTGTACCTCAGCACCTTTGCACATGCTGCTCCATTTTCCTTAGAATGCTCCCTAACCCTTGAACTGGTTTCTGCCCAGAAAAACCTTTTGTCTTTCATCTCCACTCTAGGCCTTGTACACTCTACATGTCCTTACACTTCTTTCAAGGTAGTTATCACAATTCTTAATAATCCGGCATACTACACACCACAGACACCATGATGGCAAGGACTATGTTTGATTGAGTTAGCTCCATTTCACCAACATCTAATCCAGTGCCTAGCTTGTAACAGACACTCAATCAGTATCTGATGAGTGAGTGAATGAATGAATGGATGAGTGAAAATGAGAACAGAATGAATGATAGATAGAGTAGACGAGAATATACAAAAGGGAAGGTGAAGAAAGGAATGGAGCCAAAAGCCTTTGATAACAATGACCATTGCCCAGCCCCCTCTCCCCACATCCTCTGCTTCAAAACTAAAACCACAGGGTTATATCCTGACACCCTCATGAAACAGAGCTCCTACATTCCCATCCTACTTACAACCCAGCCTGGCCCAGATCCCGAGTCCCCTCCAGACTGTGAAGCAGCAGGAGCCACGGCAGGCAAGAAGCTAAGTGCTCCCTCTGCCTCCTGCTCCCTCGGGAGCACCCCCCACCTCAGCACACCAAATTTCATGTAACGCTAAAACTCAAATTATATGTCAAACCCAGGAGCTTGCCACCCAAGCCCGAGCCGCTAATCTGCTCGAGCTCTTGTGGTTTGGAGCTTTGGGGAAAATTAAAGCACTTTAACACCAAGTTCCTAAAACAGTTTAGTTCTTTAAACCATAACCATATTTCGGACGGCTTGTGGGGAAATGACCATGAAAGGCGGACACGTGCAAACACTTACTCAGATTTGTTGAGGGCGAGACTGGTCCAATAGGCTTCAATGGGAGCGCTCACTACGGCATCGAACAGGACCTCTTGTATCAATTCTTTATCACCTGTTTGGAGGGGCAGACTTGAGAAGATGGCTGTGGCTGGGGTCCCCACAGGGGGCACACAAGGGCTCGCCTCGCTCACTTCGTAGGAACTGCAGGCAGCTTTCTCCCACTTTATGCATTTACCTCCCACCAGCTGAAAATATGGAACAGTTCTGACACCTGATATGCCAGCACCACTGGGGCCCCCAAAGGGTTCGAGGGACATAATGGTAAATGGATAGTCTCATCTAGGCAGTAGTTCACGCCACGGACCAGCTTGCCTTAGAAATTCACTCTGTTTGTCCCAATTTCTGTCCTCTATCATAATCTGCAATTCTTCAGGGCCCTGCTCCCCATCATTTGTAAGAAGAGGAAGGGATGTGATAACGAAATACTCCTATTTTGTGATTCCTTCCATTTAGAAGGTTCTTGTTGGACACCTGGGTGGCCCACTTAGTTGAGCCTCTGCCTTCAACTCAGGTCATGATCCCAGGGTCCTGGGGTCGAGCTCCACATCGGGCTCCCTGCTCAGCGGGGAGCCTGCTTCTCCCTTTCTCTCTCTCCCCCTGGCTTGTACTCTCTTGCTCACTCTCTTTCTCTCCCAAATAAATAAAAGGTTTTTGTTTTTGTGGGTTTCCCCCCCCCAATCTAAAGTGGGGAATCTGACCCTATCCAAAAGGACTCTTGCCGGCGATGCTAAGGAGTCTGAGGAATATCAGCAGTTCAGCCCAGGGGCCAAGTAATTATCACTTCCTCCCCTAGGCTGGTGGCCCAAAAGGCAGTGGCACTTTGTGGTAAAAGCAAACACTGAAAACAACTCATCATCAGAAAGACAACGGATACACTGAGATAGTGTTATGTAGTGGGATACCGGAGAGTCATTCAAATAAATGCATCAGAGGTGAATGAGCAACACATGAATCTCAAAATGCCATGACTGAAACACAACTTGTAGAGCAATACATACATTATACCATAGGTAATACAGATAGTATATACCATATATAAATGTTAATACACAAAATAGCGAAAATAATGGTACATCCTGTTTAGAGATAACTATAGAGAGAAAGTAACAGTATAGATCCGTGGGAGGTAAGGGACCAGTTTGGGGTGCGGGTGATTCTCTTTGGGAGGCAAATGGAACTGTACAGGGGGACTCGGGGGCTTTAATATTATCTGTAACATTTCATTCCTTTAAAAAAAGTATCCAAAGGAAATATGGCAAAATATTAAGATTTCATAAAGCTGGATGGTAAAGGCAAATTTTTCATATTATCTTTATACCTTTGTTTTCTATTTTTTTTTTTTTTAAAGATTTTATTTATTTATCTGACAGAGAAGGAGAGAGAGAGGGCAAGCACCAGCAGGGGGAGCAGCAGAGGGAGAGGGAGAAGTAGGCTTCCTGCTGAGCAGGAAGCTGGACACAGGGCTCATGCCCAGCACCTGGGATCATGACCTGAGCTGAAGGCAGACGCTTAGCAGACTGAGCCACCCAGGCACCCCTGTACCCTTGTTTTTTAAATATGCCATTCAGACAGTCCAAGAAAATGAAAAATGAGGCTTATGTGATGTTCATCTGATCTTTTCTCTTCTGGAGCCTGCACCAAAAAGTCAACCCATTCCATAGAGATGTAGTTTAGAAGCTAGATGAAACTCCCTACATCTCTCTCAGGGCTGCTGTGGGGATTCTGTGAGGTAATACCCGTAAAGGACTGCGCCCGTCACTGAGTAAGTGGTACCGGCTAGGGGTAGGGGCAGCTGCTGGGCTCACTGGTGGCCAATTGCTCCTGGACCAGACTAGCTGCTGGAACTCATATCTGCCCGCCCAGGGGCTGCTCATGCACTTGATGAGCGTCAGGACGGCTGCTCTCTCCCTGCCCCCTCTGCACCAGCCACGGGCCATTCCTGACTCAGCGAGTGCCCTCAAGGGCCTTTGGTAGGAGGACAGGCAGCAGCCTGTATGCCGCGGGAGGCAACACCTCAACGTAGTGATCCCACTCCAGAGAGAACCAGACCTAGAGTATGGCCCGAGAGGAGTCCTATTCCCTACCCTCGTCTCTCATTTGTAAAATAACAGAGCAGATATTCACAGTCCCTTCCCAGGGATAACATTTCCATGCTACTCAGGCGCTCGACTAAAATGGTCCGGCAGGGGGACAAATCCAATGCTAAGGGTTGGACTAGGATTAGGGGTTCTGTCTAACTTTCAGGAGCCCTCGCTCTTCCTACTGTTCCTACAGGAAGCGGACATTTGGGTGGCTCTGATGGGGCTGATAATCCCAGCCAAAGCAAGGCTTCCCCTGAAAGCTGAGGGGACGTGTGGTTTTGGGCACTCCCCCCACAAGTAGGGCTGCATACCCAGACAGGACGTGTTGAAAGCACACTCACATTGGAGCAGAGGTTCTTTGCCTTTGAGGTAGAGCTTAATAGCTTCTAATTGAGACAGATGACGATGCTCCGGGTGTAGGTCAGTGTTGCAGTAGGACCTAAGGCCGTGACAGGGGCCAAAACAAGAACATGGGAGGGTTTGTGGCATCGCCTCCCTTTGCCTTTGAAGCAGGAGGGTTTGGAAGGGAGTACAGAGGACTCAAAATCAAAGACGGCAAGCAACAACCATGCTGATGAAGGATGGTTTAGTTCTTACCATTCATCTGCCAAGGACACATCGGGGTGTTCTAAGTCATGCAGGCCTGGAGGTCAAGGAGAAAAGGTTAATGAGTAAGGACCACCTCCGTGGGTCACTGACAGCCCTTTCTTCTCTTGTGCTTCAAATGTTTGAAGGACAGGCTGCCAAGTGGTGAAGAGTAGGCATCAACCCCAAAGAGATCCGGCTCTGTAGGCGGGACTCCGAACAAAGGAAAGGAGGCGGAACTCTCTCCCCACTTCCATCTCCCTCACCCACCACCTGGCGCCTTCCCAGGCTGAGTAACCCAGGAAAGGTTGAACTCCGTGAAGACACAATACACCAGTGAGTTTCGGAGACGAGCTTAGTATGATGGTGGAAACACCGATGATGGAGCCCTGCACGGCCTGTGCAGGGAGCTGAGCTGGGCTGCTTAATTCGGGCATGAGGTCAGCAGGTTACTTTGCTTTTCCACATGTCAGTTTCTTCACATGCAAAATAGGAATAATCATAGTCCCTAACTTCTGGGTGGTTGTGAGGGCAAAACGATAGGATGAACGAAAGGAAATTGCCAAGACTCAACTGGCTTTGAGCAGGAAACATTGCTAGTTGTTACAGGATCCTAAGTAAAAACAAGCCATGGGTCCACAAAGGTAGCTGGGACCACTGGGGTTGGCAGGGAATTGGGGAGTTTTTAACAGAACGTTCTAGACCACTGTAACTCTGTGGAATCACTCTCTTTCATTATAGCTTCACGTGAATTCACTTTGAAAGTTCATCGGCAGACACACACTTCTGAGTAACTCGGATGGTGTGTACAGCCTGTTGGAGGGGGTCAGAGTTTCCCAAATGACCAATGGTATCGTACAGGACTCAGGATGCCAATTTCCTCCTCAAATACAAATGTATAACATAAATAGCAAAAACACTAGACCTAGTATTGCACACTCCTGCTTGATTTTATAGGAAGTAGGGAGCACATTGGGCAGAATACCATCATATGGGAGCCAAATGTCATTTCCTGCCTCCAACACCCACCGGCTGAATGATTTGGGGGGTGTCATTTCAACTCTTTCAGTTCAATTAGTCAGAAGATGTGGATGATAGAGCCTAACCCATGGACTCTGTGAGAGGGTTAAGTGGGACAGTGATGAGTCCCCACAGTAATCTACGCAGCCATCCCTGCCTGCCTCTGTCCATCCTTTCTCCCTTTTCTCCCTGCCTTCTCCCTTTCCTGCCTTCCTTCCTGGCATCAACTGTATGTCAGATACTATTCTAGGCCCTGAGACTACAGCCGTGAACACAACAAAATCACCACCCTTGTGGTATCTGTCTTCTTGTGGTGGGAAGAGATATACAAATAAGATTAACATACATAGCATATCAGTTAGTGATGGGGGCTGTGAAGGAAAAGAGCCAAGCCAGAGATAGGAAATAAAGGAGAAAGAATTCCCCTTTTAAGTCGGGTAGTCAGGGAAGGCTTCAGTGAGAAAGCGACTTTTAAGCAAAGACCTGAAGGAGGTGAGAGACAGAGCCATACAGATAACCGGGAGAGAGAGCTCTACAGAAGGAATAACCAGTGCAAAGGCCCTGAGGTCTCACCTTCCTGGAATACTGGGTTAATGATGTCAACTCTCTGAATTTCTCTAGTATCTGTTCTCATCCACAAAGCCCTCTCTGGCTCTGTTTCATAGTCCCTATAGATGAATCCCCAGAAGGGAGATCTTTCTGATTGTTTCCTCTCTGAGTTCCCAGGGAACCGAGGAAATGGAATTTTTCTCTAAGGCACTCACCTCTGATTTTGGTCCTCCTGACATGACATCTACTGATGACTGATAATGCAGACAATAATGACATAAGGTCTAATTCACTGAACTACTATGAGCTCTCTCTCTCTCTCTCTCTATATATATAATGATATATATATGTATATGTATATACATATGTAACAGTGTATATACACATATACACATACACATATATATACACAAACACATATCATATACATACATACCATTTATATATACCCACATATGTATACCATTACACAAAAATACATATATATGTACATATATATGATACAAAGTGTCAGGGAGATTCGGAAGAGAAACAGCTTCAGCAAGTAGACTGCAGCCCATACCTTCAGCCTTAGTAGCAACTCCTTACACTGTGTGCTCGTTGACCATCTCTGTAATACATACGATGGCAAACTATGCTGAGAATGCCCACATTCTGTGGGGCAGTATTCCTTACGGAAGATCCTACAGAAGTGTGGTTGCCATCCCCAGGAAAGCCCAACTTTTCCCAGAACAGAGCAGACCAAGGATCGTGCTGTGGCCCTGATGAGAACAGGAGCCTCGACCAGTTAGTCCAAGGGGAAGCTGCTTTCTCAGGCCCAGCTCCTCCAAGTTGGCAGGACGGAGAGAGGACCGACAGAGAAAGGAAGATCTGACCTTGCTGGTATGGAAAACCAGATACTCTTCCCCTTGCTGGGATTCAAACCAATTTCTAACATGGTGACTACAGTGAGTTTGGAAATTCTCTCTGTGACCTCTCAGTATAACAGCTATGGAACAGCAGGTAAAAGACACTGAATGAAGGAATGACTCAAATGACAGTGTGAAACAACAGTGTGTAGTGGGGGTGGGGGAGAAAGAGAGAGAGGCAGGCCTATGTATTGAGGATTGGCTAAGGGAATGGATGCATGAGAGGCCAATAGTCCACTAATAATCTCTCTTTTTTGTTCTGACCATGAGCTGTTTCCTCAGCTTGACCTCAGAGAGCTCAGACATGAATTTTCTGGCCTCATGGGCAGTGATATCTGCTGAGCTACACATGGCTCACATGAGCTACACATGGCTCATTCATTCAGAAAATTCTAGAAGTTAAAAAAAAAAAGATTTCTGAGAACACATCTTGTTGAGTATCTTGCCCAAGTTATAAAGCTACCTGCTCCTTCTTTCTAGTCTCTGGGAAGAGACATCACATGATGGATTAATGGGCACAACAAAACCTTTCAATCTCCTTTCTTGTCCTTAAGACCTTATGATTATTTGGGAGACAAAAACTAACACCTGTAAAACAACACGCACTAGTTGGCAGTACCCCCAGGAAGCTGGCTGTGGAACTTGGCATCTCAGGGAGTGCCAATCTCTTCATTCTCCACTACGTCATCAGAGTGAGCCCCGAGGGGGTCCAGCTTCTGGAAGTTCACCACATGCACTTGTAACCAGGTCTAACTAATTAAAACTGGCTCATAACTGACATTCCTGCTCTTGGCCATACGTTCTGGGGACACTCAGGAAGAGCCCTGGTCTGGTCTTGCTCCTTCTTAGTGGAGATATAAAATCTAACACCCACATTGGGTGAGCAACTTACTGGGGCCACTTGGGGAGCAGAGACTTTCAGAGGTCAGCTTCACCCTCCCTGTGAGCCGGTGATACCGGGGAAGGTCCCTTCTCTGAGGAACTGAGTTACTGGCTCGTGGCAAAGGACACTGCGGGCATGACAGCGGTTTTAAAGTTTAAAGTGCTGGAACGACTACCACTTGCTGGGAGTTTAAATGTGCCTGAGCTTTATGAAGACAAGAGGATTTAGGAATCTCAAAATGCTCTTTATTCCTTCTGACCTGTGTATATCATCCAAATGATCCTATTTCCCCTTGGACTTGAACTACTTGAAGCACAAACAAGATTTGTAGCTCAGCTGTGCAGGAGACTAAGGCTTGCGTACCTTTGTTTCCATGCTATTCTCCCTGGGCTTCAATTTTTACACTACTTTGTATTTTTCTTGCAAGTGGTTTTTATGCCTGGGAAGAATATAGTCGGCGGATGATACCCTGGGTTGGTTCAACAGTTTTGTGAATTGAAGCAGAAAGAAAGAAATGACATCATCAGGAAGGCCACCAGGAGTTGGGTGGGGGGGATGTCCCACCCTCTGGAAGGCAAGCTCCCATCAAGTGGACAGTTAGCTGAGTGAAACGGCCAGGACTGAAGGATAAGACAGGTCAAGACGGCATCTTACCTTCTTCAATGGTCACATTCCCTCGGAAGAAGTATTTCCCGTGACCTCTGGAGAGCGCCACACCTAAGCTGTGCGGAGAAACAAAACAGACCTTGAAACCCATGGCATAGGCTGGGATAGACTTGTGGCTTCACTTTTTATTTTCCATGTTCACATTTCCATCTCACGTCTGTCAACAACTGTCCCAAAAGTTTACTTTCAAAACCCCACTGGTTATCATTGGTGTTGGTTTTTCTGAGGTTCAATCAGCTGCTTCAAAGCCATGTCTGCCTGGACGCCCCGGCAGCCCTTGGCTGCCTACGTGCGTTTTCAGAGACGCGACAAACTGCTCGCCCTTCTCTTGGATGCCCTCGGGAGAGCCATGCACCCTGCTCTTCCCCACTACCTTAAGCGCTCCTGCCCCCCAGTCAGCCTCACATGGGGCTTTCCAGCTCCTGGAGTTTACGACTGGGGAAAATGAATCCCCTCTCAAGGATGAAATGAAAACTTTCCCTACACTAGGGTGTGGCCACATTATTGTGTTCCGGGCTTCTAGTCTAATAGATGCTCCCCCGACCCTTCTCCTGGGCTTGATTTAAGCTCCTTTCTAAAGGAAGAGAATATATTTTAGGAAACAGTCTCTTCGTTTCGCAAATCCACTTAGCAGTCACGGGTTCCCTCGACTACTCTGCTTCCAAATGGAATCAAACTCAGGATCCCTGGCAGTCTACGATAACACAATGCCCTGATTTATTTTTCTGATTCATCGAGAGTCAGGAAATTCTTTCTCTCCTCAGCTCTGTGAGGCATCAATTCGGGAGTGAAGCGGCCCCACAGAAATGACTTCTTAAATAAGTGTTACAACACTAAGGGCATCGTAGCAGGAGCCTCTAGGAGGCCACATGCGCATCTGAAAGCAGCCAATGGGGCCAGGCCATCTTTCAGGACGGTCACAGAGAGGTAACAGGATCCATAGGCAGACAGGCACAGAAGGACAGTTTGGAGAAATTAAAATGGAAGCACAGCATGGAGGGATGGGTATGCTACCTCCTCGTGCACAGGCTTGCTTGCTTGATCATGGAAATAAAAGGTGAAATGGAGCTCACTGGGAAGCAAGTGAGCCAGATGGTTTAAGGACCTGGCAACCCTCTGAACGCCCCCGCTCCACCCTTAGCTGGAACCCCCAAAGCTGACTTGCTTGATAATGAGATGCAAAAGCCATGACCAATCGAGTGAGTTCTCCTAGGTGAGCCTGAACCGTCTTCCCCCTTCTGGAAAACAGAAACAAAAGCAGCCTGGGAAAAGCCCCTTCCTCACTCTTTCCAGCCTTTCGGCAGGGTGTTTGGTTATCTTCAGATGAGGAGCTCTGAGAGCGTCAGCAGGTTTTGTACAAACACAACTGATGGATCTGATGGAATGTCCATGTATTATGGTCAGCTCTACCTGAAAGGGGTACCCTTGATGTCTGTATAATAGTAGTCATTTGTCATCACCAAAACCCGTTTCTAGATTGAAAAAAAAAAAAAAAGTCGTAGAGAGAAGAAAATACGGTTAGTCTGCTAGGTGAAGCTTTCAGAAAAAAATAAAAGCAAATGGACACACTATGATCCGGTTAACAGTAAGTACTACACGAATCTCGTTTGAGATAAGTAAAGACAAGAGAAAAATGATCTCAGCGAAAGATATTTATTCCAGATAGGGCTTTCAAAGCTAATTTTTCACAGTGGGTTGTTTTAAATTAAGCGGCAAGAAGGTCTGAGAAAAAAAAAAATGTACCCCTTTGTCCACTGTCTTCTTCACCTCCATGGAGAACTTCCCAGTCTTCCGGTTTACCATGGCATTTCTTAACTAAAATGATCAAAGAAAGTTCGGTATTAGCTCTTCCCCTGGTTGCACGTTATCTGGACATCTTGCGTCCTCCAGCTTGGGAGGACATTTGGTGGTTTGTGCAAAACAGAGCTATGACAGGGCTGGGCTGCATCCCCATCAA
This sequence comes from Mellivora capensis, assembly GCA_004024625.1. Classification (NCBI taxonomy): domain Eukaryota; kingdom Metazoa; phylum Chordata; class Mammalia; order Carnivora; family Mustelidae; genus Mellivora; species Mellivora capensis. Next base: position 95,739 of record PISX010001056.1, read on the forward strand.
AGGGCCAGCACAATGGCTCCAAGTCAGCATGCTGGGCTCGGCCCTCTGAAACACGGCTCCTGCAGAATAAACATCCAGCTGCCCTACCAGGGGAGAGAGGCTAACAACGATAAATGACTTTCAACTTCCATTTGGGGGTGCTCCTGGGAACCTCAGGGCAGCACCCATGATGTGGATGAAGCCCGAGGGTCCGGGAAGCAAGTCCCACCAGCGTGAAAACACTCTAGAAGCAAGAACGTGTCTGGGGACAAGTCACATTTTCCAAAAAGGGTATTTGTTTGTCATGAAGAAATCATTTTTCAAAACAGAACCAAGTCAAAGGTGTTTTTCTACACAGTAAGTTTTTCTTTCCTCTTCTTTCCTTTCTTAAAGACCAACCACCTGGAAGATAGGGACTCGCTTTCTATAGCACGAAGCATCTTCAGATGCTCCTGGAGAAACCTGGTGAGGTTAACAGTCTTGCTTTACAGTGACAGGCAGCGGAGGGGGGGACCCGCTAACTGAGTTTTGGAGGTTCCATCTAGGGACACCAAACCTCGTGCCCTCCCTCCTCCCTCGGCTGACCTCTTCTAATTACGTGCGGCCCTTCTGTGGGTTCAGAGATGGACCGCAGACGCCGTGATGAGAGATGGGCCGTCGTGGGCACCAAAGGGAGACAAGGGGGATGCCGGTGAATGGAGGGGGAGCAAATGCTGACAGGCCACAGCCTGTCGGGAAAGGCTCTTTCCCAGCCCCATGGCTTCCCCCGCCCCTCCCCAATCCTCTTCCCTCTTCTCTCTTCTGAGGAGCTTGACTAAGATCTGGCCGATAGAAAACTGCAAAGCTTGCAAGCAACCTAAATTTGATTCGGGGCTGTCTAGATTTGGGTTCACATTCCCATCTTCTGTGTGAGAGAGAGAGAGAGAGTAAAAAGCATAATTTTTAGCTGGAGGCATGTATAAAATAAAACATATATTTTACTCTAGATATTTTTTAACAACACATAATGGGCATTTCTGGAAATATTTTCCCATTTTAACTTTTGTGGTTTTGGATGGGGAGAGCTGGTCCTAATTAAGTCTACTTTCTAACTTTTAAGAACGGCTCGATTTATCTTGAACATGGTTTTCATTTTTCCTCTTTCTGGTGCCTGCCTAAAGCCATTTGGGACCTTCCCCTCTCACATTCCCCAGGCGGGTCGGAGATTAGGTAAGCTTCTCGAGAGTCCATACCACCCCGCCCCCAACTCCCAGTAGCACCTAACAAGCAGCATGGTGGCGGGGGCAGGGGGAGGCAGTGAGGGCTGGGCGTCTCCAAGGCCAGGGTCACTGATGAGTCCCGTCTTTCTCTTTCGGACTACACTTACTAAACACCTACATGTGGGGCAGGACAGCGCTGTAGTGAAGGACTCTGCAGCCAGAACTTAGGAAAGCATCACTTACTCTCTCTATGCCTCAGTTTCCTTCTCTGCAAAATGGAACCACTGACAGCACACCTCTCACAGAGCTGCTGTGAGAAGTAGACGAGCTGATATATAAAAGAGTGCCTCATCCACCCCAAGCACTCAGTAGATGTTAGCTGTCCCCACCACCATCACCATCATCATCACTACCGCCCTCCCCACTTAAAATGCCAGACCAGGATTCCAGCTCGAGTTTGCTTGATATAGATGCCCATGCTCTAAACCCACATTCTTCAAACTTTGACTATGAGGCACAGGAGAAATATATCTTCCTCTGCGATGCCCTCCGCTGTCTCCTATTTTAAGAGATTTCATTGCTTGTAAGTGCTGCTCATGGACCAGTCATGGACTTGGTGACCTCCCCCCAGCTCCTGCATTAAAACTGCTGCTCTTCACCCCCTGTGGGTGGGCACAGACCAAAAAAGAGGCAGGTCACCAAAGAGAAATAACCCAGAGTGTCAAAACTCAACTCTTACCCATGACACCCTTGTTCTGTGACCACTCCGTGGCTCCATTTCCTCCTTTTCATTCATTCCATCAAAAGTGTCCTGAGCGAGGACTCCCAGACCCCAGGGATAGTGTCAGGTGCTATGTAACTGTGTTGATCGGTCTTATAAAGCCCAGATAATACGGGCAGATACCATCTTTTGAGCTTTTACAATGTGCCGGACACCGGTTTTAAAACCCTCAAAATAAGGCATCATGTTCCTTATTTTACAAGTGGAGAAACTGAGGCACAGAGTTAAGAAACCTGCCTGTAGTCACGCAGGCTCTCTGCCCCTTAAGCCCATGCTGTTACTTTTGCTTCCCAAATCAGGAGAGAAAGCATTTAGACAAATTTAAAGCATTAATATAACAATTGTATAGCATGAATACCAAAAGAATGCATTGTTATTTCTGGATTTTTTTTTTTTAATGAAAGAAAAGGTTTTAAATTTGACCAGGCAACAGTCTTAGGTTTTAACTTTCCTACAAGTTCTAGGTTTTGTGAACTGGGGCTGACAGGAAGGTGGTTTCTGACCTCGTGACCACGGTAGGAAAGGGGGGTTTTGCGCCTTTTCAACAGACTGTGTGGTGAGAATACAGCACCATGAGACCAGAACAATCTAGAAATGTCACTTTTCCATTGGAGGAAACTGAGGTTTGAGAAGGGGAGCAACTTGCCCCAAACACTATGGTCAGTCAGTGGCTCCACTGCCCCAGGGGTCAGTTTATAAGACAAGATGGCGGAGGTACCCAGAGCAGAGACCAGAATAGTGAAGAAGTATTGAAGCTCGCAGTCCCCACCAGGCCAGGAAGGGCAAAGATCGATGGTGCTCTTCAGAGCTAGCCAAATGGCCCTCGAATTTGCCACTACCTGGATTACAGCAGTGATACCTGGGGAAATGAAAATGGCCTGGTGGAGGAATATTCCCAAGCAAGTTTGGGTGTGCCTCAATGTTAGCACATTACGTAGTCAGTAAAAACATCACATGTGCCAATGTTCACCTTAACAGTGCCAAAAGAGAGCAAACTAAAACATCAACAATATGCCTTTATTCTCCTTATCTCACCAAGTGTGATAATGCAGCGGACATTAAAGCAGCTCTCGCCACAGTGGGCCTGATAAAAGAAAGGTCATTCCTCTTCAGTTAGAAATAGTTTTCTGGGGATGGTGATCAGTTCCCCGGTCTCTCCGGGAACCACCCTCCTTCTCCTGGGTCCTGCGTTGTCCAGATCGGACGCGTTTCCGCAGAGCCCCCAGTGAGCCCGTCTCTCTCGCCCACACCCCAGAGCTGCAGCAGCTTCGCGGACCATTCAGAGCACCCACATCACAAGCTGCCGGTCCCGCTTCTGGTTCCATCACCAGCCTCCGGCTCTTCCTCCTGTGTTCGAGCTCATTAAGGAAGCTCTCCCCCAGAGGTTCACTGGCCGCCTTGGGTTTTACGCATAAGTGTGTAATGATAGCTCGTTCTGCTGACGGTGGTTTGCTCTCCACATCAGAACGTGAGCCTCACCTTTCCTGGGGCGCAGATGGCACGCACTTCCAGGCCCCCAAGGCCCAGCCATGTGGGCCAAGCCAAGACATGAAAGGGGAAGGGAGAAGCAGGAGATAAACAGGTCTGTCATTTCCAAGCAAGCGTTTAACCAGGATATGAAAACAGACACAGGCACAGAGTATCCGTACTACAAAATCAAAATCCTCTGTGTGTGTGTGTGTGTGTGTGTGTTTGTGTGTGTGTGTGTCGGGGGCGGGGGGGGGGGGCGAGGGGACGGGAGCTGCGCTTGGTTTGGCCACCCAGGGCTCAAGCATGAGCTGCAGAGACACTGGAGCGAGTGTGAAGAAGAACAGAGTAATGGGGCAAGTTCCCATCAATTTACCTCAAGAGAAGAGGTCTATGGAGCTTTAGAAAGAAAAGACTCGAAGGAAATTTTCCACAGAATCATCACAGGGAAGGCAAAATGTGAGTTGACTGGAGAGCAGCAGAAAAGGCTCACAGGGCAGCAGAAGGAGTCTCAGGGGGCCCAGGCCAACTCTGGCGGGTGTTTACAGCGCCACCCCCTGGCGAGCATTTGCTCAGCAGCTGGCTGCAAGGACTCCCCATTTCTGCTGCACCCCTCAGGGGAGGGTGCTGTGGAAACGCTGTGAAGGCACTGACGAGTCTTTAAGGACTCCTAGACTCAAGACCAACAAAGTTGGTCAAAAGCTTTGGAGCCAGGTGGCCTGGGCTGGAATCCACACGGCGTGCCCATGGACCAATCCGTTCTCTGCCTCAGTTTCCTTACAGCAGATGAGGACAGCAGTAACACTGACTTTGTAAAACTGCTGTGTAGACTTGGCAAGTTCCTCCACATATAGCACTGGGAACATTGCTGGCATAAAGGAAGGACTCACTACGTCAGTTATGATTATCTACGTTTGTTTTTTCTCTTCATAGAAATAATCATGTTCACGGCGGAAAGTTTTGGGAATGACTAAAAGGTAACAGGAGGAAGAAAGATGCCATCCTTAAGTCCTTCAACCATCTGTAGGAATTTATAACCAAAGGATAAACTCCATTTTGAAAGATTTTTTTTTTTTTCCTTCCCAGGGGTGACCAACACTGGTAATTCAGGTCAGGCTATGGGTGTCTTGAGTTCCCTTCCTGGCTTCTGGGTTTCCAAAGAGCCTCCTTACTCATTGTGTGATGCCTAAGTCGCCTGGAGCCTGGCCCAGATATTCTGTTCATCCACCTCTAAACAGCTTCTAATTTTTCTCCCTCTTTTTAAGATTCTAATTTTAGCCAGTCTATTTTGCACATGTTTTAATAGTATTTGTGACCTCACATCTTTTTTGGAAGGACACAGGGTCTATGTTATAAATACCATCATTACATTCAACAAGAGCCAGGCTGCCAGGAGAAGTAGGAAGCTCCTTCCAAGGAGTTCTCTGCAGCTGGGCAGGCTCTGCCTTCATGGTCTTTCCCAGATCTTGACCCAAAGCCCACCTTCTGTCACTTACATGCCAACCCCAGTGGTGCACACATGGGCACATGGGATGACATGTCAATGTTACAAAGCTTCCCTGTGTAAGTTCCAGTATTCTCCAGTCAAGGGAGGTACAAATCTCTAGGAGAGAAATGGTGACCTTCACCAAATGTGTTGGAGGTGAAGGAATTCACACTTGGAGTGTACCATGTTCCTCAAGAAAGTAAGACAAGAGACTCAAACGAGAGAGACCACAGGAGACCAGCTAGAGTGGAGTAACAGCAGTGAACTTGTAGGAGATGTGGGAACCCTGCAGATGGACACTGAAAACCCAGTGCTGGGAGTTGGATGGAGGTGAAGAACATGTAAGAGGCTGGGAATCCGATGCTTGCAGCTCTGATGAGAAAAGAGGTTAGAGGAAGGAAGCCACCATTAATAAAAGGAGATAGTAGCTCCTTGAAAATTAACTGGCGTGCAGGCAATGACTTGAGTGAGCCAAGTCATAAATCTCTTCCAGTAACATGATGTGAGGGCTCTGAAGTGAGAATGAGCATAAAGCAGTTTTCCTCCCCTGTTGATCCAAATGGATGGGATGAAGGGAGGGGGAGGCATGTTGACGACAAGGTTCTAGCTTCCTGGGAAAGGAAACCAAAAGGTCCAGTGAAGTCAAAATAAAGCAACTGATAAAATGAAGATGGAAGAGAAAGGAAAACAGCAGAACACACCCTTCAGACACAATTTAGCAGCTGTAAAACCATGGGGCATTCATTCATGAGCGGGTTTCCTGAGGATTAATGCTGATGAGAATAGTATAGAGACCAGCCATGGTCACAGACACTCCCCATGTCCACACTGTGGTGGACAGGCATTTTCATCTTTCAGCATATTAACATATTTAAGAGTCACAACAGGTCTGATGTACGTAGTATCATCATCATCCTCATTTTACTGGGGAAAAAAAGGACCAAAACCAAAATTGAGGCACAGAGAGAATAATTGTGTGCCTGAGACGAACAGCCAGTGGATCGCCATGATGGGATTGGAACCCAGGTGGGCTAATGCCCGGGCAGTGCCCCTCCCAGCTGCGCCAGCCGGCTTCTCAGTAAGAACAGGTGGAAAGGGGAGAGCATGGACATTGGGCATGGCACAACCGAAAGACCCTGAAGACCATGTTTAAGGAACAAGATGTAAACCCTCGAGGTCATTGAGCTGACCCGATGTCAGGCCACCAGCAGGTGGGGAAAAGAGGGCAGGTGAGGAAGTTGTTTTTTTAATCAAACAGTAGTTATTTTGTCTGAACTTGAGTTCCAGAAGTCCTAGTACAGATGAAGGAAATCAGCTATACTTCTCCGATAAGCTTCTTGCCTTTTACAGGCCAGGAAGAAATGCCAAGATTTATGCTAGCTGAGATGTCAGGGAGTACAGGACACAAAGAGAAGAGAACAACAGCAAGAGAACCCAGCTGGGGAGTCCAAATGGTTCCCCTCAACAACTCTTTGGAAAGCAGGACAGACTGAGGGAAAGACCCATGGCTCTCTCCATTGTCAAACTGAAGAAAGGACCCAGGACAAGTCAGGGAGGACGCGGGCAGAGAGCTGTGGTCCTGGCATGGACGCACCACAGAGAAAGTCAAGAGCAAGGATCCAGGCAGGAACTCACAGGAAGTGACAATTTAATTAAGGACAGTCTGCCTACATTCACGCAAAGCCAGCCATGTCGAACAAATCTGATTTATTGAGGAAATAACAAGGAGACGGATGGGGTTAAGTCATGGGCATAAGGAAGGCTTTTGATACAGTGCCGAAGGCTGAGTCTGGGTGGGAAATGAGTGAGTGTGCCCTCGCAGTGTGGCCGGAAGGGGGACGGCTGGGACAGCCCAGGAAACAGACCGCCATCCATGCAGAGGGGTCCTGAGTGGCTCTCTGAAAGCAAGGGTTGTGCCCGTGGCATCCTGGCAAGTTCATCTGGCCCTGACGGGATGGTGGGCACAGCCTTCTGCTGCCCAGCCGGGCTCGGGCCAGGCTCCCCTGAGGTGGCAGATCCCTTAAAGTGCACTGAGGAAGAGTCTGGATGAACCCATAGCAGAAGGGACCAGAACGCAGCAGGGGATGGTGTCAGCTGAGTGCACGAAGCAGGCAGGTGGCTGGCCGAGCTGTAACCGTCCCAGCCAGCAGGAGACTTATAAACTCCCAATGCCATGAGAAGAGCCCATTGTCTTCACATCCCTCTGGGGGCCAGGTGTCCTCTCGGGGAGGCCCTCGGCCAGCTCCTCAGGTGGCCACCAGGTATAGAAGTGGGTCCCGTGAAGCGCTTCCGCCTCACCTGGCTTGGAAATCAAGTCACTTACCACATCATCCCGGTCTTCCCACTCCACCTCAGAGAGGTCAACGCTACTGTAGTTAGGTTTCCTTCGCTTTTTTCCTTCTTCATACTGGCAGCAAGAGAAGATAAAGAAAAAGCAAAAGAAAAGAAAAAAAATTTTTTTTTTCCATGAATCATGAGCCAGGACAGCCTTTACCTCCCCAAGCCCTGTTTCTCGGATGGGGATTGAGTGTTGGGACACTGGAGAGAACCCAGAGGGGTAAAGTCCAACGGACTATAAAAGCAGGAAAGCCCAGGCCAGTTGGTCCGAGCTGGGGGAATAACAAGCTGATACTCCTTCATGTGAATTCACCTACTCGACTCGTTGCCTCCGAATCCACCAGAAGCAAAGCGAAGACTCCGCCTGCCTGGATGGTGCCTTTGTGGAATAGGGGAGCTCCTTCTCTGCCCCAAAGTTTTAAAAGCCATCCCTCTGTGACACAGGAAAGAGCTTTTCACAGTTGACCAAAAATGTAGTGCAATCCCTTTGTCCCCCTCCAGTCTCAAGCCCGCACCATACTCTTCGGCAAGGAAACAAAAGCACTGGTCTCCACAGTTGGGCTCAACATCCTGGCGACATTTTGTAGACATGCAGAGCCTACTACTTGCTATCACACAGGCTGCAGCAGGACTGAACTCAGTAGGCCTCTGTGCCCAGAGTAGATGTGGGTGCTGGGAGTCATTGCCAGATTTAATGGCCATGGGGGCATTTCTCTGGAAAAGCTCATGAGTGTCTTAAGAACTGGGAGAGCGGTTTTTCTTTTTTCGCTCTAAATCACTGGTGTTAGTCACCCCACAAGACTACCATTTTATCCGCTGGACGGGTGTATGCTTGGACGTTCCTGTGTCTCAGGCCCTTTAATGCTGGTGGTTGGGATGTTTATAATGTAGGAAAGTCTGCCCTCTACTGCGGGCTGAAGATAAGCAGACCCTTTTAAGTTCATAAGCCACGGCCGATGGCATATTGGAAAAAATACCTATGTATGTACAGTTTTTTTCTTTTTCGGTCCCTAGGTTGGTCATCTTTGAATTGATTGGTAAGATTTGAGAGGGGACAGTGTCACTGTGTTTTCAGACCCCAAAGCACAGGTTACCATTTTGCACACTGCTTGGCTGCTGTGGACACAGGTGCTAAAGGCACATCGCTGTGAAGGAGAAGATCACCGCCGAGATGTTGAACCACACAGATCTGAACGGGCCCCCAGTAGGACCAAGGGGACAGAGGCCAGACAGGGTAGATCTTGGCCACTGTGGGGCCAAACAGGGTCTGGTGGTTTTCCCACCGTCTTACTCTTCCTGTCAAGTGCATTTCAGGAGCCCTGGGATGCCTCTGGAGTGTGCCCACTCCAACTGCCCCCCCCCCACCTGGGAAGGCTGCACTGCCCCTGATCGGGTCACCTGGGTCAGCCACCTGTCCACTCCCTTCTCTCAGGTCTTCCAACTCACAGATGTTCAAGGTCAGTTTTAGGACATCGGATCCATCGCAGACGAGGAAGGGAAGTGGCTGCCTGAGAAGCCGCTGTAAATGACAGCAGATTTGCAGTTGGATCCCGTTATGGAAACTTTGTGTGTTCGTGGAAACTCCGGCCCTTGCGAGAGCCAGGCGGGGGCTGAGTGGAAGGAACAGAAGGAGGCAAGTGGAGCTGTCACCCATGCCTCACAGTGAGGAGGTATGATGGGGAAAGAGCCACATGATGCTAAAAGACTTGCCACATCCCTTCAAGGAAGCAGAGTCAGATGCTCTTGGACCTCTGTTAACTGTCTAATGGCCTCCAAGCTCTATTTTGTAAGAGCCTTATTGAGAGCTGCTAGTTACCCCCAGAAGCCCACACACCCCAGCTTCTGGGCATTAAAGGCAGAGCTTTCTTGGGCGGCACAATGCTAGGTCTAAAGTGGTTTTTTGTTGTTGTTTGTTTGTTTTTGGTGAGAAGTACTTCCTTTGGTTATTTAAAAATGCTCCTTTATTTATTTATTCAAATACATTTATCAGACACCTAGGAAGGACCCAGTACTATAAATAAAGCCAATGAAGCAGTCTGTCTTTCTTCTCCAAGGACCTGCTTACAGTTTATCACCCTTAATTTTGCCTTTTCAAGGTCAGTTTATTGCCCACCGCGCATACAGGAAAAGACGTGGTCACAAGCTAAATAATGGGTAAAAGGACACTTTAGATAAGATCCCACAGCCAGCATGAGGCAGGACACCCCGACCCACCACCAGCCCCGACCAAATTTTCATGGCTGAACCTCACGTTATTTCAAACACTCCTAAAGAAATTTAAAAAGACTCCCGAGGTCCCAAGCACCCATTGTTCCCTTAGCCTCAGAAAATGTCCATTTGTCTTTGTGAGAGTGGTTTTGCCACTTACTGGGCCTGTGATCCTGAGCAGGGCGCCAAGTTCCTCCATGGTCCCCTTTTCTCAGTTGCAAAATAAGAAAAGCAATAGTACCTCCCGGGCAATGGTAGGTTGAGAGATTAACTAGATACTGTATGCAAATGGACAAAGCCATTCCTGGCACAGAATCAAGCCTTAATATATAGCTAGCATGATTCCTGAGAGCCTCATGAGCTTGCTGGCCAAGACACAGATTCATCGTATACCTATGTCTAATAGGTCATTTCCTTGAAATGAAGGTGACCCATTCAGTGATTCACAGAGGCCACATCTCTTATGCACCAAGACTTGTGAACTCGAGACTGTCCCAGCAGAAAAACTCATACCTGTGCTAAAAAGCCCCAAGTCCTTTCAGATGGTACTTGGCAATTCTGTAATCCACAGATTTGTAAGTGAACCCTTGACTTCTGACTACTCTTGGATGTCCTTCTTCATTTCTTTTCTTATAACTATGCAAGAAATTCAGCACATTGCACTTTTGATATTCAGGAAACCTGGAGGTGAAGAGGCATTCACAGTGGGCTGGTCCACAAGCCAGTGAGTCTAAGTAATTTCATTTCACTGAAGGAAACAGGCAGGGCTGGGGATACCTGTTCTAGAACGCCATTGTGGGAATGGCCCTCTACAATGTCTGCTTAACCGGGTTTGGGAGACGGGTCTAAAACGCTTCCCATTGGGGTCCTTATTAATGGGTGAGCTCCTTCAGAGTGCAAGCAGTAACATAGCAGAGTGATTATTTTGAATGAGAGAAGGAAAAATCAGTGGCTGTTACATAAAATAAGACAGGTTGAGGGTGATGAGTAAACTCCAGCATAAGGACCTGAGGTCCACCTTTATCTTCTCTCCCATTAGGAGAGCATATGGGAAGGCTAGAGATGAGACCTCTGCAAGGAAGACACTTGAGCTGTGCATGGCCTCCAGTGGAGGAGTGCACATCTGCTAGCACCATTAAGGTGGTAGGATGTGAACTTGAGCTCCTCATAACTACCTCTGCTTCTGCTTGAAGAAAGCCTTCCTGAGAATGAAGCCAGTGCAGAGCAAGCAGAGAAAAGACAGGAGAAAGTCCTGAAAACATGGTGTATGTGCCTGGATCAAGCCTCACCTGAAAGCTTTATGCCCTTGGATGTTTCAGGTACCAAATATATGCTCTCCACATTACCCCTTTTCCTTCTTAAAGATTTTTTATTTTTAAAGCTGGCTTGGGTTTTAAGCATAAGGAACTTTGGAGTTCTGACTTGGATATATTTAATGCCTTTAACATTTCCCCTTGTAAATGAACCCTTTTAAAGTACATTTTAAGTGAAGTGTTCCTAACAGTTCTTTAGGAGCATGTGACCTGAAAAATACCTATCTCACTGTCACTGTAGATAGACTACTGAGTTTGAGTATGGCTGATCCCCTATCTCTCTCTACTCTCCCCACGAGAGGAGAGATGTGAGGCCACAGAGTAAGAGTGACAGAAACAGAAGTAAACCTCGGCCTCCTGGGCCAGCTCTCCCCTGTCCCTCCGGATTTAGCCTCTGACACATCCTGGATCCACCAGCTCCACTCCCTCTCTCCCTGCGTGAGGATCTCGTTACTGGGGCTGAGGCATCGGATATGGCATTTGTTAGTGTATCTATAAACTGTAACTTCCTTTGAAAATGTGATTAACGAATTGCGAACGGTTTCCAAAGGTTTATAAACAGATACTTTGAGAGCCACGGGTAGGTTTGTAGTTTTTGGTGCCTGTTTTATGAAAAAAATATGTGGGGCAGAATTTAATAAGGAAAGATATTCTGTGCTATGAAATACTTTGAGGTGGGGTTTCAAATAAAGGCCAGATGTGGTGAACACACAAACCAGCCTGTGGCCTGGGAGGAAGGGACAGGACGAGCACCCATCTGAGGGGCCAGCTGGAGCCATCGGGGGGCACACCTTCCATGCCTGAACCCGCCAGGTGATGTTTCCTGGATTCCATGGGTGTGCTCGCTGGGGTTACCTACAGACCGACTTCCAGAAGCACAACGGAATGGGCTAAGGTAATGGTCACGTTCACATTCATTTGAAAAAACAAAAACGCCTTTGCTTTTCCTGCATGTTTTTGGGAAGGGCCAGAGGAAATCATCTACATACAGCCATAAGCCTCTGTGAGACACATATTGTGTATGCTAATAATTGATAAATTGTACGTGCCGCTCCACACTGCCAACAGGAAGGAAGGAGATGGGGCTGGGAGGCCCACAACTGGAGAGGAAGAAAACTTGCCCAGAGCTAATGCCATCTGGTGCAGGGGTGTGGCCAAGGGAGGGGAGCCAGCCACTGTCTGGGCAGATGTTCTCTCCCAAGGCTGGCAAGGCCCTCGGCTGGTGAACACCTTTGCCACCTCCCCCAACGCCTGAGTCTCCTCTCGTCCCAGGGGCTGAAGTTGTCCTTTCAGGAGAAGGAAAGGAGGCACATCTTCTCTCCTCTGCACACAAGACAGCATGGCCTAATGGCTCCCGGGTACCTCATTCCTACCCTCCTGCCTCCATTATTTGCTCCTATACTCACCTACATCCCCCCCAAATACACTTATCAGGCACTGAGCCAGGCCTGAGTGAGCCTCAGCAAAGCATGGAGAAGCTGTCTGAGCAGGGTCGTCTCCTGCACTCAAGGTGTTGGTCATGACCCACTGCTTGCCCATCAGGGTGACTGGAAGAGCAGGTAGCAGCCTGGATCTCCGAATCACACACAGGCTTCATGTTCCATGGCGGGCGTGCATTTCTCTGAGCCCCGTGCTGCTTGTCTGCAGGGTGGGGTAATAGCATTCAGCTCACAGGGCTGGCGTGGGAAGCAAATGGGCCCAAACGTAGCAGACCACAGGAGTGTGTTCTGACAGTCTCGAGAAATGCCCACTAGGCCAACACCAGTAAATGCTAACGTCATTACTGATTCAGGGATGTGGTAGCCCCTGCCTCCCCCCAGCACCGAAGCTCATGGGATACAATGTTTCTTTACAGTGTGGCTGTTTAATCATATTTCTAGGCTTTGAAAGTGGCAGTTCAACCTAATGTTGTGGTCCATTCTTCTGAAGGTCAAAGGGAAGGGTCGTAAACGGGACATGGCCCCAAGGCCACGTGGCCATGTGGGCCTGAGACAGGGCCATAGCTTCGTCCTCTAGAATTTGCAAGTCAAGTTCTCTGCCTGTCATGCAAGACCCAGCCTCAGAGGAGGTGGCTCCAGTCAGCGGAGACTCAGTAGAAGTGGAGTATCACTGCTCTCCCGGCGATGGTCCACATTTAGTTTAAGCTTTTGCTGTTTTTTAAGTACCCCCCACCCCGATCCCCGATTTTCCATGTAAAAACTGCTCACTGCAGAAAATTTGGAAAACACTAAAAAGTGCAAGAATAGAAAACAAAATATTGCTCTTGCTATCACAAAACAGGCAACAAGGGGATCGCCACCCACTACTCGGCTAGCTGGCCCAAAGGTAAGTCCTTGGAAGCAGTTACTGTCTCCAGTTCTCTAAGTTCATTGTTTCTCCCAAAAGGAATTTATAAAATGTAACAACCAATCTGTTCTGCTCTCCAAGAAAAAAAAAAAAAAGAGAGAGAGAGAGAGAGTTTTCTGCCAGCCACCTTCTCCCTCACCTCCTATTATTGCTCAGGAAGAGTGAATGCTCTCCTTCCAGGCACGGTGGTGCTAAATGCAGCATGTACCTCCTTGGAGGGTTGATCGCTCCACAGACGGGCAAATGCAGAGTCCAGGGATGCAGACCATGTGGCAGCAGCATAGATGATCGACGGTAGGACTGAGCGATTCAACCCCACCTCTGCCCAGTGGCTCAGCCTTGGATCCTCACCACCCTCTGCACTGCCTCCCTGGAGGGGGGTCTCACCTCCAATGGCAACCACCCACAGCGCTGTTAAACAGGTGCAGAACCATGGCGGAAGTCATGCAAAAGTCAGTTTCAGACTGAGCCCATGTAAGAGTCAGTTTTAGATTGAAAACAAGTAACGACGCACTGAAGGCATACACAGAGCTGGCATTGGGCCACATATACAGGACACGCAACCCCAGGCCTGTTAGTCAGTATCTGACTCAGAGTCTCAGACAAGCCTGGTAGCATCCGATGGCACCGTCGTAGCTGGGATTTCCATCAGAATGGTGCTGGCCCTTTATGGTGTGCCGCCATGGGGCTCAGACCTTGCTAGGTAAGCTAGATGACAGGATGGCAGGGACAAGCACGGCAGTGTCCCGATGAGTCTGTATATGGAGATGAAATCTTTCGTGCGCATGGGAAGATGAGAAGCCCAGATACGTAGGAGGGAAGCCCGGCGGGTGTGTCCCGAAGCACCCGGAAGGTGGGAGAGACACAACTGGGCATGTCCAGACAACAAGGCTTTTCCTTTTTCCACCAGGTACCATGCTCTTACTAATTAATGTTTTTAAGCGTCTCAAAGATGAAAAGTTCCCCGTGCTCTCTTAGTGTGATTACAAAATCCTTTTGATAGTTGTAAAACTCAAACAGCTTTGGCATTTTTTTAAAAAACAACAATTAACAGGCTGCTTTGAAAACCCAAATGACCTTTATCTTAGTCAGTGTCCTCCAAGTCCCCGTGAGTCACCCACATGGTGTGTGGGGAGGAAGTGGCCCAGCTCTGCCAGCGGTTTTGACCTTCAGCGTGGCTGCTTCTCCATGGCGGCTGCGCTGAAATTCCCATTCCCAGGAAGCTGGTCTGTCTTGTCATAGCTAGCGAGTCATAAAAATGAAAATCGGGCTGAGCCGCGGGGGCGGGAAGAGCTTTTGTGCCAGCAAAGGGCCTGGGAAGCAGGGACGCTGACCGGGCGAGGGGAGTGCAGGCCCTGAGTCAGGGGAAGGGCCCATTGGGGGGTTAAAGGGGGGAAGAGCAGCCTGTAGCAGAGAAGGCAGAACCCGAATGCCACTTGCAAAGGAAAGATGCCTGTGGGTGCCTGGAAGGCGGCCCCTCTGATAGGTTAGAACACTTTGGACAAAACCTACACTATGGTTTTCTGGGCAAAGCTTAGATGCAGATCAGCCTTCAAAATGATTTTCAGGGGCGCCTGTCTGGTTCAACTGTTTCAGTGTCTGACTCGATTTCAGTTCAGGTCATGATCTCAGGGTCGTGAGGTGGAGCCCTGAGTCGGGCTTGTGCTGGGCATGGAGTCTGCCTGGGATTCATTCCCTCCCTCTCCCTCTGCCCACCCCGCAAGCCCCCACCACTTGCTCACCTTCCACTGCTCTCTCTAAAAAAAAAAAAAAAAAAAAAAAGAATGAATTTCAAAGTTCCAAACACAGTTGCACCAAGATCTTAAGCACACAGTGCCATATTCCAAAGCTGATGTCATATAAAGGTTGGAGATACCTGAGTCATTAGAAAATAACATCTAGGATAACAAGAGGACCTCTGTAAGTTGAAAGTATGTGACATTTGCCAAGGCAAGTTTTCTGTGCATTTACAGAACTTTAGTTGCATTATTCCCTTGAGCAAGAGACCCTTGGGAACTGAAATGTGTCAGGCTATTTTGAACATGCACTATAATTGGGCACCACAAGGAGACTCCAACTTTGGAACTGCCAAGACAATGAATTTTCTTAGTCACTCAAGTGAGATCAGAAGAGCGCATTAACCAACAGTGCAATGAGACACGTTTCCTGTCCAGGGCTGCTGTAGCTGAGCATCCACACAGACCGAGCTCTCTTCTGGGAGTTTCCTCCTGTGGCCAGCACCTCACCTGCCCCCCCCCCCACCCCCGTTCCCAGTGCCTCTCCTGGCTCAGCTCCCGGGAGAAGTACTCCAGTCTCGCTGGTTCCCCTCGGAGGGACAGTGCTTGGAACGGAGAGACCTCTCTCCATGTTCAAGTTTCTGTGCTAACTGGCAGGACTGCAGGAAGTGGTCAATGAATTTGCAAGTGAAGGAAAGAGAGAGAGGAAGAAAAGAGGGAAAGGGAAGCCAGCTACCACTGCCCCCGACTCCGGTTTATGCCTGTGATGGGATCAACATATATCAGAAGGCTGAGCCTTCCTCAAACCTATATGAATGAGTGTGTGTCTGTGTGTGTGTGTGTGTCTGTGTCTGCGCACACGCGTGCACATGATTTTATCTAGGGGAATGCTTGGCATGATGTCTTTATTTTGTTTCTCTTTTTCTGCTTAAAGTTTTCAGGATACTTGTGAAGGAGGAGAAGACATAAAGGGATCCTCCTCTGTGCCCACATCTTCCAAGGATGTTTCTCTGATCCTTTCGCTAGAGTCTACCTCCCTTCTCCCCTGAGGTGGCCCTTGCTCTGCACCTCCCCAAGGACACAGGGTATTGTAGCATCAACATGCCTGCGACCATCTTTCCCACCCACCTGCTCTCTGCCCTGGCCACATCCTGACCACCAGACTGAGCAGGCTCTCATCTGTCGCTGCTCTGTCCAGCCCATTGGAATGGTGACCCAGCAAAATATTTGGGTTTGATTCTTTTTTTTTTTTTTTTTTTTTTGCAGGTGATTCTGAAATACACTGATCTATCTTAAAAAAAAAAAAAATTCTGGATGCATGCTGGTCTGGATAAGCCCAAGAGACTTCTGATGTCACCCATGACTCATAGGAAAACCAAACGTCCCCTGCAAGGCTGACTCAGTCCTCTGGGTCTTATGTTTGTCTGTGATCATGAAGATGTGGGCAGAGGCTGGAGAGGCGAATAGTCCGAGAAAGAGGCCAGTGGGCCAGGCAAGGCAACCAGGGCTCATCAAACCACCATGTCCATTGCTTTTCTCTTTAATGTGTATCTTGAAATTGAGTCACATCTCTCCATCCCTCTCTACACCAACTTAGTTTCAGCCACTACAACACCCTCCCTGCCCCCAATGAGGGTGGGCATCTCCTAAGCTCCCCTGCATGGACTGTGCCCCTGCCATCCATTGTTTTGGGTCCAGCCAAGGAGGTTCTTCTGCAACCAAAACCACCACTTGACCTGGAATCATCACGGCTCTGCTCCCCATGCCCTCTAGGATGACGCCCAATGTTCCAGAATGCCACAGTCCCCATTGGTCTGCCTCTACCTATGGCTCTGACCTCCCTCTCACCACTTCCCAACTCCTTCTGTGCTGCTCTCCAGCTAGATCCAGCCGGCTGCTAACAATGTTATTACCAACCTTGCCTTCAGGCCCCTGCATCGCTCCCCGACTCCAACTGTTCCCAGCACTCTTCACCCCAGCTCAAAGTCCAGTGTCTCCTAGGACCCCGAGGAGGCAGCAGCTCCTCTGGGACGTCTGCTGCACAGTGCGGAGTTGGTCCAGGTCCTTCCTGCGGTCTCTCTGTCTCCACACCCATCACAGCGTACTGCAAGTTTGTTGCTTACTTGCCTATGTCCCCCACTAGGTCCCAAGATCTTCGGGAAAGAGGCTGCTTCTCCTTCGGCATCGAACCTGCCAGTGCCAGGAGAGTGCCTGGCAGAAGGTTCACTGCGAATAGTTGAATAGTTGAATGAGTAAACAGAGTAAGCGAACACATTGGGACCTATATTCATTTCATGAGCACGTGTATAACACATATTATGTGCCTGGCCAGTTCTAGACCTCATGGGAACATGAGCTCATTTTATCCTCAGAACAATCCCCTCCAGGAGGCACTATTTTTGCACTCATTTTTCAGCACAGGAAACTGAGGTCGGGGAGGTTGAGTGACTTGTCCAAGGTCACACAGCTGACTGAGGAGGCTGAGGCAGAGACCGACCCTAGCCTCAGAGACTGCTCTGGCCCACAGACTGACATATTCTGGTGGCTCTGAGGCTGCCCCCATTGGCCGGGTGCTTGCCTGTGATGTGTCCTGCGAGGGCACCAGGAAGGGATGACCACAGGGTGACCTAGGATCACAGTCAGCCACTCCCTGCCTTTCCACATTGAGCAGAGCTGAACCTCGATGGTTAACTCTCAAAGGTCTCTTTCGACTAAATGTACAGGAAGGTACTGTTTATATTTGTATCTGAGCCTGGATGAAGGAGGCTCCATTTCCTGACACGGGTGTTCCAGTCACAGGATCCCCAATCCTGCTGCAATGGTAGGAGTCCAGGAATTCCCTTCACCTGTCCCAGTTCCCCCCAAACCCTCTTCCTGGAATGTAGCTAGAAACTGAGACACTCCAGGAGAGGCTTTCTGGGAGAAGCAGATATTTGGGTCCTTGGGCTTTTGATTCAATTTGGAGAGAGTGTGTGTGAGTGTGTGTGGTGTGGTGTGTCTTCCTTCTAGATGATGCTCTAGACTTGTCTCTGGCAAAGTGCAACCACAGGGCTGCCTAGGGTGAACGGTGTGCCTTTGTCAGACTTTGGTTTTGTAGTCATTGGGTCCGATAGAGAGCAGCCACTGTGGCTATGATAAGTATCCCCCTGACTTGCTCCTCAGGGGTTCTCTGTCCTTCCAGAGAGAGACACACCCCAAAAGCCCCGCACTGCAAATGGGATCCCGGAGCCTCCTGGGTAGAGGCCGGCAGGTCAGCCAGTCATTTGGGATTTCTGACCCTGGCCCGCTGAGGGAGCACTCCTCCTGAGAAATCCCCAGCCACAGTCCAGAGAAATGCCAGCTGCTGGGTGGCCTTCTACCAGGTCATCACCTCTAGGAGGGGCTCAGTGGTGCAAGAACAGGGGAAAACCCCATCCCAAGGAGAAAGGGGCAGAGGGGCCAAGAGGACTTGGCAGCCAAAGCCCCATCTGGCGGAGCCAAACTACTTTCTTGTCTCCATATTCCGAGCGTATCAGGGCTCCCCTCCGCCCTGCAAACACCCACAGAGAATGCAGAAGAGGCACCTGGGGAGCCCGTTCAGAAATACACGTGCCCACCGTTTGGTTTTAAAAGTCAAGCAAGGATCAGAAAGGTTCAGGCACCTTCTCGGCAAAGTGCAGTGGTCAGCCCAGTGGGCATAATTAAATTACGGTGCCCAAGAACCCATGGTGTCAACCTTTCCATTTGCATTCTTTGGGTCTTATCATTTAGGATTATGTAAAAATGACAGCTGCTTATAATTATTTGGAGGTTGGATTGCAATAATTAAAACCATCTGCCTTTATCTTACCGCTACCAAACTTAACCCCGAGAGGTTGGGTCTACTGAACTTCAAAGAGGGAAGCAAGAAATAAAAGAAAAACTCCGCACATTACTAACAAATTTCTCGTGATTCATTTAAATGTATAACCAGTTATTCCAACAGCCTTCAAACCTTTAATTATCTTTTAAATATATATAATTTGGGACTGCTAATTAGATAGCAATTTAATGCCCTCATGGGGATTCAGATGCACTATCTTTCTAAAATGTAAACTCTGGGAGGAATAATCATTGGCATTCAAATGATTGAATTCTTCAGTTATTCAAATGAGTGTGGGCATTTTCACTGTTGGAATCATCTGAATAGTCTGCTGTCAGCCCCAGCTGTAGGGTTTACAGGGCTCCTCAAGCAAGCAGGGGTAAGGCTGGGCTTTCTCCCTGTCCAAGACCAGCCCCTGGAGAGAAACCAGCCGGGCTCCTGGGGAAAGCCTAGCAACACTCGCACAGCTCAGTTAAGTCTCCTCTGAGACACAGATGGTTCTGTTTTCCTATTTTAAGGAGGAGCAAACTTTCCTGGAATTTACAGTTATGAAAGCTTTAAGGCTTGCTTTGCAGGCCTTCTCCATGCTGGTCTGCCCGCTATTGTCGGGGCAGTTAACATTTTAATTAACAACTCCCTCCCTGCGACAGGCTGCTGCAGATGGAGGAGGTGAGGGCTTCCACTTCCTGTGTATTCCTACCCCCGTGGAGATGGTCCTTTAAATCATATAAAGATGTGCATCACATGCAGAAAAGCAATTGATCAATGGATGACACTGGGCAATGATGGAAGCCAGCTCTCCCATCTCAGACCCTCAACAGGGCCAGGGTTTGCATTCCTGAGCTGGGGCTAGTAGCAAGCAGCTGAGGCTCATTTCCCCCAGGAGGGGAAGGAGGTGCAGACAAATCTATAGGAATTTTTAAGAGATCATTATTCAACACATTGCATGTAATTACATTTTGATGAGCTTTTTATTGCTAATTCATCATCCAAGATGGGGCACTTTAGATATGAAATTAATCTAGTAAAACAAAGGTCAGAGTGCATCCAGTGTAAAGAAAGGCTTTGTCCTCATCAAATCCTTTCACCAAACAATAAAGCAGCAGAGGATGTTATCTCTACACCAGATTTCCTTAAAACGCCTGCCCTTGATTATTAACGGCACAAAGCCCGTGCTCCTTGGTACTTCTAAGCGCAAATGTGGATTCTCCAAGTAGGCTGGTGTGATGTGGGTTCACGCGCAGGGGCCTGAAAGGAACGGAAAATATGGCGGATGGCGTCACGCTAATGCCAAGGGTGGTGTAGGGGCACACAAAAGTGCATCTCATGCTCTAGGCTACGGCAAATCAATTTTTGCAGAGAAACATGGGTCCGCTGGGGTTCCGAATTGAGTTTTCCCTCTGAAGGAGCCCCAGAGACCAGGATTCAAGGGCAAGGTATTCACTTGGGAGGGGTTCCACGGAAATGCTGGGGGGCCATGGTCAAGTGACTCAGACACCAAGACAGACTGGTGACAACACTAGGGGCATCGTCAAGCCCCGTAACACTGTGGACA
The DNA here is from genome assembly GCA_004024625.1 of Mellivora capensis. Taxonomy (NCBI): domain Eukaryota; kingdom Metazoa; phylum Chordata; class Mammalia; order Carnivora; family Mustelidae; genus Mellivora; species Mellivora capensis. The sequence continues at coordinate 115,987 of PISX010001056.1, forward strand.
GCCGGAGCCCAGTCCCACCGCAGGGCTCCAGGGGGCGCTGCCAAGGAGGCTCCTGGAGATACCCAGCTTGGGAGGTGGAAGTGCTCCGCAGTCTTCTAATTCCCTGGCACCTCTGGCCTGCTGTGTGCCTCCGAGGAGCGCGCTCCAGAAGCCGGGGGAACTCTTCAGCCGGGTGCTGGCAGCTGCAAGCCAGGCTGGTGTGTGTGGAAAATGGCAGGGACCGAGGGGACAAGGGCAGAGTGTCACATGCTTCACTAAGCTTCTTCCCAAGTAGGACCCTATCAAAAGAACCTCCAGTCACCTCCCCTTGTGCTTCAGAAGTCTGTCCTAGATGTATCAAAATGTTCCAGACATGCGACGTGTTGAACATCCCAAGCCTCAGTGTCTTGTTTACACTGTTCCCTCAGCCTCTGTGAGTCTCCGCACAGCTTTGCCCGGTGATTTTTTTTTTCCCCTCCCTCAAGGCTGAGCTAAATATGCCATTCCCAGGAAGGGCTCTCCCTGACCATCCAGCTAAGGATGAGCCTCTCCCTACTTTTTTGTTTTCTCAGATCCTTGTTTCTTTTGGAGAGTTGATCCAAAATGTGTAGTGCTTTTTTATTTGTTTGTTTACTTAGTAGCTTTAAAAAAATCTGCAGGAGATTGTAAACAGGAAATAGAAGGGGAGATACATCCGTCTTGTCTTATCGCCAGATCTCCAGCATCTGATAGAGCACCTGAGATGTCCCAGTGAATACAGGCCAGGTGAGGGAGGGAGGGAGGGAGGGAAGGCTCACTGCATTAGCCTTGGGAGAAGGAGCTGGTTATGCATCTGGGGTCTGAAGAGCCCTTGGCTGCTCCCAGCTGTGCTGGCCTGGATTGCAGACGGTGACCTCAAGCTTCTAGGCTGCACACCAGCTCCCCGCGGTCTCCTCCAGCCACCCCTTTCACAGCAAGACACCAAGTCCTTTGACAAGGTCTACTTCTTATCGCTATTTCCACGTTGGTGCTTAAGAATATAGCCTGTCATCAGTTTCCCAGACGTGAGTCTTGTCTCCCCACTGACTCACCACTCCCTCTCTTCCGCTGGGTACCTCACCAGGCCATGGACCTGCTCCCTCTGCACTGAAAGAAAACTACCTACATGAATAATCAAGGCACTAATAGGGCGTCTCTTGCTCTTCCTTCCCTTCCTTCCTCTCTCCTCCTTCCCATTGCTTTCCTTTCATCCTTCCTTCTTCCTTCTTTCTTTCTTTTTTTGGCAGAGTCAGGACTTAAGAAAAGCAAACCTTCTGTCTACTCTTACCTTTGTATCAGTCAGGGCCCCAGCAGGAAGCACATGGCATAGTCACGCTGGCTAATTAAGGAAGGTTTAATAGAGAGGCTATTGTAACGGGCAGTGTGGGCAGGCTGAGGGAGACGAGAAGAAATGGTGCACTCCCCTGAAGCCAGGAGCAGTGGTGCCCTTCCAGCACTCTGCCTGAAGGGACAGAGCCCCCAGAGAGAGAGAGAGAGAGAGAGAGAGAGAGAGCTACAGAGATGGCGAGGCTGATGTGGCTTTAGACTGGGTGCAGCTGGTTCCCGGGGCACAGGGCTGAATGTGTACCCCACCCCCACCGCCCTCTCTCTCCCTCTGGGGGGGGAGGGGCACTCGCCAAACCCCACCCAAGTGCCCAGCGTAGAGGATCCGCTGCTGAGTGCCATCAGGACCAGTGTGCCGGGGCAGAGAGCAGAGGGGAAGAGGAAAGTGTCTGAAGGAGCTAAGGGAGGCTCTCTAGCCCAAACTGCACGCTGCCAAAGAACCTTATAACACTGCTTCCTAATTAAGGACCTCCTTTCAATGGAATGGATTTAACTTTCTGGAAAATGACCAGATGTCATTGTCTATCATCACCCTTTTCTTCCCCCTTTCCCCGGAAAACTGGCCCAAATTTGCTTTCTGACCCATAGTTCTTGGCCAAGGCATTAGCTACTCCCTCTAGGGTGGGCGCCACCCCGCATGACATTTAAGAGGACAAAATGCGAACAGATGCTCTCCTGGAGTCTGATTGTGGACCCGCTAGGTAACCCCATGCCCTTGCTGCCAGTCCCCACCTGCTCAACTCCGTCCACGCCCTGAGTGCCCAAGCACACACCCAGCACAGACTTTGGGGACCCAGCGGCTGTTTTCGGAACACAGGGTAGCTTCTGCCCACCAGATCCTGGCACCCCACGACCTTGCCTCCTCCCGGGGCTCTCAAGGTGAAAACGCTCCCTGCTCGGGGCTGCTCCTGGCACCCAAGTGTCCAGACCAGGGCCATGCAAACAGTGCCTTCAGCAATTTCCTCCAAAGGAAGGCATGCAAGGCTCTGTCTTCTCCTTTGCCAAATGATGTATTTAAAAAAGAACGGGCTTGCTACACGGGGGTCCCACAGCCTTGTTTATTTTTTCTCAGAGAACACACTCCCCTGAGCAGATACACTTACTGGGCATCCCTTAATTCCTTCTCTGAAACGAAACGGAATGGATTCAGACCAGGCCTGAGCTGGTGTCGCCTGAGTTTCATTCTGAGAAGGTGCCCGGGCAGGGACACCATCTGCGTGGGGACATGGCACACGGCGGTGCCCGGGCGCCACCTACTGGGGAGTCTTTTTCAGTTCCTCCGCAGCCTGAGAGGAGGGCGAGAGGGAATTCTACCTAGCCCGTGAGAGAAAGGTTTGGAAGGAACGTGAAATCCCCGACAGGCTCCTGCATGGTTCTGAGACCAGAGCAAGAAGTCGTGTGTCTGGGGCGCCTGGGTGGCTCAGTGGGTTAAGCCGCTGCCTTCGGCTCAGGTCATGATCCCAGGGTCCTGGAATGGAGCCTCGCATCGGGCTCTCTGCTCTGTGGAGAGCCTGCTTCCTCCTCTCTCTCCGTCTGCCTCTCTGCCTACTTGTGATCTCTGTCTGTCAAATAAATAAATAAAATCTTAAAAAAAAAAATAAAGAAGTGCGTCTGGTCAGGGTTGAGGACAGCCATCCTGAGGAGAGAATGGGGACTCTATTGAGTGGGGGAAAAAATAACCTCTAGGGGATGGGCGGATGCAGTTGGTGTGCATACCACCTCCTCTGGGAAGCCCTCCTGCATTTCAAGACACCTTTCCTCAAGAAAAACATTTAACTTAGCATTTAACTGCCACTGTGAGCCCGTAGCTCCTCTTGGCCTTTCTCTTGCTGTCAGGGAACTCTTGCTTTGTGCAGTAAGCTTCTGTGGGGAGAGACACACTTTTACCTACTTCTACGTCCCGATGAGATAGCACAGTGCTGGACTCTAGGAGCATCTGATGTTGCAGGCCAGCGGGAGGGCAGAGGGAGGGGCAGAAAGAGGAGGGACTGACCAATCACATGTAATTCAGTTTCTGTGCCCGATAGGGCAAGCACTCAATACACGTTTGATGAGTGAATGTGTGGCACCTGCACTTCTCATTTATTGTGGGAAACTGGTACCCAGACATGTAGTCATCAACATCATTCAAACATCATCAAAATCATTCAACAAATACCTACTGACTCTCTTCTGTGCAGTAGCAAAATCCCAGGAACCCTCCAGTGACAGGAGGGGAAAATTTGAACACATCAACATTTCCCAGGGATGACTAGTGATCCAAGGAAACAAGAGCAAGGGATATGATGGGGGGTGAGGAGGGAAGGGGGGTGGCTCACAGCCAGGAGTTCGGGTTTCACACTAAATGCCAGTCAGGGGCCCTGCCATCTGATTGTTAGATTGCAATCTGACCTGCAGAGTGAATAATGACAGGGTGGGGTGAGGGGGCGGGGCAAACCCAGGTGTCTAGAGAGGAGCAGAAAGGGGACTGCAGCCATCTGGGAGAGACAGAAGAAGGGTCCCCCTGGCCAGGGTGTAGAGACAGGAGAGGTGGGAGGGCTCTGGGCACATTTTGCAGCCAGATCCAATAGAACGTGGCAGCGGGGGGGACAGGGATAGGCATGGGGAGGCCACACCCATGCCTGTTGACCAAGAAAGAACCCTTCCCATTTGCCCTGAGTAGGTGTGGATGAGGGGAAGAAACGAAGGACAATGAACCGAGGTGTCTCCAGTGCAGGGATTATCAAAACAATAAAACCATGAGATGTGTGGGAGGGGAGCCAGCCCCTGCATAACCCAAAGATCTACCCAGATGTGATGAAGATCACATCTCAGCCCCACATCAATAGTTCTGGTGACGATACAGAGGCTCTTCACGTGGTCCATTGCTTGAGCTAAATCAGTCGGATCTGGACAAGGATTCTACCCGTGCCCCCAACCTCTAAGTTCCTATTTAAATAGTGCTTGATATGTACAGTCTCCTTCGCATTTAACATACATTTACATGCGCCAATGGGAATGTCCACTTAATTCCACAGGAGAGGAATCCAGCGTAAAAATATATTTATCAGCACGTCCACGTGTCAACTCACGTGTTCTATGATCTTCTGTGACAGCCCATCGAGAACCCATGGGCAATAGCAGAAGGACAAAGACAAATGACCCTCCCAGAGGTCCACAAGAACAAAGTGGCAGAATGAGTGGGACAGTCAAGGAGTGCCCCATGGGAAAGGCTGGTGAGGTCAGACAGAACGCAGGCTGTGGACAGCCAGTGGCTGGCATGGCAACGCTGCATCCCAGAGGGCATGGAAAGAGTCTGTAATCGGTGGGAAGACGGCACATGTATCTGCACCACTGGGGCTCCTGCAAGAGTGGACATGAGTTTGGCAGAACAACAGACATGGCTGGGACGTCTGAGCATTCTGATTTTAGAAAACCTGACAGCTCAGGCTCCCCCCAGGCGGCTAAGGCGTCCCACCTGCGGCCGGGGCCATGCAGTTTGGTGGAGGAAGGCTGCGTGGCTAAGGAGCGAACTCACATGGCTGAAACCGCCAGAGTCGCATGACCAAAGCCAGGAGCCCATCTGCTCTGGCCATTGACCTTATGCTCCTGAATTCCGAGCAACTCCCAGCTTCCACTCGGCAGCCTGTGAGGGTGGGACTGAGGCCACAAGGGCGGGACTAACTAGCCACCCACCATTTGCACAGACTACCAGGATGGAATAGCAACAGGGGCCGCTGCTGGTGGTGGAGTTGGGTCCAGCCCACTTTAAGGAAAGTGTCCAAAATGTCTGGTCACACTCTTGACCTGCGCTGTCCCATCTGCTAGCATCAAGCCACACGTGGCTCTGGAACACCTGAAATGTGGCTAGGTCCAAATGAGATGTTGTGAAAGCACGAAGGACACGTCCGATTTCAAAGGTTACTTAAGAAAATAATGGAAAATAGCACATTAATAATTTTTTATTGGTTTTATGTTGAAACTCTGTGATTCTAGATATACAGGTTAACCAAAATATATTCTTAAACTGCATTCCACCTGTTTCCCTTTTGCTTTTTCAGATTTGGCCACCAGAAAATTCTAAATGACATAAGCAGCTCATGTTTGTGGCTCACATTATAGCTTTACTGGATGGTGCTAGTCTAGACAGATCCTAACTGCAATCGTCCAGGGATGACCCTGTTGTTCACCCATGTGGCTGCAGAGACCAGGCCTCTTGGTGCCCCACCACTCTGCCTCCCACTTCCTGAAGATCACCAGCCAGCAGAGCTGAACTCAACACATGGCACTTGCTCTGGGTTAGGGCTCCTGGTTCTGAAACTTCCTAGTCACCTTATCCCTTTATCACTGGGGGACAGCTGCCTTCCCCGCAGAGAGCTGTAGCTCCTTGGCCTGGCATGCACATTGGTTTACAGTCTGACTGCAGAATGCCTTCTCCACACACCTTCTGCCCAGGCCTGAACCCACAGGCGCCCTTCCTTTGAGCCTCCGGGCCCTTGCACGGCACCGACTGCTAGCTTTCCTATTATATTAGTTAATGAAAGTTTTCACGCATGCAAAACAGCTAGCACCATGCCTGTCATAGAAGTAGTCATCAACGGATGTAAGAACACGCTAAAGCCAACGGGATTAACAAACACACAGAAATGCACCCTCCCTAGTAATGTCTACAGTTCCTTATGCACCCAAAGTGTAAAATCTTATTCATCCTTTTAGATGTGGAGCTCTTTGAGGCCAGGCACATCTCTGCAACCACCTCGAGCACTTTGCTGGGTCTAGAACTCAGTGGGCGCCCCACAAACATGGAAGGAACGAATGGAGTTTTCTCTCCTTCACCACCACCTCCCATCTCATCCACCCACGGCACCCAGCAGCTGATGGGACTGGCAAATTTTCGTCCAGAATAGAAACCCTCCAGTATCCTTCCCCATCTCCCCGGCTTGCAGACGCAGAGCAAATAGCTTTTGGCAGATGTCAATGCGGTCTCGGTGGAAATGAGTCCTGCCCCAGGCTTCTCAGTGGAGCCCTGCCTGTGTTGTGGCTCCCGGGAAGGAGACTGATTTGTGTTCTTTTGGTGGTTTGACCAGGTCCACATTCCAGGCCTCCTTGGGGAAGGAAATCAACTCAGATGACCCTCCCTTCTAAGAAGCAGGGGCAGATGGATCCCTACACTTCCAACAAAAATCAGATCATGCTAACGGGGGCAACTTCCCAGTCTTATTTCCCTCGATGCTCTGTTGGGCAAGAGAAAAAGAGATACAGTCAGGGCTCAATTTTTTTTTTTTTAAAGATTTTATTTATTTGACAGACGGAGACCACAAGCAGGCAGAGAGGCAGGCAGAGAGAGAGGAGGAAGCAGGCTCCCTGCTGAGCAGAGAGCCCGATGCGGGTCTCGATCCCAGAACTCCGGGATCACGACCCGAGCCGAAGGCAGAGGCCTTAACCCACTGAGCCACCCAGGTGCCCCCAGGGCTCAATATTTTAAGAAAAAAAAATCCATAGATATTTGGATTTGGGCAGAAATAAAGCATGAGAAAACAAAATCTAACAGTAACTATACTTTGAAATATCTTTAACCTGAATGCTCGCGAGTGGTATAGGTCCAGAAGAGAACTTCCAGATGTCTAAGAACTACCCGGACAGCATTCCTCAAGGTCTAATTTGAGTCTCTCTTGCTGTGATGTTGCCCCACTCCCCCACTCCGAGGGACTGGCAATGTGTCCCCCAGGCCAGCATGGGACCCAGCACACCTGGACGCAGGTAAAGGTGTGCTGTGTGAATGCCAGTCTTCCAGAAGTCACAAGGTGGTAGCAAGGATAGAGAGGTCGAGAGACACTTGGAGAAAGACTAAGGAGAGCCCGGCGATCAACAGAAAAGTATTATTTTAGCAGTTTTGCCAATGAAACCAAAGCAAGTCTGCTGAGTGAGAGTGCCTGCGTCTGAGTTGTTTTTGGAGACGCCTCGTGATTCACACCCAAGTCACCCAAGATTAAAGAAAATACTGGATAAAATCAAGCCAAACATGAAGTTCAAGGGAAAGATTTTATTGGACAAATTAGAAAAATATTGGTATTGTGCTTCAGAGAAACCCACTTCTTTCCTCTGGCTGCAGGGGCAAGAAACAGCCCCAGTGGTGGAGGGAGAGGGAATCCGAGGTCTCTGACGTGAGCGAGCACCATTCCCCCCGGTGCTGCCCACAACCCCGCAACTCATCCCCGCTGTGCAAATCTGGCACGCCTGGCCAGAACCAAGGGGAGCGTCCACGGATCATCAGGACTCGATGATACGGGTGGGTGTGGGAGAGGTGAGTCGGGCTGAAAGGAGGGTTCCCTGCCCGCAGGGAGTCAGGGGGCACGGCTGGCTGTCCCTGGCTGTGCAGGAGGGGCCTGAGCAGGGGAGACTGAAGTCCGGAGCAGATACCAGGTTTCCAGGGCAAGCCCACAAGTTACGTTTTCCAGAAGGACCCAAAATAAGTGGAAACGAACAATGGCTTTGGAGGGCCCCTTCTTTGTCTCCTGAGTCCCTGCTGAGTGCTGAGGGAGCTGGTGCTTAGGGGAGGAGGGGCACAAACGTCCTGCCCTTGTTGTCGAGGTAAGCAAAACCGAGATGAACTAACCACTCGTGCGTGTCAGCGCCGGAAGGGGTCCATCCACGCGGACGGACACTTAGCTATCATTTTTATCACCATTACCTATCAGTCTCCCGTTACCACAATTCCTACTCTCACTTTCACTGATAGTTTAAAAACCGACAAACAGCAACAACGAACTTCAGTCTCCTCACATGGGACGGCTGCCAGGGAACCTCTTGTACAGTTGTCATCTACCTGTCTTCCAGACCCCAGCTGGCCTAGAAAACGGACACCGTGTGTGTGTGTGTGTGTGTGTGTGTGTGTGTGTGTGTGTACGATCCCTCGCCAATGTTTATCAGAGGAATCGAAGCAACCAAATCATCAAAAAAGGATCCTTTAGATCCTCCTAAGCAGCCACCGCGGCCGCATTCTCCAACCTTTACAGAAGCTGAGCACGGATCGACAGAGCCAACGGAACAGCAACAGGAGGCTGGGATAACCACCACGGGTCCCATAACCTCCTGGGGCCTGCTTTGTCACACAAGGCTTTTTGCACGCACGACCCCATTTACTCTGACAACAAAGCTATGGTCTCTGCATGAGGCCTACGGCAGGATCTGAGAGAAAATGAAGCTCAGAGAGGCTGTGCGACTCTGGGTCACACAGCTAGGATGTGGCAGGACAAGCGTCAAGGGCCAGCTGTGTGTTGCTGAAGTTGGGTTCCTCCCGCTTCGCCGCTGTCTTTTGCCCAAGAGGGAAACATCAGACTCAAGGCAGAGTCCACACCACTTACCACACTCAGGTCGATGCGTTCACGTAACCCTAGACAGCTGGGATCACGCCAAGTACGTATCTCACGAAGTCAGGGTCAGAGATAGATAAATGGTCTGGTCATTCCTTATGTTCTTTTTTTTTTTTTTAAAGATTTATTTTATATTTTAGAGAGAGAGAGAGCATGTGCATGAGAGAGTGAGGGGAGGAGCCGAGGGAGAGGATCTTCACGCAGCCTGGAGCCCGACGCGGGGCTCCATCTCATGACCGATAAGCTCATGACCTGAGCAGAAACCAAGAGTCGGAGGCTCAACTGACTGAGCCACCTGGGAGGACCCCTTATGTTCTTATCATGGATCAGTTGCAAAATGATACATCTGGTTTGGATTTGCACAGGTGAGATGCTGGGGCACTGGCCTGGGCCATCCCATTTATGGGAACTTGACCCTGGCCATCACTTGTGGTAGAAACCATCCATACAGTGTCTCAGCAGTGAGAAGAACAGAAAGGATTTGTATCAGTGAGCACTTGCGCTGTCATGGGATTATGGGGCTGGTTGCTTGCCCTGCTTTTCTAGAAGCCTTCCGTCTGCCCCCTCAATGGCCACAGCTCTGGACAGTGCATCGAATGGACTATTTGCAAACAAACCATCTGCTGCATGACCAGGACATGTAACAGACCCGGAAGGCACTGTGAGTCCGCTGTGCAGAGGGGAGCTACTCATGTCCACTGCTGCAGAGAAAAGTTACCTTGGTGACTTCCGACGCCTGGTTCCCTTTTAAAAAGGGAACCCTTTCATTCCCTTTTAAAAAGCTGATAAACAGGAAGGAAATTCATTCACTAGCAAAGGATCCAGGCTTGATTGTTTTACTGACTCTGATCCACTCCAATTTGGAATGAATAAGCACTAGGAGCCCATACTCCCCCACAGACGCGTAACTCCCCCCACCCCCAACAGACAAGCCTCGCCGAGTGGCTTGGACATGGGGAACAGGCTGAGCTTTTTAGACTTAAATATATTTTTAGACCTAAACATCCTCCAGAAATTAGTAGCCTTTTCCAATCAAACTTTTCAATAATTCTGAGTTACATTACAATTCTGGAGTTAGCTGACCAGTTAACCCAACCCCTTTCTGATAAAAAGATCGGCGAAATCAAATATTACCCTAAGTCCCATCTGAAAGCATGTGTGTGGGATCCACATGGTATGGCCATGACTCCAATAACAGTGGGGCGATTAGAGCAAAGTTGGATTGATGACGCCCTTCGAGGATGAGCTCTTTCTAGACAACGACCCCGGCGAGAAGCAAACCGGTCCTCGCGACTCCACACCAGCAGACATTTGCCCGGCAGACCCCGAGCCACTATTTTCTGCCCACAATGAGAGAAACAAGGATGTGTGGGGTGGGACAGTGCAAGCAAACACGGGTGTGTGTGGTTATAGAAAACCACCGACACTTGCTTAACTCGCAAAAGGCAAAGCATACGATAATTGTTTTTTACGATTTTGTATCTTCTGTAAAATTAGCTAAACACACTCAAACCCAAACGGTTGTCCTTCTTTCAACACGTTGCCACTTGTGCAGAGACAACAGACACGCTCCCTGCCAATGCCCCTACACGCTCCCTGCCAATGCCCCTACACGCTCCCCGCCAATGCCCCTCCAGAGTCCACGGGGGCGATCATCAGCAGTCCAGTGCCTCCCACCCAAAGAGCCGGCCTGCCCTCGGGTTCCTCTGAGTGCTCCAGGCAGGCTCTCCCCAGGGGGCAGGGTGGACAAGGACACCATGGCCTGTCCTAGATCCGCCCGACTCACTTGAGAAGGAAAATGGTTTACACATCAGGACATCAGACAATGCTACTGGATATGGCTTAGGCAGGGAATGGAGAAAATTGCCACTGTTCAAATTAAACAAAAAAGGTATTGTTGAATATCTTCAACACAGGAGGCACAGAGCTTAGGCCATGGAATTCAGGGGCAAATCCCACCGTAATGAATTTCCAGGGATTCTGGGTCTAATTTGTTGTGTCCAATGTAACTTGTAATAAGTGGGTCTCGTTGGAGTGTAAGGGATCATTTGTTACATAAAGGTACCCGTTATGATGGGTTTAAATGTCTGGAGTTAAAATTTTTTTTTTGCATGTATTGGCAGATGTGAAATAAATAAATAAAGGCACATAGATATATATTGATTTCTGTATCAGAGAATGATAGTAAATATATTTAGCCTCCATCACGCGTTACGTGTCAAAATAATATAAATTGAACTTTCAAAGCAAACACTGCTACAAAGTGTCCTCTCTGTAGAACCAAAGAAAATCTCTTAAAATCATCAAAGGAGAAACATAGAAATAGGAATTTCTCTTACCAGTGGTCTGAGTTCTGGATGCGTCAGGATATATCCATTATTTGTGATTGCAAAGGCATAACCATGAATCCCTAACTGTAAGAAGAAGCGAGAAAGGAACCTTCATTAGCTGGCTCCCCGGTGAATTCACAAAGCATAAAGCAGCCCGACATTCGGTAATTTACAGCTTAAACTTGGCATTCATAACCCTTATCAGCACAATATTTCATTAAAATGAATGCAAGGCGTTGATCCTTGACATTTGGTAGAAATGAAGACCTATCACGGGATAAGCTCAGCAAATAGCACATCCCTGTGTTGGTATCCAAGGGCCTTCCTTTGATTTATTTAAAACAAAAACAATTCTTTTTTTTTTTTTTTTTTTTTTTAAAGAAAGTAGCTGACGTTTCTGGTCATACCCTCTGTCGACGCGAATAGAGTCTTATCCATCTCCCTGTGTCTCCCATCTCCCCGTGATAAGGAAAGCAAAGAGGAGGCCTCCTCTGATTCACATCTAGACTTCCTACAAGTCCATACCCATAAGGGCCATCTTGAGTATGCACGAGACAGTCATTTTCCAAAATTCTTCATGGATAAAATTGTCCCCACCAGCCCAGACAGGAGCCTGCCAACCCCTTTTTATATCCTTTCGTCTTTAACTTTGGAGGCTGCCAAGCTTTTCCATGCATGTTTCCATCGACACAAAGCCTGGGTCATTTTCTATGCAGAGCCTCACTTAATTTATGTTTTCTGACTAAATGGGACTATGGGAAATAGTTTGAGAGCAATGAAATGTTTTATTAGCTTTAAAAAGTATGTAATCAAATTTAACACTGCACTTATTTAAATAATAATCCCGGCTTTTTGACAATATTTCTATTACACAGTTGACTGCACCCATTGGCTACAATAAATTTACCTACAAATCATTCATGTATTCAAATGGCCCCTGGCATAAAACCCATACTGCTCTCTCTCTCTGAAGAAAGAAAATGTAACCCACTTTGCCAGAATCGTGAAAGGAGAGAGGGGGGAAAAAAAAACCTCTATTTTTTCCAACAAGTTATTTCATAGTTCTGAGCCCCCAGTGTTCTTTTTTTTTTCAAATTCCCTGCCACTCACATTCTTGAATATGATACTATTAAATGATCCAGACAACAGAGTTTACAAACCAAGAATGACCCTGTCTGCTTGTTAGCTTAACGTCAAGGTGATGTGGAATTAACTTCAGAGAATTTAACACCGACAATTAAAAGTTTCCCTTGTATTACATAAGGCAAATATGCACGCGGTCGTCAAGGGCGACAGACATTTTCTCCTGGAGTTACCTTGCCCAGCAAGTCTTAATAAGATTCTACAAGACTCTAATGATAAAGTGTATTTCATTATGCTGTGAAAGATAAACCAGAGATTTCCTATCCTTTGAGATCTTTCATCTCTTTCATCTTGTCTCTTGGAAAAATGTCAGACACAGTCAACACTGCATTAATTACCATTATTATGTCCCAGTTTAATACAGACTCGGGGGGTCAAAAAGGACTCCAAGAGACTGACTTTTTTCCATTAAAGGCAAGAGTGGTATTTGATTGGAAATGCAAACTCAAAATTCGACCAAACAAGTAATATTTTATAGTTGCTAATATATGCAGGGCCTTCTAACGCATTTTACTTCAGTTCTTGGCTTGCTTGTAGGAAGTAATACTCAGAAGAAGGTAGAACTCCTTGTATATGCTCTCTTTAAACTCTCTAATTTTCTTGTATGGTACTAATCAAAATGAAAACTATTGTTTGTGAGGTTGATGATAAGGAATCAAGATATTCATCAAGCAAGGCCTTTGTTTATTTCATGCCTGCCTTCCCACCTGAGTATAACGTTCCATGATGGCCAAGGTCATACCATGTGGTCAAACTGGTGGTTGGGATGGAAGGAAGAGGAGTAGGGAAGGGAGAAAGTGGAAAAGCAGGAAATGGGAAACAATGAAGGGAATGGACTCAAGCACAGATCCCACACAGCTGACCGAAATCCTGCTTCCTCCCCTGGAATGCAAAGGCTGAGCTTACTTCCCACCCAGTGTCCTCCACTCATTGTGGAACCACTATCCCTGCCTCCCCATTGCCCATTGGTCCCCCTTCTGGAATCTGCCTTTGCTGTGCTCCTGCCCCCCACCAAGATGCCAGCAGAACAGAACTCCCTTCTCTACTGTGGCCACTGGCCACCTGATGGCTGGCCATGCCCTACAGAAAGCTCTCTTGAATCTTCCCAGTTTTATTGGCCAACTGCCCTCCCTCCCTACACTCTCGATTTCCTCATCTCCCAGGCCCCATACACCCAGGTATCCTCCTTTTCATAGGATCCCCATCCTCTGCCCACCCTCAAGCACTCTTTTTCCCCAAGCTTCTATCCCCAGGGCCCCTTGTCTGCTTTAGCTCTCTCCCCCAGTACGCCTCAGCAAGCACCCGGAAGCTGCTGATCCCGGGTCGGTGCTCCAGCTGTAGCCTCTCCCCTTATTGGCAGGTCCACGTGTCCAACAGTGTGTTGGGCATCTCTACCTGGACATCCCCCAGGTGCCTCAGACTCACCCAGCCCAGCATGGTGGGTGCCGCTCCTTTTGCTCCTCTCTGTGGGAGAACCACCTATCCACCCAGACTCCCAAGTTAGAAGCCAGAGCATCAGCCTTGGACTTCTTCCTTTCTTTCATTCCCAACTTCTTAATCCAAATAATCACTACTTTTTCTTGCAGAAATTACTCAGTTATGTTGCTGCTTCCCAACCCCACCATCCATGTTGATTTAATGTAATAGATTTCCACAATGGTCCTAACTGCCCTTCATGTCTCAAACAGAGGCCCCAACAAAGCCATCCTCCAGATTGATCAAGGTAAAAGACAACTGTGACCCTGAAGCTTCCCTGTATAAAACCCACTAGAGATCTCTTTCACATGCAAGATAAAATCCATAGGGCTATCTGTCAGGTCTCCTGGTCCTGGTCCCTACCTAAGTACCCTTCTCTACCTCCTTCCACGCATTACATCATAGGGCACACGGCTGTGACAACAACCCCCTTGCAGTTTTCTCTCCCACCCACACATTTACTCATAAACGCCAGCTGTCTAGAGCACCTCTTCTTCCCATCTTCCCCAGCTAATTCTCACCCAAGCTCAGCATCAGGTCCATGTCCTATATAGAGCCTCTCCTGACTCTTCCCACTGCTCCCTACTTTCCATACCATGTTTCCATAAAAGCCTGAGCATTTTCCCCCTACTATCTTCACCCTAAGGCATGAAAATGGGACACCTACTTCTCTGCCTCTCAGCCCCAGCTGGTTCTTTCTCTCCTCTGCCTTATTCTCCATGAGGCAGTGCTTGCCCCATCAAAATGGGCTCTTTGTAGGCATGGAGCATCTCACTCATCTTTGACTTCTACAGTCCTTCGCATAACACCTGGCACATGGCAGGTGCTCCAGGAAGGATCGTGAGTATTTAAGACATTTGTTACTTTACCCAAATATTGTCTAGTTCATCTTTAAAGCTTGAACTAAAGTAAGTACTACAAATGAGCTGAAAAGGGGAGCCACAGCAGGTACACAGTGGGCCCTTGGGAAAGGCTGGACCTGAGAAAGTCATCCTGACATTCAGGAACTATCTGGCTGAAGTCTTCCCCAGGAGAACAAATCATCACAATGTTATGTTGCTTGGTTGGTGGCACATGGACATAACCTAATGGAGACGTAAGAAGAGAAATCCCGAGTAAGCCTCAAAACACATTCTGGGGATGAACCTTTAGGAAAACCAAAAGTTTACAGTAAGACAATGCCCAACCTTTGTTGTTGGCCACACATCAGCATCACGATGAAATCTCTCATTTTTGTCTCATTTGAACTAGAACCAGTCTTCCTGTCCATTCTACCGTGCAATCCCACAGAGTAATAGGAACAAATCAGACACAAGGCCTTCCAGCACTGGGGGCTGCCAAAAGGGCCCTCGTCCTGAAGCACGTTCTCCTGGAGGCCAGGAGCTTCGTGGTCCAACACCCCAAGGAAGGAGGTGCTTCCCTTCCAAGTGCAGAGCCTTTGGCCTAACGAAGTGACTCCAATTATAAAATGGCTCATTATGCTAACAGAGGCTGTGGTGTCTGGAAGTTATTGCTGGGGTGTCTGGAATTCTTAATAAAAATTACAGGAAGTCTGATTACTTGTGGGAAAATCTATGAAGCTGAGGGAAAAGAAAGAATTCTATCTTCTGGGAAAACCCCAAGAGCCAAGAGCTGACTCATCTTTACAAGGTGTTAATCAGGAGGAAAAGGTATGATCCACACTCTGCTCCCTGGAGCCCTCTTCTCTTGGACGAGAGAAGCATGCTCAACCGCGACAGTCCCTGGCTGACTTGCACCCCCTTTCCCAAGCCTCTCTGTGGGAACCGGAGGAGGGCCGACCCAGGCGCAGGTAGGTCTTACCTGCATCTCCGCTTCCCAGCCTGACCCATGGGAAAGCAAGCAGCATAAAGGCCTCTAAGTCAGGCACTGGCTGGTGAGTTTTCTGTGGCCCATTGTCCTCTTCTCTGTGGTTAGACTTTATTCCACTCATCTTGGATTAGCTGAGTTATGTTGAGAAAGTCATTTTAAGGATCCCCAACGAAGAATGGGGCCCAGTAATACCCACTTCAGGGGAGCATAGTAATGATTCAACGGGAATGGGGCCTTTAAAGCCCTTTTACCATACCAAACACACAGTAAAAAGCTCATTGAATGTTTTATTGTCTTATTTGATTCTAACTCTTGTATTATTTTTAGTATTTTAACTATCATTTCAACGACTACTATTATTACTGCCATTTATTGTTCCTAATGGCTTCAGGGTAATAGCGGCTAAAATTCTCGATTGCTAGTTGTGAGACTCGGCATGCTATTTAAGCTTTGGGTGCCTCAGTTTCCTTAGCTATCCATGGGGGTGATAGCAGCATCCACCTATGATTAAGGGAGATGATGCTGTAAAGAGCTCGGCACGTTGACCAGTAGGGCAAACTCTGAGGACAGACAGGGGCACGGGGTCCTCAGTATAGTTTCCCTATCATGTTCCTATTGGCTGTATCCAGTGGTGGCTCTGTACTTGGGTTTCTACATCTTCTCATAGGAAATAAGAGGCTGGAGAGATGTTTGGAAACATTCTCTAAAGATGGGTTGCCCTTCCTTCAACACTGAGCCAGGAATCCTGGGCATCTGGGTTCGGGCATTTCAATACCAGTAAGATCCACTATCTTGAGGGGCCTCAGATCCCTCGCTCATTCCCGGGGCTTTTCGCCCCCGGGGGAGCTACATAGTCTCCAACACTTGCCTATGTGGGTTAGGGTCAGCCAGCTGTCCTATCATGCCTCTGGAACTTAAGTCCCAACTGTAGAAACCTTGTAGGTAGATGAAGCAGGTTGTCAGAGGCCCAGGGTGGCAGGAGGACAGAGGGCCTTTGTCATCTCAGTGAACCCAACCAGGAGTGTTCTTTTGCTAAAGAGACCACCTTTGGGGAGCCTAGACACCTGATTTTAGCTTAGAATTCACGTCCTCTTGTTATGAAGTTGGCTTTCTAATCTGATCAGCTACGTGGCATGAGCATATGGGAATAGACAAGCCTTGCTTGTTCAAAGACGTTTCTTTTCCTATGGGAGGAGCAGGTGCTAAGGGCCAGACAGAAAATGCTGGGAAGAATCAGACTCTGTGGACTCTGAGATGCCTGGGCCATTATGCAGGGGTGGCCCTGATCTTCTGGATGGTTATGGTGCTGGGAGGAGCCCCAGAAGGCAGGGGCGCCCATCACCCCAGGCTGAACCACCCCATGGTCCTCACTCTAGCTGTCCATCATCTTCCCATGCACTGTTTAACTTTCTTAAAAAAACAAAACAGACCCAAAACAAAACCAGAGTATAGAGCAAAGATGATTTTAGGTGGCATGTGGGCCTGGTATTGAATGCATTAGCCAGGATCACTAGCGAGAGCCAGCTCTTTTTAAATTTCTTCCGTCCTTCCAATTATATAAAAAAGAAAAGTTTCCACTTTGTCTATCTTTAACACTTGCCTTTTATATTACCTTAAAAATGAGAGAACAGACCTCAAGTTCAGAACTTTAGATTATAAAACAATCATTTAATACCATTTCTTTATTTTTTAATTTATATATATATATATATTTTTACAATTCTTCCAGAGTGGCTGAGGACACTGGCTTTCCTTTGAAAATGGCGATAAAATGGTGATACGGGCGTTTCCCATTAAAATGTAATTAAGTGGAGAAAGTATCAAGTTGATTTGCAAATGGACTTTATGTAAATAACGGTATGGATGGCACAGAAGCATGACAACAACTCATGAAGTGTTATGTGAATGGCTTAGATATTCCTTAAGCTCGTGGGTCTAGGAGTTACACAGACCTGGCTCAGATCACACTCACCACTTCCTACTGATGTGGCCCCGAGCTCTGTGGACAGAAGCCACAGGAACCTGAGTTTCCTTAGGAATAGGATGGATACAACAGCACCACACTTGCCTAAGGGGCACCTGGTACCACGATGTGGGTCATGCACTTCGCACAGTGCCAGGTCCTGGTAAATGGTATCTGCTAATCCTACAGCGCAAGATACAGTGTGTGTCTTTGGTAAACAGCCTTTTTACTCATCTCTCACTTTGCCTCCAACCAGCTGAGAGGTGATCTGATCTAGCCGCAGCTGTCTGCTCAGCTGAGTTGCTCAGATTAGAGTTTGCTGGGATGCCCGGTGATGGGCTGAGCCATTGGCTTCCTCTTGTCCTGACCCTCTGTCCAAAAGGTAAGCCTGTCCTTGTTGTCAACTGCCTACCACATATACCTTGTATTATAAGCCTTTCCTCATGTCTTTCAAAATTCTTGGAAAACCCCATTTTTAAAAGTGGCAGAAGAGCCCAGAATGTGGTCAGCTAGTCATTCGATTCACATGTTGGTTGGTTGGGCATTCTATTTTAGTGAGGGTTCAGTGGACGTGAAGCCTGCGCTTGGCATGGGGAAGGTATTAACAGCTCTCTGCTGGCAGCATCCCACACGGAAGAGGGCCCAAGGCTGTGGGTCAAACCCGTCCCCTTGACCAGTGTGTAACCATCATTCTCAGTTAATGATAATGGTCAATTCTTCCTGCCTGTCTGTGAGCAGCTTGTACTGTTGTCACCACTGGACAGAAGAACTAAGGATTTGAGAGACTTATCCACTCAGACAAGGGACGGAGTCCGGGATGGGTCAGGGATGGACTTGGGATCCTGGTGTTATCTGCTTCCAGAGCACTAACCCGTCTTCCTCCTGCTGAGGCCCCAAAAGGTCCCTGACCCCTCACAACTGCGGCGAATCAGGCTCGGCACGTCAGGTTAGCCAGTCAGCAACCTCAGATTCTGGCCCAAAGGAGCTCTCCTGCCTCCAGTTGGGGTCAAAGGGAGTGCTTGTCCATCCGAGAGTGGGCCAAAGAAGACCTGAGCAAGCCAGTTTGCCGGGTGCTGGGGGAAGAGGGCACGGGTGTGGTTTCAACCCTTGTTGGGATGGCCCACAAGAGCCGCCTCTGTCCCCAAATGTAGAACTAAAAGGACAGAAGGAACAGTGCTGGGAACAGAGTACCGGGAATGCAGTGTAGGCTGAATAAAGAGGCAAGTGTGGCCTCCCTCTCTCCCTGATGAGGGCTGGCCTTGCACGCAGAGCAGGGTTCTGGCATTTCCATTCTGTTTCTGAGTCCCTTCCTTCTGTGCTCTTTCTCCTTGCAACACTCTTATGCTGGTCTAGGCTCCCAAAGCAGGGGCCCACTAAAGCTTACTGCGTCCTCTTTCTTCCAAAATTACCTACTCTACCACCTTGATTGCCCCCAGAGTTAAAAAAAAAAAAAAAAACTTACAATTTTCTTAGTGGATTTTAATTTAGAATTAGGAAAAGTGTATTAATTTGCATGTACATCATTACCTTCCAAGTTAGAGGGAATGCGCAAGCAACAGAGTCAGAGACCATCTCTCTTTGTGCCTCGTTGGGTTCCAACGCTAAGAAGGAACATATTTTAGGGGATCCTCAGATTGGGGTGAGTTAGGACTGGTTTAGAGGACCATCAGAGACATAGGACCTGTGTAGCCCTGCATAAGCATATAGACTCCCATGGACCCATTAAAAACCTGGGCAGCACGTGTAGACCTACTCAGATCTGCCTGAATTGTTACTATTCTTAAAAAAAAAAAAATAGCAGCTCCTACCAGAAAGAGAGTAAAGGGGCCTCTTTAATTCCTGTTTTCATTACCATTGTGTCAGGTTGTGAAAGTATCTTAGACACCTGGCCCCTGACAGTTAGGTGAGGCATTACCTTGTATTTGGGAATGGTCTTCAGAAGCTCTTTCACTGGGACATCTGTGCCGACCACACCCAGAAGAATGCCCTTTGATCTCTGTTGAAAAACAAACAGTAAGCAACAATGACAAATATGAGTTACTTTGGGGGAAGGAACAGAATTGAGTGAGAAACCAACACACCACAGGTCACCCTCTGGTGCCTTTTCGAAGCTTCTAGAGATTGAGGTTAGCCCAGGTTCCAGGAGGAATTCTAGAGATTAACCCAGGTTTCCACAAGGCCTCTCTTCTAGCTCCCACCCCCACCCACAAACATTGCTAGACAAGAATGGTAGCTTCTCAGGCCAAACACGGACCACAGGACCTTTCCACACACACACCCATACCAAGATGCCCTAACAGACATTTCTCCCTTCTGAAAATTCAAAATTAATGTGAAGAAACACAAAAGTTTTGGCAGCTAAAGGCTATGAGCATTAACCAGTTTATTTTATGGAAGCTTTCTTCAGGAAAGACCATAACTGCTCTGTCAATTTACACTGCCACCTGGTGCCCAGGGGGAAAATGGAGTAACTCTCACACCTGTATTGGAACCAAGGACAGAGGAAAAGGAATAGGCCTCCATGGAGGATCCCAGTTTCCAAAGTCAGCATGATGTGTTGAAACTGTCGGGGTCAAAAAGACCTCCCGGAAGAACACACAAATTGCTACTGTCCATTGTTCCCTCTAGTTCAAATCCGCCCTGAACCTTGGAAGGTGACCCTTTTTAGAAACAGTGTGTAATTGCTTTGAGGCCAAACCATCCTGGATTAAGGATGGGCCCTGTATCCAACAACTGGAGTCCTTATAAGAGGACAGAGAAACCCATGAGAGGAGAAGGCCACGTGGAGAGGGAGGCAGAGCTGCCACAAACCGAGGAACATCCGGGCACTGGGAGGGTATTCTAGATCCTTCTGAGGAAGCACGGTCCTGCCAACACCACGATTTTGGCTTGTAGACTCCAGAATTGTGATAGTAAGTTTCTATTGTTTTAAGCCACTCCGTTCGTGATCCTCTGTTACCAGAGGAACACGAGCCCAAGGAAACTAATACAAGGCTGGTCACTAAACATCGGGAGGGGTCATCCCACCACACATGAGGATTCTTTCTGGGTTTTGCCTTCCTCTGGTCACTTCACACCTAATTTTGGGAAAAGTGTTGCACACTGTCACATGACACCTGCCGGAAATCCTCTCATCTGTTCTTGCTGTCGTGATCCTAACAACAGAATTAAAAGTGAGGAAAAGTTATAGATCCCCTACCCTTACTTAACATAACTATAGGAAGGTCACCAGAGCTTGAGTCAGAGGGTGTCTGAGATGGCAACCCTCTTAACATCACGCAGGAACACAGCTGCTGTACTCACGGTTTCGTTCTGCTTACTAAACACAGGCATGGCAACCGTGGTCATTAGGACGAGGCCCTGATCATCGGCAAGCTGGATGGAGAGAGAAGTCAGTTACCCGGGAATGATCTAGAAACCACAGATGGCGGGTGGCCATGGCCCTTGACCGTCTCATCCTTTCCTGACCAGGGCCATTGGGAATGGACCACTGCCCACTCAGGCTAGTAGCCTAGAAAGAGTACAATGTCCCTCTACTCTGACTAGCAGTTAAGGACCCCATCCATGGCTGGGGAAACAAAGTCAGTCGCCGTCAGTCAAAGAAAGCCTGGTTTGCAGCTTAGTGATTCACTTCATTTTAGGATCACAGATTGACTTTATCCTTTTGCTTTGCAGACATTTATGTGCAACAAGAATGCTTCTCCTTAATCTGAAAATTGAGGATCAGAAAACATGAGCATAAGGGGTTTTACGAGTTGCCCCTGCTGGAAACAATGGAATCTGGAATCATTTATTCTCCCCAAGGTAGCTGAGTCAAGGTCTTCTGGTACCTCTACACATCTCTGTGCGCCAGTCCCAGACAGGAAACAAAAGAAAAACAAAACACAACAAATAACTTTATCATCTGATCCCAAAATCACTGCTAAGAAGCTAAACATTTCTCCCGGAAAAACAGCCCTTGAAGGCGGGCAAATGATACCCTTCTGGGACCATCTGAATTGCATACAAATGTATCGAGACCCAGCGTCACATCTGCTTTTCACACAGGGTTCAGAGACAGGCAGGAACTTTACTCTGCCCCAATAACAAATGGGGAAACAGATCCTGGACTACAGTAGGCTTGGGTCCAAGACAATCCTGGTTTTAATTCTCAGCTTTGAATCCTTATTAACTGTATTTGTTAAGCCTCCATATCCTCATAGGAAATAATGTCTATTATTCCCCAGCATTGTTGCCGTGAAGATAAAATGTGACACTGCCCAGCACGGTATCTGGCATGAGGACATGCTCAAAGGATGTTGGCTTCTTTTCCATGCCTGCAAGGTCACGTGGCTAGTCAGTAACAGAGTCCAGAGTGAGACCAAGGCATGTGACACTTCCCACAGGGACCAAAATTAGCATGGCAAGTCTGGTGGGAGAGAGAGCCTTTCTAGTTTCGTGGCCCGTTCTGGCCTCACTTGAAGCCCTCTGTGAACGAGAGTCCACTATCTCCAGTGTACAGTATATTCTGATGTCTGAGTACTTCTCCATAGCTTTAGTTCCACAGAAAAATCAGGTATTGTTCCCTCAATCTTCTTGGGAAGAGACATTTTAAAGAGAATATTCTAAAACCCAAGGGTCCCCAGGACTGGCTGCCCTTTGGAAAAAAGGTCATCAAACTTAAGCCATCTTCCACCCATCTTGTTCTTTCAACAGATTCTTCGAGCTGTAGGATATAATATGGCTCACAGAACAGCAGCATGACTGCATTAGAAATGAATAATCCTGAGCCCCACTATAGACCCTCTGATCTGAATGTTTTAATAATTAGTATGCATGTTAAAATTCAAGGAGCATTATTATAGGGCAATCTTTTCTACCGTCAATACTCATGAGACCTAAAGAGAAGCTTGTAGATGTAGGGAAGGGCTCCTACCAGAGACAGATATGGGGCCATGATTTAGCCATCTCCATCAAGGTGGACCTGTATTCCTCCATGACTAACAAGATGAGGCAAGACTCACACGTTCACTCAAGGGTTGGGAATTTATGGTGTGATGGTTAATTTTTATGTATCAACTTGGCCATGGTGCCCAATGTTTTGATGAAACACCAGTCTAAATGTTGCCCTGAATGTATCTTTCTAGATGTGACTCACATTTAAGTAAGCAACCTTTGATTAAGCAGATGATCCTCTATAACATGAATATGTCTCCTCCAATCAGTTCAAGGCTTTAGGAGGAAAAAAACAGGTCCCTGAAGGAAGAAGGAATTCCACTTCCTGACTGCCCTCATCCCCTCCTGCTGGACCTTCCAGCCTGCCAATCCACCCTACAGATTTCTGATGTGCCAGCCCCCAAGACTGTGTGAAGCAATTCCTTACAGTCAATCTCTCTCTCTCCCCCACTCGATATATATGATGTGTATCCTACAGAGAGAAAAACGTATCTATCCCCTATGCTTCTCTTTCTTTGGAGAGCCCTGACTGATACACGTGGTAATCACATAATCCATTATTTGGGCCAGCTAATTTCGGTCGGAGAATAAGACAACAAACTTACTACTACATCATAATATTAATAACTAAATAAAATTAACCATGAGATGATAATGACAGTTTGTGAAGACATGGTTCCAACATCTTGCTAAAAGTACTTAAAGTATCCTATGGCCACTGTTGGGGGTAGGGAAGGTCATTTTCAAAGGCAGAACCAACCCACAGTAAACACTTCTCTTAGGATGGGAGATCTCCCCATATTCCGACTCCTTGATTAATCCGCAATGCTATACAGAAAACTGATTTGAGCTGATCCATAACCCTGGGCAACTTCCACTTTGCAATCAAAATTTCAAGCGATGCCAACATGTATCATGGATGAAATCAAAACATACCACTGACAGTAATGAAAAATGAAGCTTTTTCCTGCAACCAGTAAGAATCAGTTGTAACTCACTGGTAATTGTTCTGGCACAGGTTCAAGATCACGGGAAACTGACTTCCAAATATTAAGCCAGCATACAGTATCAACTTCACTCAGAAGCTAATTCTAAAAGTAATTATGGCTCGTCATTACCTTACTGCCCCCCAAAAAATCCCCATTATGTTACACGTGTACTGAAACCACTCATTTTTTAACCAGCCTCCAGTAAACAAAGGAACTGCCATGAGCTTGGTCTAGCCACTGTGCTGGGAGGACATGTGCCCTTTCCCGGGGCAGTTCTGGCTCCGATCTGGACTGGCTTGGGCAGAACCTGAACCTGGAGCCTTCTTGATGTGTACAGCTCACCAGCACAGCCACGAGGGCTGGCGGGGCCTGGGAATATTAGTGTGTGACGTTAAGATAGTCCTCTGCACCCACCAGCTCCATCTCTTCCAGTCTCCACAGATCTGGGTTCTGCGAAGCTTGAGCAGTCCATGGAGGAGAAACATGAACTTGGAAGTTAATGTGCACTGCGAGCACTTTACGATCGAAATGCATTCTGCACTCCTGCCACAGGCAACAGCAGTCAGTGGCAAAGGCGCTGTGTCCAGACCACCAAGCAGGAGTTACGGAGCCAGCCGCAGCCAGACACCCCCTGTCCCCACACGCTAGGGGGTCCCTGCTTTTCTGTGCCCCCCAACCTGTAGTGGCTGCTGAGGCAAGAGCTGCTTATGATTCATGCACGTGACTTCCAAGAAAAACGCAGACACAGAGTCAATATTCATGTTCCAGAGGGTAGCAATGGGGGAGGGAGGTCACCATGGTCCATCTGGGAAAAATCCTATTAACTTAAGTCCAAGTGGGAATCCTAAAATGAACTGCCATTCAACGGCATTCGCCCAGGCTCTGAACAGGCCTCCGAAATGCTTGGTGGTGCTGCTGTGTTGCATAATACTGTATGTTCCTCCATATCCTTCATTTCCTCTGCTACATAATGGGGGCCGTTCTGGTATCAAAGGAAATGAGGAATAATAATACCAAACATCTGGTTTATAAAGCTCAAACTTGCTCACCAGACGGACTGCTTCCTGTCAGCTTCCCAAGTTAATCATGCATGTGGGCTTGTATGAATATGCATTTGGAGTCATGTGTGAGGTACACGCAGTGGGGCCGGGGCTCCTTCTACTCCTGATGCTCGATTCATTTCCCGCTGGTGGCACGGGTTGGTCGCGCGGACCACCCTCCAGTGTGGGCCCAGACAGGAGGACCACCAGAGCTATGATCCATTGGTGTTGCCGCTGTTCTGGTCATGACTATTCATCGATTCCCTTGGGAAACGTTCCTTGGGCACCAGGTTCTGTGCCAAGCTCCATGCCACATTCTGGAAGATATCCAGGCAGGAGACATAGGTCTTACCAGCCAGAAACCCCAAGTCCCCCAAAGGAGACCGAAAAGCAATTGGACAGAGGGAGAAATGCTGGCCCGGCTGGGGGCGGGTACACTGGCCCTAGTCACGTGACCAGAGGAGCTCTCTTCTTCAGGACTAGCCAGGACTAAAGTAAAAACATCTAGGAGCTACTGACATCCGTTGGGGTTTTTATGACAGATTCAGAATACTTCCTGAAAACCTGTGTAATGACAGCAGGAACAAGTTTCCTGTGGTAGAGCTGTTCATCCATTTGCTTTAAACTTAAGAATATGTATCAATGGAACAATGAAGGGGGAGATATTTTTTTAAACTGCCCAGTACCCCCCCCTTTTTTTTTTTAAATATTACTCCCTTTCTTTAGAGAAATCCTCTTTATCTCTTTCTTCCACAAGGTTCTCTTGGCAACTAACCTCTCCCATCCTGCATGTTACTGGGCATCACACCCAGGCTGAGCCAGCCAGGGCACTACACACACACACACACACACACCCTGCCCAGGCCACCCATTTTTTTGTTTTTTGTTTTTTGTTTTTTTTTTCTTTTTTCCTATCCAGACCTAATAGGAAAAACTCTCTCCTTCCCTTTGCGGATAACTAGAAGGAGGTAAGCCTGACAACCAAGTCCTTTCCCCATAGAAAAGGGGCTGGGAAAATAAAGTCAACCCAGAGATAGGAGGAGAAATTGTGTGTGTGTGTGTGTGTGTGTGTGTGTGTGTGTGTGAGAGAGAGAGAGAGAGATGGGAGAGAAGGAGGGGCGAGGAGGGAGGGAGAGGGAGTGAGGTAGGAGGGGCAGGGAGGGAGGGAAGCAGTCCCTGGATGCCTTCATCCCTAAGCTCAACTCCACCATGCTGTTTTCCATTATTGGGTTCCTTGTGGCCATGTTTTTTGTTTTCCCTTTTTGCCCAAATGAGTATGGATTGGAATTGTAACTCTTAGAACAGAAGAATCCTAACTTGCACAAGTGCCCATCTTGACCATAAATGACACAGGTAGCTCTAGATTCCCACTGATCTGGTCCCAAGTGCCTTGTACAACCCACACAGGGAGACACTGCTGAGGCCAGAAAGGCCAAAGGGAAGATGGTCCCAACAACCTCAAGATGCGTGGTTGTGTGTCCTTTCCACAACGGAAGAAATTCATACTGAATAGCAATGGGCAGTATTCTGGGGGAAACGAGGACTCTTTATGATGGCATCAAAACTATTGTCATTACGACTTTGTGTAAAACTTTTATAACAAATAGACGTTTGCTCACTTTGAGTACTGGAGTGAGGAGTTGCAAAGCTCTAGTCTGCTCTGGCAGGGATGCAAGAACCTGCCAGGAAAGAGGACAGGAATGGAGGCAGGTTGCAGCCACGGCCTGGTCCCTGGCAGGGCCCTTTCCATTGGGACCAGCTGTGGCTTCAGGGATGCCCATGAGGGATCTCCATTCACAGGAAGCTTGCCAGGACCAGTGGCAGGACCTGAGTCCCTGCAGCTGAGGCCTCTGGGGATGAGGGCCAAGCTCTTGAGAAAGGAGCTGAGCTGGAGCCGGGCCCTCAGAAGGGATTTGAACGAGGTAAGGGCAGCATGACTGATAGCCCATTTGAGGGCTGACAGGTGGTTTTCAGCAGAGCTTCCTGGCATCACTGCTCAGCCCTGGGGGCTTGGGCTCAAAGAGAAGTTTGTGCAGAAATGGGGAACTCAGCTCAGGAAGAGAATGGCTCCAAGCCAAGGCAAAGGCCAACTCACCAACTCTTCTCAAAGATTATATTTCTTCTCTATGTTGCCCCTTTTATGTTTATATGTTTTTTTTTCTTATTAAAGTCAATCAACATATTGACTATGTTAATGGAGTACATCGCATAAACGTATGCCATAATACTTAAATATTTTATACATGTGTGCATAATTTGTTAGTACACAGCTGGGTTTCTTGCTGTGTCTTCCTTCCAACACCTGGCATGAACACCAACCTGCACTCCATGAAAAGACACTGCCGCCATCTGGTGGCATTTGGTATGAATTGCAGGCACAAGGTCCTGGAAGATGAGCGTTTTCCAGAGGATAGCCTTATTAATAAAAATGTACTTAAAAGCCGCTGCCTGCAGCTCAGGTCATGATCCCAGGATCCTGGGATCGAGCCCCACATTGGGCTCTCTTCTCAGCAGGGAGCCTGCTTCCCCCTCTCTCTCTGCCTGCCTCTCTGCCTACTTGTGATCTCTATTAAATAAATAAAAATCTTAAAAAAAAAATGTACTTAAAAGGCAGGCGATGTCACTTAGTTCCCCACCCAGAGGGAGAAAAGACAGGCTATATAAACTCATGGTTCTGTTAATAACCTGTAGCTTGACAGAGGAAAAAAAAAATAGGACCAAGAGGTGAAAAAACACAGCTGCATACATCTTTAAATAGAAGTTAATTCTTCAAGGTGTGCAGGTTCTGAGAATGTGACAAGGGAGTACAGGAAGGGGGAGGTTTTCTCTTTCCTCTCTCCATGAGTTTAAGTTTACCAATGACCTGGGAATCCCCAAGAGTCATTCTTTTGGTAGCACATGATGAGGGGCAAAGGGAACAAGATGGGAACAGATGGCAGCCAGGTCCTCCAATTTTCACACTGTGGCAAGGGGAGGGCCAACAGTAGAAAGCCACCAGAATAACAATGCAAGTTAGTGTGAGCAGAAGGGAGGGAAACAGGGAAGCAGAGACCTGGAAAAGGGCACACGAGCAGAGTATGTGGCTATGTAGAGACCCTCCACAGGAACAAATCCCTGGACCTTCCCTCCTATTCCCAGACCAAAAAGTTCTTTATACCTATCCTTCTGATGCCCATCTACAGTCCCTCCCCCAATGTTCCCACTCCTTCGTTCATCCCAACATCCCTTATCTTCAATATTGAACAGAGACCAGGGAAAGAAATCTAATAAGAGCCATACTCAAGGAAGGGTCTTGACTTTCTGTCCTGGAGACACCTCCTGCTGGAGATGCAGACATGCTCCAGAGGAAGAACAGGTGAAAGCCACTGAAATGTGGAAACTAAACCCTATTGGTGCACCTTATGCTTGAAAAGTATCTGTGCACAGTATCAGCATTTTCTGCTTGGCTGATGTTAACATCGTCTGACTCTGAACTTTACTCTCATTTAGATCTCCACAGTTGTTAGCGATAATCGTGAAGTTTACTAGCTGTTTCAATAGTGGTCAGTTTTAAGGGACAGGCTTTACACAACTATGCATATTTAAAAACACATTTGCTTAATAACCTAAAAAGTCACTTTGAAATGAGAAGAGAAAGAAAGAATAACTTGTTCCAGTGATAAAGCCAAAAGATTTCTAAATCATCTTTGGTAGTCTATCTCTGTATCTTTGATTTTTTTTTTCTTTAATCTCCTTTCTGTATGGTTGAAAATTTTAAAAGAAAGAACATCCCCATTAATTTTCATCTACAGGCAGCATTTTATAAATAAAATCACCCAACAGCATATGTTTGCAATGAATATTAATGCCTTAGAATAAATAGTAATAATAATCCTATTCAAACAAATCTTTTTGCATAAAGATCAAAATACTTCTTTAAACAAACTATGGTAATACTTTGACATGAAAATGCTATGAGGATAAAGTTTTTATATTCTGAGCTATAAACATATTCTGGGTTATCAGTATTTTAGGTGTTCTTTATAGTAAGAGGTTTAGAAAAAGCAGGCATTACTATTTTTAATTGAAGAGCTGGTTCTTTCAATGTAAGCAATGTGAATTATCTGCCTTTTATGGTGCCACTCAGATTAACTGCAACCCTTTAAAATCTAGACAATTTGAGAACACCAGCCATTGTTTAGATTCTCATTTGCACTGGCATCTTTCAACATTTGTGGAAGACGCCCGAATCCGAAATAATATAAGGCATTACAAAGTAGAAAGTAGAAGAATAAGAAGAAAGTGGAAAATAAGAAGAAACAAGAATAAGCGACTCTTCCAAGTAATACTTCCCCCTCACTTTGCATTTGACTGTCTTGGTAAAGGTCAGTCCTCAGTCCTCGAGGGTGCTCCATAAGTGATATTTTGCTTTTAGCCAAGACATATTCGCTTCTTACTGAATCATTATTATTACTCACATCTGAGATTTGGAGACCCTGAATTCTTATGAGATTTACTGGATTTTAAGTTGTCTCAATTCAAAAGCAAACAGATTTCCCTCTTTGAACTTTGCCTCCTGTATGAACTCAACTGTTGAATTTGTTTGTCTTCTCTTTCTCTTCTTAACAACCTGAAGACAACTTTGTGGGTGATAGTGTTAGATAATGCTGGAACATCCGTATGAGAATCTCAGAATGAATTTTTTCTAATAAAGTTGTTACTATTTGGGAAAAAATTTATGTTGTTTCCTCTCTTCCCAGCGTTTCTGAGATATGTCGTTAAGCAGGGAATACGTTTTATGAGGAAACATCTAGACAGAGGGGAGATGCGGTCTTTGGCCAGGACCACATTATATAAGGAAACCCATGGGCAAGACAATATTCCAGATTGACATATCTGAAAGCTGTTTTAGGAAACTGCTTTGTTTATTAGGGTACAACATGCCTATTTCAAGACTGTCCCAGAATAATGACAATACAAATTACCATGGGGCACTGGATTTTGGCTAATATTCATGATGGGCTACGACACATGACTGGCCCCCGCCCCTCAGTATAGCAGAACATTTATATTTTCACAAATGTGGTTTAGACACCTCCCAAATAGATGCTTGAACATACAGTCAACTCTTGGAGCTCTAAGGCCCCAGAATAAAACCTTCCCCCTGTTTAAAGTACCCCTGAAACGTTGCTTCCTCCATAAAACCTTCCCTAACGAAGTGGAAATGGGAACCAGATGTTCTCAAACTTTACTACAAAGATAATCATATTTACTCTACAACCTAAGATACCATCTAGGACCAAATTTGTGCAAACTGTTAATACAGCAGTCACTGAGCACCATAGCTGGAAGAAAAACTGAAAATTCTAGAGGGCTTGTAAACTGCAAGGGCAGAAGTGGGGAATGATCCTTCTTTTTATCCATAGCATTTAGCATAGATCTGGTACCCAGGAAGCCCTCAGTGAATGATCCTGGAAAGAACGGATTCAGATCCTGCCCTTTTATTTATTTTATAATTGAGGCCAAGGAGGAAAAGGAGTCACAGCGATTTGGTACCAGGATTTGGGCAAGCCTGTCCTTTTCTATCCTGGGGCCTCTGCTCGCTCCTCCCTCCTTCCCTCAGTGTCTGAGTGTGTTGGGCTTGCCCCAGCATGGTGAGACTGGAAGGAGGCTCTGAGCAGCTGGTGCTTACATGCCGCTGCCACTAGTAGGGACAGAGGCTCATGTAACAGCTTAGTTGAACACTATGACTTCTCTGGAAAGCAGCACAGGGAGGAGAATCAGCTATAGAAGCATCTGGAATTAAATCCCAGTGCAGGTTACCTAAACTTATTGAGTCATTTTTATTTATGCATGCTTCTCTCCACCCATCCTTCTGTCTGTCCATCCATCCATCCATCCATCCATCCATCCTCCATCCATCCATCATATCTATTCCCAAGCACAACCTGCTAGGACTAAACACTGCCTTAAATGTTTTTATATTTATGTAGCCTCAGACTTAACCCTGACACAGACCTTGCAAAGTGTCCATGCGCATCTGGTGGGTGAAGAAATAAAGGCACAAATGACCTGGCACCCGTTCAGAGAGCAGCAGGGTGGGGATTTAGGCCTTGGCCCATCTGATGCTAGAGACCCTGTCCCAATTACTGCGCCCTCAACCTTTCTGTGAAGGACAAAGATGAGCATTTTATCCATAGCATAGCATAGATCTGGTACATAGGAAGCCCTCAGCGAATGATCCTGGAAAGAACGGATTCTGATCCTTTTATTTATTTTATAACTTTCCAAGGAGGAAAAGGAGTCACAGCGATTTGGTACCAGGACTTGGGCAAGCCTGTCCTTTTATATCCTGGGGCCTCTTTTTTGCCTTAAGGAGCCTGTAGTGCAGTGAACCACACTAATCGTCGCTAAAGTAGGAATATCATCCACAGTTCTTGGGAGGATTAAGTAGAATTATAGATATAAAGCATCCACTACAGTTCCTGGCACATCCCACAAGGACATATGCTCTTATCAGGACCATTCTAGGGGAGGGGAGAGGAGTCGATTAGCTCCTCTGGAACTCACCCCCTGCTCTACTAAATTAGAACACTCCATCCATCTCTCCATTTGAACCATATAAACAAAATAGAAAAATATTATTCCTTTATCCCATGATAGAACATCATGGCTTTAATAGGCAAACAAAAGGCCTTAGGAAGCACCTGAGGTGGGGCGGGGGCTGGTTATCCTAACTGTGAATATGGAAGGAGGTTAGGAAAGAAGCAGACTGAGAAGGGAATTGTGGGGAGGAAGGGGCTGGGAAAGAAGGGACAGATGCTGCAGAAGCACCCAGGCTACAGAGTAGTTACTGCATCCCAGGCCTGGGCCAATCCAAGCACACGAGGGCTCATGACTCAGCAAGTGGTTCAGTCCTGTGAGTCATTTCTGGAAAAAGAAAGTCCATACCATGGCATTAGTCCTTCGCCTGACATTTTTCTACCTCATGAAACTAGGTTGGGTTTTCCAAAATCCTTCCAGTTAATTTGAAGGGATAAACATCTAACTTTCCGTTTTTTAACTTGTTAGTCGTGTTGCTGTGCAGGATTGCACAACTGTTCCGGCTTAACCCCAGAGGGTCATTTCAGTCGAACCCTCCGGCGTGAGTTGTCTGGAAGCTCGCACAGAGCCATCCCTACAGTTCTCCTGGAACCTGGCTACATTAGGATTTGCAATGACTATAGAGCCATTAATTGGGAGTCTGACCAGTGAATAACATGACTGGGAAAAGGATCAGGCAGCTGAACTATGACCAAACCAACAAATACGTGACTCTGTTTAGAAAGAAAAAAACAAAACAAAACAAAACAAAACTGTAAAGGCAGTTGCTTCATTAACAATAAAATCTCATTGCAATGGGCAGAAATGATAAGGTAGATAAATTTTGCCAGCGAAAACTAGAATAGTGCACATGGAAACATTATGCTAAAACAAAAAAACTTGAGAAAGGCAAGGCTCTGCCTATGAGTATATGGGGTATGGGTGTGTGTGTGTGTTCTCTTGAGTAATTCATGGCATTTTCCTACCACACCTGCCACACAGGAAATCCCTACCAATGAGCACACATAAAGTCAGATTAATATCATTGACGGTGATTTGGCATATTGATTTCATATAGACTTGGCTTAGATTTACATTTTGACATAGATTTGGTTTCTGGATGAGTCAATGAATGTACTGATTTTCATTAGCCCTGTGTCAAAATGAATGGTGTTCTTTACGGTGCATACCTTCTCACTTCTTCTCTCTTACAGAACTCACAGAAACACAGTAATGCAATCACAAAATAAATGCTTTCCTCATGGAACCCCACACTTTCTGGGTTCTCTGATTCTTTCCTTCATGAATATATTCTATGCAGGTATCCCGTAAATGATACTCTCTCTTCCAGGGTCTTGACCAA
This sequence comes from Mellivora capensis, assembly GCA_004024625.1. Lineage (NCBI taxonomy): Eukaryota > Metazoa > Chordata > Mammalia > Carnivora > Mustelidae > Mellivora > Mellivora capensis. The sequence goes on from PISX010001056.1 coordinate 148,310, forward strand.
TAAGGGGTAGACTCATAGGCTGCTTTTAGGAAGCACATCTTAGTGTGTTACATGATAGATACAGTTGTTCTAAATCTATCCATAAATACAGAGGAACCCTCAACATGGCAATTCTTTGAGCTCATGATCGCCTTTGGGTCAATAAGCAAGCCTTGGAAAATGGCATCTAGAAGCAAGGAAATCAGAACATCAGGTATCCTCTGATGTCCTCTTCAAGACAGTCCCTAGGCTTGACATAAGTCGTGCTGACATTAATGCCACCACAGACAGATTCACTGGCTTTGTGAAATAGCTCTCCTCAGTCCTTTGCCTTCCTTTCTGTATAGAAGAAAAAAGGGTGTATACATTTATTTGGGGGAGCTAAGAAAATGGCAATGAAAACAATTTCTTCAAATTTCATTGTTTTTACTCGGGTGTTTCTTTGACTTTCAAAAGAAAAGGCAGTTTCATTTTAGTAATGTTATGAGAAGGGTTTGAATTGTTTTAACACCTCAAGACAGTCATATTTTATAGTTACGCTTGATTTAAATAAATAGTAGAAAACTATCACATATCTTAAATCCATGAGAATTTTTTTTTTCTTTCTTCACCATGAGAATTTTTTAAAGAAGACTTCGAATTCCTAAGACATTAAACATTAAGTCTGGGACAAGAAAGCATTGAGATACAAGGGATCTTTAAATCAATTCTTGGTTTTTGGCTTTAACAAAAATACCTACTTTTTGTTTTTGAGAACATCAGATTACCTCAGTGTTTCAAAACCATTTCTAATTTATTTATGTCAAATTTGTCTCTATTAAACAAAATATACTATTAGTATGATGGGTAGCATTGCTCCTTCCATGACCGGCTTCCCCTCCAGTCGGACACTCAGTGTGGATGGTCCTGACAAGCACTGTTCATGTGCTTCTCAGGAGAGTTGTGTAAAGGGGATGTTACAACAAGGAGAAAACCAAGGCTCAGGGGGTTGGCGTCCTGTGCCCAAGTCTGCCAGGCAGGGCTGGCAGGGCGGGGCCTCCACTCCACCTCCAGCCAACCTTATAGTTGGTCCTTAGACAACTGGGCTCTCTTCCTTCTGTCCTAAGAGTGGGACAGCCCCATCCTGTCATTCGTGCACACCATAAAGGCTGGATGTGTGGGAATAGTACTTTCCAAATAGCAGCCAGGCAAAGGTCACTCGTCTGCTTCCTTCTTCCCATTTGAAAGCCACGGTAGCCTTTCCTTCTGACCAGCCCTGCACTGACCCATGAGTAGGACAGGTAACACCTCCAAATGAGGTGTGTGTAGTAGGGTAGGTAGCCCCCAGGTTCGACTGTGCCCCTGAACTTCCGTGGACCACCCAGGCTCAGATCCGTGTTGCTCTAAGAATCTCATGTGGACTGGGACTTTGACTAAAGATCACAGATGATTTCTCTTTGTTAGAAAATGAAGAGTTTTGATAAACAAAGGTGCTTTTAGATTTGTCACATGTAAGACAGCACATCTTCGGTTCAGAGCTATCTGTACCAAGAATCTATGTAATTGCATGTGTTTTTAAAACTGAGTTTGGATTTTTCTAGTTTTTCATTTGTTTCTGGAGTGAGTTAGGCTCAGCAAACAATTATTAGGCTAAGCCTTATTTGTCCATTTATGAGTAATACATTTAGTTCACTATGAGAAATAGGCTTAGTTCACTCTCATTATAAATATAACTAGTTATTTATAAAAATACATGTTCACCACACAGGGTATGAAAAGTACAGAACTCTATTAAGAATAAAGCAAAATAGGGATGCCTGGGTGGCTCAGTTGGTTAAGCAACTGCCTTCGGCTGAGGTCATGATCCTGGAGTCCTGGGATCGAGTCCCTGTTCGGCAGGGAGTCTGCTTCTCCCTCTGGCCCTCCTACTTCTCAGGCTCTCTCTCTCTCTCTCATTCTCTCTCTCTCAAATAAATAAATAAAATCCTTAAAAAATATTTTTAAAAAAGAATAAAGCAAAATACTTTCTCTCCTCTCAGAAGGGAATAGCTACTATGAGGCACGCCTATGTATTTCTTCCCAGTATTGTTTTATACAACTGTATGTTTACACACACACACACACACACACACATGCACACACATATGCACACAGAAAGAACATAATGTTCATAAAATGTTATATTCTGATTTTAAAACTATGTTCTTATATTATTCAATTTCATTTTGACCACAATTTTATAATAGCTTCCCATCCTTTGGAACTTGGGTGACTTTTGCCACCACTTTATTATTGCTGGATATGTTGGTTCTTCTTTTCCTCATTATAGGTAAAATTGCAAGTCACTGACCTGCTTAGGTTACATTCTCTCTATGAAGGAGGATTACTGGGTTAAAACATGCAAGTATGTAAGTTCTTCATATGTCCTAGCAATGTATTCTTGGAAGTTTTTCATTTTGTTTTGGTTTTGTTTTGTGTTTGTTTGTTTTTTTTAACCAACTTTCATATCTAACAGTGTAAAAGCTAAAAACTAAACTATATATATATATCCATCTTTTCATAATTGGATTCTGATTCTTACCTTGATTTTATCCTTGTTATAAAATCCTATGAAAGTTCCAATTTATATGAAAATGGGATGAAACTTGAACATTTTTTCCAGATATACAAGTAAACACACATTATGAGTTTGTTTAAAATTAACCAATTAACTTTTTCAAACAAGAAAGGTGAATAGCATCCTGCTTCTGCACGGAACTCCATGTCCCCCACCAATCCATATGGGTGTGTAGTCCTTCCTTGCTGCTCTGCCAGCCCTCCTGCCACTGGGGAGCCATGCCCTGTGGACCTGGGGTTCTTGCATGCCTACACTAATGGTCTCAAACACAGTGGTGGAGAGGGCCATGGGTGAGGGTTTGGCTAAGACTCACATGAATATGAAACAGGCAAACTACACCTTCTTCGTCAGCTGATCTGGACTGGCACCAATCTACCCACACAGAACTACAGTGGGGAATAAAGTATGGGGCTCTGTGATCATCGTTTTGGTTCAGCAACATGCTGTGACTCTGATATCCAGAGTTCTAGCACGCGGGTCATGGGAGAGCTGCAGTGGCTAGACTCATTCTGGTTTCTTCCTCCCTGGCCTTATTCACAGAGAGGATCTACTAATTCAAGTGGCAGCTACCATCTTACAGACTTGGTGTAGGCAATCACAACAGCCCCAGTTCGGGGACATCTATAAAAGATGCCTGTACATGTTCCTATAAAACAGTAAATGATAAGGGGGGAGCCAACAGGGTTATCAAAACAAGATACAATAATTCACACACAGAGCAAGTAAAGGTAAAAGCAAATGAGTCATAAACCAGAACCAAATGTAAATAGTTACCACCTCTCAGTTTCACACTTGATTTGCACGGATTTTGCTGGTTATATAACTGTAATGGAACAGGAAAATCACTAGACCTAGAGTCCTATGAAAACAGCAGCTTTGCAAACTTTCAATTTTCTATTTTCAATGACAGTTAATTCAACATTTCAAAGTACAGAAGTTAAATGAGGCGAAGAATGATAAATGATGCTCCACAATTGCTGAAATCTGATTACCCAGAGATAAGAACAGGCCAGATTCTACTTGCACAAGTTTGGACCTAAAGCATGAGACCAATGAAAGAAAGAAGGAGAGGGGGGAAAAAAAAAAAAGCAAAAAGGGAAGAAAAACTTTAGGGAAATGAATGCTTCCATTTATTCCTCCTAAATATAACATAAACAAGGACACAAAGAATATGCAAATGGATTCCAGATCCCATGGACACTCGGGGGGAGGAGGGGACCGATATTAATAAGCCAGTTCCATCCTGAAAGAAAACCCCCAAATCGACCTCCATTTAAGGAGCTAATTTATGCACTCCTGAGTCCTCATACAAGTTAAGCAGCCCAGAGTATCACAGCAGGCATAGAACAACAGACCTGAGTCCTGCTGTGTTTGTTCAAGGAGGCAAGTTAGCTATTCCTAACAGGAAACAAAACATGTCGTCGGGCTATTAAACAGGGGTCATTTTGCCATACTGTGCAGCCCTGAATGCATCAATTGCTGTCCCAAACAGGATTAGAGATGTGGTTCTCTTTAACTATGGTTTTGAGAAAAATGCTTATGCTGCTCAGAATTCTCAGACTGATATTAACTAATCTAGTGCCGGGCCAGACAGAGCACTCTCGAAACCTCCACAGAACGGTCTCAGACATACTCCAAAGTTGTGGGAAGGCAGCACAACAGAAAGGAGAGGGGGTACCGATGGGGGTGGGAGGGGAAGTTAACGCCTGTACACAGCAAAATTTGGAATTCCCCCAAGAGTATTTTTGCCTTTAAGTATTCAAGGTCCCACTCCACAGTGATTAACCGTGTGGTAAACAACCCAGGTTTCATTCCCATAGACAAAACCCATCTGAATGAATATACAGTTTGAAAAAATGGATTATTTTTGCCAGGAATGGCAACTGAATGGCTTTGGGTAATTCTGCTGTGTCATTATCATAAAATGGGATCTCCCATATATTTCTGTAGAAGCCAAGAAGTTCCATGTGAGGAAAAAAAAACGCAAACCTTTCTTCATGGTTCAATGTAGGACAATCAACCCCCTAGAGAAAGTGGGGCAATTTCCACTAAAAAGAACAGACTTGTGATGGCTTGAGGGCATCAGGTCTGTATTGCTACGTGGTTTTTAACCAAAACTTCAGGACACTTTGCTGCATTTGGTGAAAATACTTAATACCAATTAGGCATATCACCAGTTAGTGTTATCCCAATGTGATAGCAAGGGTTGAAATTTATAGATTCTAGAAAGGAATCACAGTAAATTTTATTTTGTTTTTGTAAAAACAAAATAAAATTCTTTTTGCAAACCATTGTTCTAGAAAGTAGTCATAAGCTAGAAGATAAGTTTTGAAAGACCCTCAAAATATCAGAATTATGAAAACCATAACTTCTAGCCAACCATCATTAATGACTACCATACATATGAGGGATACCCAAATGGGACATTTTTAGTGATAGATCAGCTAAGAGATTAAAGTAAGCATGTTTACAGAGACATAACTATTTAAAATATTTATGGAGAAAACAGTTGCAGATGATACCAAGAGAGATTCCAACAAAAACACACAGCACAAATGCAGACGCCATATGGTCCAATGTATGCACCCATGACCTCATGTGAAAAGCAGGCCAAAGACATAACAGCTGGAGATGCCTCCCTTTTACCCCCAGAACAACAACTCTTGGGTTTGGAAGGGGCTCATCATAATCATGTCCACGGCTGGGTGAAATCTATGGGTAACGTCAAAGGCTTTGGGAAGAAAGTTCTCAAAAACAGTTGTCTCTGGAAGCCTTTGCTTTGTTGGGGTTTCAAGCCCAATCTGCATTTCCCTCTGACTCCACGTAAAAGGTGAAGTCAGGTAACGCAGTTTTTCATGAACCAGAGAAGCATCACATATCTTCCTGGCACTTTTGTCGTCTCCTGATTATTCATTAGGCCTGAGTCAGAACCACAAATCACTGCAGACCCCCCAGACTACCACATCCCATTGGATCTGCTCATATGTTCTCTTGATTGCTGCTCGAAATCATCAGAAGCCAAGACACGAAAATAGCCATGGAAACTCTAAGTTTTATGAGTGTTTAGCATATGGCAGGTTCTGTTCTCATAACACAACTGGAAAAATAGTCTATTGTTTCTGCTAAAGAGAGAGACTCCTAAAGATTCAAGAAGTTAATTAACTTGCCCATGGTCACAAATGGATGGAGCTGGGATGCCACCCGCCATGTTCCTTGCTGGTCAACCAGCAGGACAATGAGTTTGAGGGAGTGGGGTGCTAATGCTCATAGGAACCCATTTTTCCAGAAGAGTGTTCTGCAAATGTCACTGAAGTAACACTGGGGATGGAGAAGAGAAGGGTGTGAGAGGCACATACACTCATCCGCCAGCCACTGAGACTAGATGTCCTGAGGCGAGGTGCCTTCCACCTGCACTGAGACCCTCCTCAGCTGCCCTCCACCTTCCAGCCCAGATCCCCAAGGTTTATTATATTTAAACTCCTTCTCCAAAGAGCTGAATTGCTCAGAAATGACTCCAAGGGGTTCTGAGATCATTTCATGCAGGGCTCTTAATAATTTTTAAGGTAAGTACCTTTCTCTGTTTTAATAAAAAGACAGTTTGTATCCTTGGTGAGGAATTGTGGGCGGGGGGGGCGGAGCAGAGCTATTTCTTGTGACAGAGGGCTGCGCAGCAAGTCCTTGAACAGTCCAACGTCTTTTGCAAAGGCACTGGGGCATCCTCCTCAATTCCAAACTTTCTACATGTACAGCATGTGATGTGAGTGACAGGAGGGAAGAGAGCAGGGAGCTAAGTGCTTTGAAGAACCGTATGTCCCAGCAACCTTTGTTCTTACCACATTCCTGTGTTGATTTGTTTTGAACCTTGTTTTAAAAATCCCATGGCTGATGGCACCTCAAATTCATGAGGATTCTTCTACGACAGAGTGCTTCTGTATATGGATCAGTGGAAACTTGATGAATAAATGCCAGTACATTGAGGCTGGTCCAGTTTTAGGCACTGAATTCGTTAAGTCTCTTTACAAAGAAATTTCAAATGTGGGCAATTAAGAAAGCATGACCTATTAAAGATGCCGATCCTTCCAGATAATGTGGAATTCTGACCATATATTTACTCTGGAAGCTGTTGTTCTCCTCAAATCCTTTAACTTTTAATGAAGTGTTCAGTCTTTTTGTGATGCCACTGAAGTGTAATCAAACATTACCACAAGCCAAGTCACACACTAGCATGTCTCGCCTTGTTTAAATATCTCAAATATATTTGAGTAATTGTGTAATGATTTCTAGGCCTCTGGTTGTCCATATGGTCTGAACAGACTGTCTTTTGTAGAGCAGTTGTGCTATCTCTCTCAACGGGAAGGAATCAAATCATCTTTGCTCCAAACTGGAAAGCTTGGGAGGTACTGCTTACATTTCCGGGAGGTGCCTTACCTCAACTCTTGAAACCAAACCAACCCACATCTGGCCCCCAGAAATCACTGTGTCTTCTGGAAATCTTGCTTGTGTTTGTGAAATATCCCAGAACAAGTCAGCAGGCATCATGTGTCATGTTTTCTTCTGTAACTGTCCTTAGGATACAATGACATGCCATGGGGACGACACGGCAAAGCCAGCAGGGCAATCACATGGACTCTTACTAGACAGAGAACATTCTACGTGGTGAAACCAGATCATCTCAGACAGACAACAAGGACCAGTGAAAGGGTCTGGCTTTGGCAAGAACTTTGCTCTAATGCTCTCCAGGTGGTACAGGCAATGAGACAAGCAAAGGAGCTATTGATTTTGCAATTAATGAAGCCCACACGGAGTCTTCAGAGAATTGACTCAACAGCCCAGCATCTAAACTTAGTCACTGGGTCTTACAAATTATTCACATTAGCTGTATCCCTAGGAAAGAACCTCAGGGAAGACCTGGAATACTGTGTTTGAAGGAATGTGCTGAACCTACTCTTGACCTATTATTTGAGAATTCTTAGCAAAACGTTTGGGTGCAGAGTTGTCCCCAAACTAGTGGCCACAAGAGGGTTCTTTGATGGGACAAACTTGGCAGGGAGACAGTGGACAGATGAGTCTGGTGGCCTTTCTGCTCCTGCCCAACCTCAGGCTTTTGAAATCTTAAGAGGAAAACCATTTCACTGGTCACGAACAGCACTGAACGCACAAAATCATGGAGACATGCACAGTTCGCGAGTTCCGGGGATGACCGCAACATGACGGAAAACAGTTTACCTTTTGTGCCTGAGGGAGCTGAAAAACAACAGGAAAACAAAACAAAAAGAAAAGAAATAGGCAATCATTACATAAAAAGTCAAGATTAACTGTAAAACTTCATTTGATCACCATTGGCAAATGGAAAAACCAAAACTGGGAGAAAAACGAGGGAAATAAAACTAAAGCCAGGTCATTTCCGCCAAATTAAGCTATGGTGCTGATTATTCAACCTGCTGTCTGAATCCGTAGTCTCAACACATAATCTGGGAGCACATGTTTTGGGAATCACCACGCCCATGCTGGCAGTTTGGCAACTTCCTGCAATGCTTGACCTGAGGCTCTTCTCTTCAGGGGCCCCAAACACACATTTCCAAGACCCAGTTCCTCCTTCTGGCACACCAGTGGTTTCCTAGTAGAGGAGGATGGCCTGGAGACACCTGCAGTTGTCACCAACTGGTGAGGGGAGGGAGCAAGAGCTCTTGGCTTTTAGTGGGTAAAGACCAGGGTTGCTTCTACACCTTCCAATGCAGGGGACAGTCCCCACAGGAAAGAATTACCCGGCCCACATGCCGATTGTGCCAAAGTTGAGAAACCCTTCTGTACGTAAAGGTAAGACCATTCGAAGAGTGTTCTGTTTTTGAAGTCATTTTTTTTCTTGCTTTGTAGCACATTAACTGTTCTTTTTATCGGTGCTTAAGAAAGCATGCACAAGGGTTTGTGCATTTGAAATAAAGCTGATATTCGAAGAACAACGAAAAGGCAGTCAGTTAATCCATAAAATAAGACATAATAGCTTTCCCAATGGTACAGGCAAGAAACTGAAATTATAGGTATGGGGGAAAAGATGAACATTTATGAGACATACTTGTCTATTTTTCAACCTTGAGACTATTAGGCTGTGGTTTAATGCCACTGTATTTGTGCCTGCCATGAAAGCATGCAGTGTTTTGAAAAGCATTTTTCTAATCTGAAATGGAAATTCCATTATCCATGTATTAAGTACCAAATCTAGGAGTTACATCATTTTCAAGACTAACTTCTCATCGTAGAGACTAACATTTATTGTGTGTGAACTCGTCACCAGGCACTGTTTAAAGCCTTTTGTTTGCATTACCCCCGCAAATCCGAGCAACTCAATAGAGGTGCCCTCATTATCTTCATTTTATAGATGAAAAATAAAATGGAACTTAGAGGGTTAAGTAATTATATAATGTTTCATAGATAATAAATTGTAGAGCTGGGATGCCTTAGAAGGTGCAAATTCAACCAAACTCACACAGTAAAGGCCACGAGCACTAGGAAATTAGCAGACTTTTCTGTCTTTCTGGAGTTTATAACATTGGAAGTGCTGGAAGATGCAAGATAATTAAACTGGATACTTTGGGGGCCCATTTGAACCTTTTGCCTTTCCCAGTCATTTAGCCCTGGGAAGAATGTTCTCTCTTCGTATGCACTAAGTAAGTGCAGGGCTTCCTAAGGCCCTGAACCTGTGGACAGAGTCCAGCAAAGGGCAGAAGGGATAGACCCAAGCCAACAAAATGCCTTAATTCTCAGAGACAACTCCAGAATAATTTGGAGAACGTCCATGAAGGGCAGACCCAACCTCTCCAACACTCGTTTTTCAAGCAATTTTATCCCCAAAAGTCTCCCAATTTAAGGAAACAGGAATAGTACAAGCATGCTTTTCTGATTCTTTCATTCTAGTCAAGGTTATGGTGACCACTATTCAAAAAGGAAGCCTGTGAGTTCCTCCAGTGCTTCTTTTTTTAAAAGATTTTATTTATTTATTTGACAGACAGAGATCACAAGTAGGCAGAGAGGCAGGCGGAGAGAGAGGGGGAAGCAGGCTCCCCGCTGAGCAGAGAGCCCGATGCAGGGCTGGATCTCAGGACCCTGGGATCATGACCTGAGCCGAAGGCAGAGGCTTTAACCCACTGAGCCACCCAGGTGCCCCTCCTCTAGTGCTTCTGAAGAGTTCAGAAAATATGTATCAAGAGGTGAGAAATCCAGCCTAAAATGAGGGATCACTTCAAGTAAAGTCTCTTAAATAGTAAACATTTTTTTCATACGACAGAAATGTTAGAGACACGAACATTAAGGGAATGATAAATGCACGTTTCCTTAGGAAAGCATTTGTGTTGAATCACAGCTTGTCATCTGAAATGCGGGGGGGCGGGGACCCTGAGAATTACAAATGTTTGATGAACTGTAAAATAAATACCACGGTTCAGTCGTGCACAAACTGCCGAGCTTGACAGGCCCCTGAAAGGAGAGCTACCCTTTCTCTCTCTTTCTGGAAGCTTCAGCTCAGTCAAGCCGGAAACACCTCTTTTTGACTCACCCATTTAAGCACATGAGAAGGAAAATGAGAGACTAGGCCTTTGTGGTGATGTCCTTGTCCTCAAACTCTCCACAAAACATATATTTCCCTCAAGAAATAACTCATGAGAACAAAGAATCACTTTCCTATCGGAGCTTTGAAGGAACAGAAATTACAGCTTGCAGTGCCCTCAACAGGTTGGACCTCTGAGAAGGAGCTTCAGAATAGACCAGAGCAAATTTAGATCAGATCGCTAGCAGCCACAGATGCTACTGCTTGGGGGACAGCGTTCCTGATGACAAACCATCCACCCAATGGCCACCAACGGTGTCCACGAGCCTGAGCTGGGAACCTGACCAGCTGGACACTTGGGGGCCTCTGGCTGGAGTCTTGAGCCATGTGCCTTCCAGCCTCTGGCCAGATGCTTGTCTGTAAAAAGGGATGGTGGAGGGAGGGCTGGGAAATGGGCCAAATCTTGAATGGCCAATGGATTTTGTCTTGAGAGCCAAGTCTGACTGATTAGTAATGGCTGTCTGGAGGGCCGTGTTGAGAAGGATTCTGAAGTTATGTCTGACTTTTGTTGGAAAGAATATGAGAGCCACATAGCAGTGTCCTTTGTGGGCTAAAAACCAAGGAATGGCAGACCCTAATCACTGGACATGATGATCTCTCAAGGTCTTCCAGTACTTTGTAGTTCTGAGCACATCTATGAATTCTATGTCATTTATTTGTTTCATGTATCTCCCCTGCTGGGCCACAAGCTCACGAAGGCACGTGGGTATTTCCATTATGTGTAAGTCTACGAAGTTCTCCAAGCTGTGCCTGTAACTGCTGTCTGCCTCGCTGAAGAAGGTACCTTGTTACTAGGGCATGCCCATGCTAGGGAAAGAGAACTGGGCGAACCACCTTGAATCCACACACCTCCACAAACACACCATGTTGAGAGCCCAAACTGACAGCTGTCAAGAGAAAAAGAAATGTCTCTGACCGAAGGATGGACATGAACTCTTGGATTCCCACATGTCTGACATGGATGTCTATATATGGGCAGACCGTCTTATGGACCCAGGGATGCACATAAAACCAGCCTGGGAACTTCTCTAAGCTGAGGCAACATCTCTTTCACAAAAGCCATTGTGGCATGGTTAGCCAGGCTCCCCGTCTCTGGACCTGTTTCTTCACACTATAGAAGGGTCTGCATGGGCAGCTTCAGGTTCCTTCCAGGCTGAACAGCCCCAAGTTGCACTGTTCTCTATCCAATCGCACACCCTCCAGTAACTTTTTTAAAAGGAAGGGTAAAGGAAGAAAGAAGTAGTGGTAGGCTCTGGGCTCCCACATTCCCGAAGAAAAGCTGGGTGCTGAAGGCCTCCATGAGAAACCTGACACTTGAATGTGGAAAAACTGAGAAAGTGTCAATTGGAAGAGAACGAGGGGGAGGGGAGGTGATGAAGATAAAGACGACAGTAAAAACAGCACAAGGCGCTCTTCAGTGGACCCTCTCAATGGACCAGGGACTTGGCTAAGCGCTTTTCATCTTGAGGGATGTTGGTCCTCACAGCAGACCTCCAGGTTAGACAACAGTATCATCCCATTTATAGATGAGGAAACAGATAATAGTTAGAATAGCTAAGTACCTTGCCAAGGTCACTGAGGCAGGAAATGCTTGAGCTGAGGGTCAAAGTCAAGCCTCTCGGCAGCCCCACCTCTCCTCTAACCATCAGGCTCAAGGTGCCGCTCCTCCTGCAGACCAAGGGCAGTAGCACCAACCCAAGCTCCTGAAGGACTTGGGGACTTCTCAGGCCATTCCCTCTGGGCATCTCCCATACTGGAAAGGGGAATGAGAAATTCCAGCACCACCCCTCATGCGAGAGTCCGGATGGAGACAGAAAATCCAGCTTACCACAGTTCTCAGCATGTGGTGCATGATGTAATCATGTAGCATAAATATTTACCATGCCCTCTTCTGTCCCAGACATTTGCACTTACTCTTTCCTTATCCTGGGACTCTCCCTCATACCCCTCCCTGCTTGCCTAGCAAATGCCTACTTCTCTGGTCAGTTATCATTGCCTCAGAAAAGCCTTGTCTGACCTCTTGTATCATATGCCCTCATCACATGCCCTCATAATACCACATGCCTCCCATTCACGGTATAGTGACGCCTACTTGCGGTAACTGCCATTCTGCCCTTCTTTTTTTGGTAACAGAAACCAAACTTTTAGCCAGGATAGCTAAATGACCCTGTTAGAGTTTGGTGTGGCTAAGTGGTTCAGCTGTGCTCAGTGAGATATTCATGCATGTGGCTTTTCCAGACAGTGTCCTTAAAAGGATTCCCTCCATCCTGCTGCCAGTAAGGTACCTGTGATGGCTGGTGCTCCAGCAGTCATTTTGGGCTATGAGGTTATCTTGAGGATGAAAACCACACACTAGGATGGTGAGGACAGCAGCAATGACAGGTAATTATAACAGCTACAGCCAGCTATCCACCATTCTAACTGCTTCACCTATGTTAATTTATTGAAAACTCACAGAAACCTTATTAGGTAAGTTCTATTATTACCTCAGTTTTATAGATGATGGAACTACAACATCACAGGGCCAGAAAACAGCAAAGATAGGATTTAAGAAGGGAGACCAGTAGGAAGGGCAGTGAATAATCCAGATGAGAAATAATGGATAACCGAATCAGGGTGCTGGTGGTGGAGGTGATGGGCAGTGGTCCGACCTTAGATCGATTTCAGAGTAGACTCCATAGAGAGTGATATGGTAATATGAAAGGAGAGACATCAAGAGTGCATCCACGGGTTTCTGTCCATGCAAATGAAACAGCCATTTACTGAAAAGAGGAAGACAAAAGGGGGAGAATATTTGAGGGAAGTTCTCTGGAGTTGGGTTTTGTCTACCACTGACAATTTTGGGATGTCTCTTAGCCTTGCAGGCAGAAGCGCAGGTTGGGGAGCACGGTCACCATCAGTATTCCGACAAGGTCACTCGGGGAGTGCATGCAGATAGAGGAGAGCTTGTGTCAGGGACAGAACAGGAACATCCCACCAGGTAGAGGTCTGGAAGCTGAAGGGAGCCAGTGAAAAAAGTAGTGAGGAGCCAGGGGGGAAGTGGGAGATCGGAGAGCCCTGAGTCCCTGACGCTCAATAAAAGTGCTTCTAAGTGAGACAGTGCCTCCACTGTCTCACAAGGGAAGGGCGTGCTTTTGTTTTAACTATCTTGTTCACTTCATTTCTATCTCAGAGTTCTGCTCAGAGTCACGGGGCAACGGAGGGGACATCCATCCATCACTCTCGCTCAACGAAGTTCCAGAGTTGAATGGACTCCTTTTCAAAAATAAAACTCCAATTAAAGAACTATTGATCAAAACAACACATTCCACTGTGAAATATGTAAAGACCAAATGGGAAACAAAGTATTTTCCTGCCAACTGTGGTAAAAAAAAAAAAAAAAAAAAAAAAAAGCCTGGTCTACATATGTTTATTCCATTTGTAAAACTGGCCCTTTGCCTCAGGCCTTATGAATGAGCGATAAATCCCTGCTTGCTGCAAAGTTTCCTTGTGTTCATTTATTTTTCTTGTGCGTGTTTGCATTTACAATCTTCCATTCTTCTTCATTAAGCGATGTGGATAAAGATCCCTATTCCTCGTTTTGTATCCGAGGAAGTTCTGCTAATTGGCTCAAACTCCAGAACCTGCACACCAAGGACGGAAGGGCTCTGATGAGCTGAGGTTTGGCTGGATAGTTTCTGTCCCACATCCAGCCGCTTCTGCCACCCATGCCAAGCCACCGCCGTGGCTCTCCCGTCCCCTTGCTCCAACTCCTCCCCCCCAGCCCCATCTCTATACTATATCCAGAATAATTTAAACGTATAAACCTGGTACTCTGCCAGCCCTCGCTTGCTTCAGAGGCTGTATGTGACTATTTTCTCTGGTGGCCTCTAATGCTCTGTCCCTTGGCCATGCCAACTCCCTGATGCCCCCCTCCCCCCGCCGCAAGCCTGGCCTCACCAATTCTTACCCATCTGTCCGACGGCAGCTCTGGTGGCCGCTCCCCTGACGGATGGCCCTGTTTCAACCAAGCATCTTTCTATGACATCATCTTGTTGATTCCTGCCTTAGCATGTATCACCTTCTAGAATCTTCTTGTTGACATTTTAATTACCTCTTCACATAAGAATTTAAGATTCATCCAGGACCCACATCTACTGTATTCATGGTTTGATCACCACAGACTACACCTGTATGGTAACTGGCCCTTGTTAATCATTTAGTACCTATTTGTTGGAGGGATAGAGGAAGGAGAGAAGGAAGGAAAGAAAGAAGGGAGGAAGGGAGGCAGGAAGGGGGAGAGGAAAAAGGAGAGAAGGAAAGGAAGCGGGAAGGAAGGGGTGAAGTGAGGAGAGCCTTAGAGTCTGTTAGGCCAGGTTTCAAATCTTACCTCTACCATTTACTAGCTGTGAGGACTTGGGCAATAATATATTATCTTAGGGCTCTGGATTTCTCACTTGTGAGACTGTAATGTTAACACTACTACAAGGAATTAATGGGAGGATTACACGAGATAAATACCTGTTGAGAACCTACAACAGCCACTGGCCCATAATGTTGCTCTTTTTACCCCTTGACCTTGACCTTGTAACCTCTGCGGTTTTCAGAGTGGGTCTCAATCTTACAGTATATGAGAGATTACACTAATAACCAAGTACCTCATGGTCCATGAACGAGCCCATGGACCTGGCGTCACAGTCTCCCTCAGTGGACCGTCCCTTCTTCACAGTGGTTATGTGGAGGAGTGACAAAGCCTGCAGGAGGTGTCTTACGCAGTATGTAACTCTTACAATGGATCGTGTCTCTTTGCTCTCAACATAAGCCCCTTCTTTTTGTAGTAGTTCCCATGTTTTGGGTAAGGCTCTGTTCCAAGCTCCTTGATGTGGACAGTGCCAAGACCTAAGCCAACCAACTCATTGCTCTCCCTTGGCTAGAGCAAATGGCTAAGAGTGGACATGTGACATAAACTGATCTAGTGAGGACTTGTATAGAAGTAATCAATAATTACATCCCTCTTCCCATGTCTCTCCTCTTCCCTCCCCTCTCTCAACTAGAGTCTGAGGGGATGCACCTCTGGGAACAGTGTACCAAAAGGGACCAGAGAGTAAGGCCAACACTATGAAGGGTGGGAGTTACAGGGGCAGAACTCAGGGCCCATGGCATCATTTGAGCCCCATGTCCATCCAGGGGACTTAGCTTCTAGTGGCTTCCAGCTTAGTAGAAGCCATAGGGACAACCTGAGAGACCGGGGTTCTCATTATTCCCATAGATACATGTAGCTGGCCATCTCTAGGATACACCACGGCTGCTCACGACTAGGTTTTACTTGTACAAATCAAGGGATTCCTCAGAAAGTTCTGTATTTTTGCTCAACTTCAAAAACTCTCGGAAGTAACTGCCTCAAAAGATTTCCGATGGCATATGTGAAAGTTCCTCACAAAAACACGGCAACATATTTTGATCTTTATGACAATGTTAGATGAGTCAGGAGACAAAATGGTGTCTCTTTGTGTCATTGTCCTGCTCCTCAGAATCTCCTCCTCTCCTGGCTTTCAGTTAGTCTACTTCCTCTACTTCTTACACTTTTTACGGTCTTACTTTCTCTACTTCTCTTCCTCCTGAAATGTGGGCACCCTTCTGCTCATTCTATAATCCCCTCAGTGAGGCCACCCCTCCGGGCTCATGGCTTCAACTCATGGTGGTGCTCCCCTGCTCATGGTGGGGATGAGAGGGTAGAGGGTGGGAAGGAGGACAGTGGTAGATGTAGACAACCCTGCAGACTGAAGACAGGAATCAAAAGAGGGCCAATTAGAAAAATAAACATAACCGATTTTCCTATTCAAGTTCCCATTGGAATTTTTGCTTCGCATCCTGGAAGTCCTTCGAGCCCTGCTAGAAGGACTCACAGGGAGAGTGATTATCTCTGTAATCCAAATCTTGTTGCTTTTGTCAGTTTGAGTGTCCTTTGATCTGATCACATACAATTTATTAATGATTTCTTAATATCTAGTTTGGGGTACAAATAGAATTTTAACTTATTTTTCCAGTAGTGTGTTCAAAAGCAAAAAAAAAAAAGTATGGATGAAAAGACCTTTCTTTGCAACACACTTGCTTTTCAAAATGTTTCTTTAAAATGTTTCTTTAAAACAAAAATCATATCAGTAACGCATGTTCCCTGGAGAAAATCAGATGTAGAAGGGAGGCAAAAGGAGAATTTAAGACCACCTCTGACACTAGCATCCATTTGTCCCCCTGACATCCATTGTTGTCCTCAGTTAATATTATGTTAAATGACTACACAGTATTCCAGTATTGGAATATATGATAAATGACTTATGAGCGATGTACGCTGTATTCTCCTTGTCACTAAAGTAAATGATTGCAATAAACATCCTTGTAGTGGACACATGTTTGTAATAAACATCTTTGTAGTAGAACTGTTGCACACACTCTCAACTTTCCAAGAAGCTGAATTATCAGTTAAAGGGCATTGCATATTTCAGTCCATGTGCTTCTAGAATGCTGTCCTAATCTGAGCAGGATTCTCTTTTTCCAATGTTCACTTCGCCACCCCTAAGCCAGAGCTATGAATTATCATCTTAAAAAATCTTCCGGTAATTTTTAAAGGTTAGATTATATGGATGAACTTTTTCCATAATTCAAATGAGTTAGAGAGAGAGAGGATAATCAACTTTAAAATCCCCAAATGGCCAAAGGGTTCATTCTGTTGTGGGTCTCCAGATAGCACTGCGTTGCTTACTATAGACTCGCACCCCCAGGTTATTTAGTGGAAAAGAAGTGGATTAATAACTAAAGGTCAGATTTTTCAAACTTAATTTTGGATCAAAAAAAAAAAAAATCCACTGTGTTTTTGTTCCAGCAGTAGAGCCCTGCCTAGATGAAAAGCAGCCTGCTTAAATTACTCACTTGATGGCAGACATTTTGGGGGATGCTGGAAAATGTGGATTATTAATGGGCAGACCAGAACAATTCTCACATTACATATAGCTAAGGACTATCAGCTGGGGGAAAGCCCCAGACATTTTGCTTGTTATAATGTTCTAAAAATTCTCACAATAAGAAGTCATTTCTCATCAGGCTCGAACTCTGCATTGTATCGGAAAAATAAGTTTCCAATTAAAATTGTCATTCTTCAGCTTTATTTTGTGTGGTCATCTTGCTGAAAAATTATCTGGAGTTCTGGCAATGTGGGAGAGCCCAAGGTCCTGCCGGTTTCCTGTGAGAACATGCATTGGTAGACTCTAAAGGGAATTTGGCGAAGTCCAGATAAAACCACCACCATGATGCTCTTGTCTTTGCTGTTTGAAAACCACGTTGGTCCACATGGCAGTCCAGGGATCAGTGCAGATTTAGGAGGATCTGATGGGGAAGGGAGCTCTTTTCTGCAGGATTCATTTTGGAAATATCTGAACAGGATGCAAACCTTCTCCTGAACCCCCACCCTACCAGTGTCACTTTTCAACATTGCGACTGCTTCCAGTTGGATGCTCTCAGCTGCTGGTTTTAATTAAAACTTAATTTGCAAAAATGTTTCATAATTTATGCATGTCATATAATTCCTCTGAGACTGTGAACTTGGAGCCAACTCAGGGCCTTATAAGGAGACACTGTACCGAGTAGGTTGGGGGAGAAAGGGATGTAGGAGAGAAGTACCAACAGCGGTGCGACAGAGGAAGGTAATGATGCTTTCTTTCAGCTTTCCATCACCTGGATCTGCAGCCACCTGGGAGAGATACGGGCCTTGATGTCTGGAAGCAGAGAGCCCATTTGGCAGGTCACAGACTCAGAGAACCAGAAGGGTCAGCAGTGGCCAGAATGGTCCTCCAAGGAAGGTCTTACCAGGGGAGATGATGAGCCAAAGAACTTGAAACCCTCCAAAAGAGATGAATGGGTTCCCACTCTCCCCACAAAAGGAGACACTGAAAACCCACAGAGGAAAATTAATGAAAACTCAAGAGTTTGCAATGAAACCATTACTTCACTCAACAGATGTCTTCCAAGAGAGAGTTTGCAGGGATTTGCCAAACTGTTGAACCACAAAGAAGTCTGTGTAGCAACTTAACTAGAAATATTAGGCCTCTAAGAAAGATGAGCAGTAGAACCCTCCCCTCGATACACATCCTTTGTTAATTATAAAGTGAATGAATCTCCAGTCACCCTCCAGGTCTCCAGTGGGAAAAAATCTATATAGACAGAATTTGACACAGAAAAAAATCAAAGGGGCCAGAAGAAAAAGTGCACACATATTCTGCATACTCACAAAGGACGGGCCACCATGTCGATGCCTAGTCTTTAGTGGCCAACCTGGTAAGTTATACATTTACTGATAGATGATCTCTATCTTGGTATCTATAGCTTAAAGGTCCTTCCCTTTCCTGCTGCCTATGAAAACCATTATAACCTATTAAGTAAAAGCAAGAGACTATGTAGTTTATCTGTCAACCTTGTACTCACAGAAGTGAACACGTTAAATAAACATTTGCGGGTAAAGGTATGAGCTGTGGGTGACAGATAATCAATCCTCTGTTGATGTTCTCAATTAGGAGATCCTTTAGGAAACTTCCCACTCTGTGATTCTTGTCTGTAATTCTGGTTCATAGGTTCTTTTCTAGGAAAAAGCTATGAATATTTCCTTCTATTTGATGCTGTTTTCACCTTGGTCCATCAATGAATATATTTTATGTTCCCCTGGGAAAAGGAAGAACTGGCAAAGCCATGAGTTGAGTGATACTGATTCTCTTTGTGCATCTGAGCACTTTGCAAGTCAAGAGTGGTTGCTGTTTACTAACAATGAGAACTTGCACATGCTGAGGCCTTAACTCTAAGCCAGGCCAGGAGTTAAGGCCTCTGAATACACCCTCCCTCGTGAGAAATTCTCGCATAACTCCAGGGACCAGATACAGTCACTTATATCCCAAATATGGGGAAAGTAAGACTGACTCCAGACGTGTTTTCTGACCCCATGGGATAAACAAGTCATACAATCCAATTAGTCTTTTTTCTAAAAACAAAAAACAAGCAAACAAACAAACAACTTAGAATAACCTATGAATGGTTAATGAAGGGAATCCAATATAAAACTAAAATGTAAGTGGTTTACTTGGCAGCAGAATAGAAGGGAGCTTTGTCCTTCCCTCAAGCCTGCTGACACACTAACAACCACACTACTTCAGGCTTGTTTTGGTCATACCTAGAAAGGAGGAGACCTACTAATATGCCAGAACTGCTGATCTCTCAAAATACATTTTGCTCCCCACCCCCCAAATCTGGTGGTTGGCAATCTTTAGGCACATTTTGCCAAACATATGTTCCTATAATTTTGAAGTCCATGTGTATTTACAGTGGAATTTTTCTCATGGTCTTGATTAGTTTATAATTAAGTCATAAAACTACAGTAACTCTTATCGAATATCTTTATTTCCTAATTCTTTTTTTGTTATTACAGGATTTTCTTTCTCTTAGTTAAAAAAGTCAGATCTTACCAGTGACACTTGGGCCCAAATCTCAGAGAGGCTAATATGCTTCGGAAGTTCACTTTAAAACATATACTTCGACGGAATCCAAATGCCAAAACCTGAGCTACAAAATGCTGTCATTTATATTGAATTCATAAGTTAGGGAACATGATCAAGGAACAAAAAAAGAAGCATAAATAGGGTTGTCTTGTAATTAAACTAAGTATAGTATTACATTTAAATAAAAATTGTTTCAGTGTCATATCCATATCCATATCCATAAACTGTCACTGTCTCAAAAAGTTAAAAAAAAGAAATTAGCATTATTCTTTGGTACAGTAATCTAAACCCAATATGTTTGTTAATTTTGAATATGAACAAATAAGTGAAACAATGTAATTAAATAATCTTGAAGATAAAACTAATCAACTAATCATCATCATCTTTTATTTCTAAATTTCTACTGTGGTCACAATAACTAGTATTGGATTAGCCCTCTTGACATAAACAAGGAAATAAGTGGACAGAACACACACCAGAAAGTCCTTTTATATTGGTCAACAATCAATACAGACTTCACCTCCTAGAAGGCACAAAAGTGAGGTGAGATTCATGATAGTCTGCCCGGAGGCAGTTACAAGACCCTAGTGTAGGGAGGCTGAGCCCAAGCAAAGCCCTAGTAGTTATGCTGAACTGAGGAGGAATTGATCAGAGTTTATGGAGGCTGAAGCGACTGAAATTTTCCAAGGAGAGCACTGGAGAGAGAAAGCTCTACAGAGAAAGAGCTCCAGAAATTCAGAGGGAGGACTTCTTGAGTCTTTGATGTAATACTAAAATGATTATGCATAGGGTGAGAGTCCACAAGACTGGGAAAAGCACAATTATAGGGGCCAGGGAGGGGTGGGGCGGAGAATTTCAATAAAGCTGTAAGCTAAAAAAAATCCATTGGGCTCCAACTATGGCTGGGAATTTACAAGTTCCAACCAGTCAGAATAGAGTTCTCTGTAAAACACCTGGAGCATTTGGTAGGAACCCCAGGAAGGTTGTTCCTAGGATTACAACTAAACTAGCCATTAGACTGAAAGATACGCCATACCTGCCTAACCAAGTTTAAAACCAAGCATTTAAAGGGCCAAGCTCATAAGTAAATTAACCAGCCACCAGAACAGAACTCAATACTCTTTAAAGGAAGACAGCAAATGTAGACACTTACCACAATGCCCACAATCATGAAATCATTATGGCCAACACTTAGTAGAAAAAAATTACTAGATGTAGAAACATGAAAATGTGACTCTTAAGAAGGGAGAACAATCAATCAGTAGAAATATACCCAGAAATGATGCAACTGGAAACCATGACTTTAAATTGGTTATTAAAGATGTAGTCAAGAATTTAAAGGGAAACTTTAACATTATGAAGACAAGACTAACAACTAAAAACAAATGCCAAAACAGTAAAAAATCAAAACCAAATAAAACCCACAGGGTTGAAAATTATTACTTAAAAATTTAAAAAGGGGGTGCCACAGGATGGATGGGTTTGGCTCAGTTGCAATTTAGACATTTCAGAAGGAAAGATCAGTGAACCTAAAGATATAGTAATGGAAATCTATGAAATTGAAAGAGATAAAAAAAGAGGGGAGAGAGAGAGGGAGAAAGGAACTTTGAAAGAGAATTTTAGTAACCAGTAGGAAAATATCGAGCAGATGAATATATGTGCAACTGAAATTCAAGAATCATGTGCAGTAGGGGAGAGACTGAAAAGAAATGAAAACATAGTGGCTACATATCTCAAATTTGATAAAATTTATAAACATGCCAATCCAAGAAGCTTAATAAACCACAAGCAAGATAATCACACGCCAAAATCCAATGCCAAGGCACAGTACAATAAAAATTGCTGAAAATCAATCAAAACAACAAAATCTTAAAAGCAAGCAATAAAAGTACATATACACAGTACAAAAGTAAGAATTATCAATGACTTCCCACCAGAAACAATGCAAGCCAGGTTATAGTAGAACTATTGGTTTAAAGTACTGTAATAAAAAAAATGTACATTTAAAATTCTATATCCAGTGAAAATATCCTTCCAAAGAAGGGGAAATAAAACATTTCAGACAAAAAAAAAAAAATCTGAGAGAATTCACTGTCAGCAGAGTTGCACTTTAGAAAAGATTTTTTAAAAAGTTCTCCAAGCTGAAGGAAAATGATTCCAGATGCAAGCTTGATTCTATACAAAAGAATAAATGGGACCAGAAATGGAAACTATGTGGGTAAACATGAGATTTTTTTCCTCACTGCTTAATTAACTATTTTAAGCTAAATAAAAAACAATGTATTGTGTGGGGTTTATAGTATATGTAGGAGTATACTAGGAGATAATAGTAGCACAGAGGACGGAGGGAGAGCGTGGGAGTCTACTGTTGTAAATTGCTTCCCTTATGAGAGAGGGAGATGTGAAAAGTTGAAGATGCAAATTGTTACACTATAGCAACCACTGGAAGGACCCAACTAAGAGGTACAACTTTGCTACTAAGTTAATAGCGGAAACAAAGTTGTTAGGGGCACCAACTCCCATGCAATCAGAAATCCGTATGTAACTTTTGACTACTCAGAAACCTAAATACAAATTGTCAACTGTTGACTGGAAGCCTTATCAGTCACATAAACAGTTGATTAACACATATTTTGTATGTTATATGTATTATATTCTGGATTCTTACAATAAGGCAAGCTAGAGAAAAGAAAATGTTATTAAGGAAATCATAAGGAAAGGAAAATACATTCATGGTACTGTAATGTATTTATTGGGAAAAAGTCGGCATAGAAGTGGACTTCTGCAGTTCAAACCCATGTTGTTCAAGGGCTAAATATATACATATGTGTGTGTATATTTATGTGTACATATATGTACATATATATGTACACAAATACATATAATGCATAACTTTTTAATGAAAATATGGCAGAGTTGAATAAAAAGAAAAATAAGAAATTCGATAGCTATTTCTAATAACATGGTAGACTTAAACCCAAACAATAGATAATTACTTTTTTTTTTTTTAAGATTTTTTATTTGTTTACTTGACAGAGAGAAAGATCACAAGAGGTGTGGGGGGGTGGCAGGCAGAGGGAGAGAGGGAAGCAGAGTCCTGACTGAGCAAGAAGCCCAATGTGGTGGCTCAAACCAGGACCTAGAATCATTACCTGAGCCACAGGCAGATGCTTAATGGACTGAGCCACCCAGGTGCCCTGAGACAATTACTTTAAATGTAAATGGATAAGGGGCACCTGGGTGGCTCAGTCCATTAAGCATCCAACTCTTTTTTTTTAAGATTTTATTTATTCATTTGACAGAGAGAGAGATCACAAGTAGACAGAGAGGCAGGCAGAGAGAGGAGGAAGCAGGCTCTCTGCTGAGCAGAGAGCCCGATGTGGGGCTCAATCCCAGGACCCTGAGATCATGACCTGAGTGGAAGGCAGAGGCTCAACCCACTTAACCACTTAACCCACTTAATCCAGGCGCCCAAGCATCCAACTCTTGATTTCACCTCAGATCATGATCTCGGGGTCTGGGGATCAAGAGCCACGTTGGGCTCCATGCTCAGTGGAGAATCTGACTGAGACTCTCTCTCTCTCTCTCTCTCTCTCTGCCTCTGCCCCTATTCTTGTGTGCTCTCTCTCTAAAGTAAATAAATAGATCTTTAAAAAAAAAAAAAAGTAAGTGGATTAAATACACCAATTTAAAAGTAGAAACTGTCAGACTGGATAGAAAGAAAAAGAGATCCAAATATTTTGCCTACAAGAAATACCTTTTATGTAAAAAGATACGTAGGTTAAAGGTGAAGGAAAAAAGGGAAATATATACCACAATATAAACAAAACAGAACAATAATCATATAAAGTTAGGTGGCTATATTAATATCAAACAAAACAGACTTCAAGAAAAGGAATGTTATAAGAAATAAAAATAGTTCACAATAATAAAATGTCTTATCAAGAAGACATAATGTGCGCTCCTAATAATAAGGCTTCAAAATAAACACTGCAAAATTGGCAGAATCAAAAACTGAAACAGATAAATTTAGAATTTCCACTGGTGGTTTCAACAATCCTCTCAGTAATTGATAAAACAACTAGAGAGAAAGTTAGTAAAGACATAAAAGACATGAACAGCATTATCAAATGATTTCACCCAATTGATATTTCTAGAACAAGGGGCATAATAACTACAGAATGCACATTCTTTTCAAGGACAAATATGAAATAGTCACCATAGTCCATATGCTGGGCTATAAAATAAGTGTCAAGAAGGAAAATTATTGAATAAAAGGGTATATTCTCTGAACACAAGAGAATCAAGTTAGAAATCTGTAACAATAATGTATCTAATAAAATCTAGAGGTATTTAGAAAATAACACACTTCTAAATAACCGACATATCACAAAATCCCCTCATCATCACAAGCAATATTAGAAAATATTTTGAACTGAATAAAAATGAACATCTAACTCTCAAAAGTTGTGATAGGTGGCTCAAGTAGTTCTTAGAAACACACAGCTTCAGATGCAATAAGAAAAGTATATATTAATAGTCAAAGTTTTACCTTAAGAAAGAAAAAGAACAAATTGAACAGAATATAATCGGAGGAAAATTTTTAAAAAAATGAAAAAGAAGAGCAAAATACAATGCAACAGAAAATGAACAAACAGAAGAGTAAAATTGGTGAAACCAAAAGCTGATTCTTTGAAAATAGCCCCCCAAAGTTGAAAAATGTAGAGCTAGACTGATTACAGATTGCTAATATCGGGAATGGAAGAAGGGATAGTACCATAGATCCTAAATCCATTAAAGGGATAAGAGAATATTATGAACATCCTTATGCTAATAAATTCAACAACTCAGATGAAGTAGACAGGTTTCTTAAAAAGCAAATGAGCAAAATTAACATAAGAAATATAAAACCTAAAAAGCTGTAATTCTATAAAAGAAAATGAACTTGGAATGAAAAACTTTCTGTGGTGCCTGGGTGGCTCAGTGGGTTAAGCCTCTGCCTTCAGCTCAGGTCATGGTCTTAGGGTCCTGAGATAGAGACCCACATCGGGTTCTCTGCTCAGCGGGGAGCCTGCTCCCCACCCCCACTCTGCCTGCCTCTTTGTCTGCTTGTGATCTCTCTGTCAAATAAATAAATAAAATATTTTAAACTTCCCTACAAAGAAAGGTCCGGGCCCAAATGATTTCATTAGTGAATGCTAACAGTATTCAAAGACAAACAGAGCAATCTTACACAAACTTTTCCATAAGATAAAGAAGGAAATACCTCTTAAATCATTTTATTAGGTGGTCATTATTAAAACTTGACAAATTATAAAAATAAAAACCACCACCACCACCACCACCAAACTACAGATTGATATCCTTTGTGAATATAAAAGCAAAGATCCAGCAATATACAAAAAAAAAAAAAAATCTTGGCCAATAGTGTTTATTACAGGAAGGCAAAGTTACTATGATATTCTCACAACTTATATCAATCGGTATAATTTGTCGTATGGAAGACTACATTTTCCAAAGTGGACCATAACTATACTTCCCACACCATAATGACTTACGGTGTAATGTTGACACTCCTCCTATAATGTCTCCACCCCTTTGTGATTGCCTCAATAGAGACTATGGGGAAAATGGTACCAGTGACTTCTAGGGACAGATTATAAACATATCATTGGCACTTCTGCCTTGCTCAGGAAACCTAGCCTCCATGTGGTGAGGAAGTTCAAAGCATCCCACACAAGGCAACCACATGGAAGGTCAGTGTAGGTGTGGCCAGTACAGGTATCCTGCAGACAGCACACCCAAAGTCCTAGCCAACAGCCAGTATGAACCACCTGACATGTGAATACAGCTATTTCCGGGTGATCTAGTCCCTAGCCACTGAGCTACTCTTGTGGTTGAGTCTTCATAGTGAGGGCCCCCAATGTTGTGGAGTATAGAGGCAAGTCAGCCCTGATGTTCCGTGTCCAGATTCCTGCCACAGCACTTGTGAGCATAGGAAAGTGGTTGTTTTACACCATTATGTTCGAGGCTGTTCAGTACACAACAGTAGTAACTGAAAGTAAATATCATAATGCCTGTTTTACATAAGCGGAAACTGCACCTCATGAGGGGGACCGGGACAAGTTAGTGTGGGTGGTGAGTGGCCAAGCTGGGATGTCAACCCACCTTTCCCTGCAAAGACACCGCATACACTGACCTAGACAAAAGGCATCCTGAATGTGGTAACAGGCCATTTACCAGGGTTCTAGCAATGGGCCAGAACATCTAAGGAGGCTCTGCTGCCATCTTCACAAAATGATGACCTATCCCCCAGTGAGTCTGCTTCTCTCGGGAAGACATCTGAGGTGAGGGTTTGGTAAGTATGGGTCACACAGCCAAAGCCATCTCGCTACGAAACCTTTTGCAAAGATATATCCGCAATGTCTACATCTGCAAAGCTCAAGTAGCTCAATCAGCCATGAATTCTGGGCATTTATACAAGAGTTGGTTGAAACACGAGCTTTAGGAACTCTTGCCAAACAGCTGCAAAGAGTGCAGGAAGTAGAGGACTAAAACCTGTTACAGCCTTGGCCTCCCACTGCAGTGTAGCTCAGGAGATATGGCAAGGGACAAGGTGAGGGGAGTGAACCAGCAAATATTTATGATAACAGGACAAATGCAATTGACTCATTTCCTTCCTAAAAAGATGACTACACTCAGAATGGTTAAGATCGGTTGGTGTTTTCTATTTTCTGTTGTCTTCTCCTCTGTTCCTGCCCAGCCCCACTGGTCCTCTTCCCCTTTGTACAAGCACTAGTTTATTCTCCACAGAGCTACAAGTCCTCTATCACCAGGACTTGAACAAAATCTCCATAGATGCCGAAGAAAGGAGCACAGACTCTTAGATCTAGAAGGGAGCTAGATAGACTAGCTGCTTCTTGCCTGAACAAAAGCTCTCCCTTCTTTCAGTAATGGCAATTTGATTTGCCTAGGAGACAAAAACCATCTCCTATTCTCAGGTCTTGTGGAGGGCTGACTCCACCCTCCTGCCCCCCATCCAAGGGTAAGACATGTGACTCACGCCTGGCCAATCAGAACATTCCATCCTGTTGACCACTGTGAATGGTTCAGGGAGCGATAAGTACACACCTGAAGCCCTAGAGTCAGCTCCCAGGCCTTAGCTAGAACCACAGAGAGATTTCTTTCTTCTGGGGACAAGGGACTCCACCAGTAGGATAAAAACCTGGAGCTGTTGGGGACTGTCTTAACATTAGAAGGGGATGTCTCACCTGAGAATAAAGCCCCACAGAGGAAAACAGAACCCACAGATGGTGAGAGGCAGGTTTCTTTTTTTTTTTTTAATATTTTTTGTAAAGATTTTATTTATTTATTTGACAGACAGAGATCACAAGTAGGCAGAGAGGCAGGCAGAGAGAGAGGAGGAAGCAGGCTCCCTGCTGAGCAGAGAGCCCGATGCGGGGCTCGATCCCAGGATCCTGGGATCATGACCTGAGCCGAAGGCAGAGGCTTTAACCCCCTGAGCCACCCGGGCACCCCAAGAGAGGCAGGTTTCTGACAGCAGTTGGGCACCTTGATCCAGTCATGCCTGAAGATATTACACATCAACATTTCCGTTTTATGATCAAATAGATTCTCCTTAATCATGTAAGTCTGGCTGAGCTGAGACCTGATTCACAGCCAGAGACCTGATTTACTAAGTCAGTGTATTATCAACTATCTATACCAGTGGTTTATGAACTCAGGTGTACAGAGCCCCAAAATTCCAATCAACAGGGGATTCTGACCCTAATTAAGTCAGAGCTGCTCTTTATTTTATAGGTGATGGCTGTGTTACGATTTCATTAAATGAAAGAGTTTTGCTAATTAAGAAAAAGAAGAAAAAGTAAAAAGACAGCTATTCAATTCAACTACCTTATTTTAGAGGTCCAGAAGACCCAAAGGGCTTTGACAAAGCAAGCCTGTGATGGAAGCTCGCCTGGGCCACCCATCACACTCCCCATGGGCCCCCAATGCCAAGGCTGTTGACACTGTATCAGCTTTGCATCTTGCTTCTGGGACCCATCCAGATCTGTGAGTTCTAGGCACGTCATCCCAACATGTAGGAGGGACCTGTGGCATTAACCCACACATCCTTGAGTGACCACTCCATACCTGCCATGCTCTGGGCAGAGAGCCCAGGTGGCATGTTTCTCAAGAGTGTATTATGGATCACAGACCTGGAATCATGGTAGGCTTCATGGGACGAGACCCTTTAACTACAGTGAAGGGTGTCGCCTACAGAAGAACCAAACAGGTGCAATGGTTTTGTATTTTTAAAGATCACCGTATGGGAGACCTTTGACCATCTTCTTTGCCTTGTGCCGGGCTTGGGAGGAAGTCATTTGCCAGGGAACAAACTTATTTCTGTACACACTGCCTGTCAAAGTAAAGGGTAGAACTTCTTTTCAGTGTTCTAAAATAGTGGTTCGGTTTTTGAAAAGGCTTTTGGAATCTATCATCTTGAAAATCAAAAAAATAAATAAAAAGCAAAATCTGGTCACTTTTGAGACAAGTTAATTTAGTCCCATCTGTCTCCATGTGGCTGCCCTCTATTTTGAAGTGGGAAAAAAAGAGACAGAGAGAGAGAGAGAATCCAAACTGGCAATAATGTCCTTTTAATTGAATAAACCAACAGTTTTCTCATTCTAATGAGCATAAACTGCTTACAGAAAAGATTTTATTTAAATTGCCCAGAGTGATTACTTTAAATGCACAGTTTGGTTAAAAGCTACAGTCATAAATAATTAATTTTTCTTTTTAAAAGAATTATGCAAATTTAAGCCACGAAGCTAAAAATGGAAAGTGTCTAGTCACGTGTGAATTGAACTTGGATTTCTCTTCCTTGCTTCTTCGTCACCATGTTTCTGTCTTCCCACCTGCTCTGAGTAGAAACAATGCCTGTCCTCACTCACATGGTCTCAGCGGTTCTTACATCCCCTGCCAATTCCTCCTATTCTTATTAAACACTGAGTGAGGCCAAGAAATGGGTGAGAACAGCTTCGTGTCGTGCCCCAATCATGCCACGTCCGGATGAACATTAGCCAGTTCTTGGTGATGGAGACCAAACAGAATCGAGTGCCTGGAACATGTTCCCTGAGCATCTATTATGTGCAGGCATGCTGCTGAGTGAGCAGAGCTGAGAGGAGACAGTAAAATCCTCCAGTGCCCAGAGGCAGCGACCAGGGGGAAACACCACAGAAGCTAGGATCCTAGGCTTCAGGCGAGGGTTTTCAGGTGAGACAGCCTGAGATTCCACAATCCCTTTTTACTGTGTCTGGCACTACCCAGCAACATACACCCCGGAGCATGGCCAAGGAGGGAAGCCCCTTCTAGATGCTCTGTGGCCACAGGACTGCAGGCCACACAGTGCAGTGTCAGCTCTCCATGGCAGTGAGAGACGTAGGGACAAGCATGGGGGACATGAAGGGAAAGCCCTCAGTGTAGAGACTGAGATGCTTTTCTAGCTGCTGGAGTCCCTGTGCACAGGAAGGAAGGTGCCAGGGGCTTCTAAAATTTGAAGATCGAAGTGGATTCTGGAGGTCAAGAGAAGGGGGCCAAGCAAAATTGGGAATGGCGTAATCAGGCAAAAGACATTTCTAGCCTCTCGCAGATTATTCCTGTAGTTTCCTTTGTCTATCAGCTACTTTTACAGTGTTGAAATGCCAGCCTTCAGGTGGTGCATGCCTGCTCTAGGTCACTACCATGCCCTGACCCCAACCATTCTTTTTTTTTATACCCAGCGTCGTCCACGCTTGCTTCCCCAGAAGAGCCCTCCACACACTGACATCACACTGCTGGATGATAAGCAGCACACGGATGCTACGTCCTTGGCTTGCACCAGCAGCTCTGCTTCAGCTGCCAGGAAACCAGCCGGTGAGGGGAGGAGGCGGGTCCCTAAGGCAGGACACCCCATCAGCTACCCCTACAATATCCCAGTGGTGCAGAATCCCTCTTGATCCCTTTCATACATGACAAAACTAGAAGCACAGAAGGAAGGGTTAAGCCAACAGTCCCAGACGACACATCTAAGGGGCATGGGGCATTTGAAGCCAGGCCCACCGGCTCCGGGGCTATGTCTTTAACCAGGAGGAGACACTTACCTCTGTAAGTGGCACAAATACCTTATAAGGAAGGAAAGAGCACCAATTTCTCACTATACAAGAAGTTGAACTCTTTCTCCAGAAACTCCATACTGTAATTTTTTTTTTTTTTTTTAGAACAAAGTGGGGGGCGTCAAAATGCAGAGGGACAGGTGCTGATGCCCAACACAGCCGGTGCACCTTCGCTCACCCAGCCTCACGGAACTCACAAGCCCGGGCTCCGTTCACGTTAGAGGTGACTCAGACTGGCCTTGACGAACGTGGCCATAATCCGCGTTTGGTTTAGAGGAGCTTCAGGGAAAGCTCTAAAGCTCATATAGCTAGAACTAAATAGCAACTTAATGAGTAATGAGTAAATGAACCAGAGGCACAGATTAAATCTCCATCCAAATAACCATAGGTTTCTCAATCAAGAGGGGAGAAAGCGTGCTTGGCCGAACAGTTTGACTTTGGCCATTACCACGAGGATTTTCACAGCCTGCTCACTGAATACGGCAGTGCACCCGGGTCCGGGAGAACCCTTGGATGAGCTCACAAACTTCCTTCAGGACCAAGCCCAGGGTAACTTCACAGTGTCAGGAGTCTCCATGTGGTGATGATAAAGGAATTCCAATATCACACCACTCTTCTAGGCAGAGCAACCCAAGGATGTTTGGGCTCAAGGCAAGAGTCTTAATGCTCAAATAACTCACTGGTTTTATCTTAAAACATTCACATTCTACCTGAGAAAGGACAGTCATTTTTTGGCTTGTGTTAAAGACCTCTAATGGATATTTGGAAAAGTTATTCCACACTTTGGTGTCCAGTTCCGCCATCTGCAAACGGAGGTTCAAAGTAGCACCTATCTTCTAAGACTGTTATATATTTATACCTAATGACAGATTTAATTTTATATTTAAATACAATATTAATGTTACATTATTTAGAGATAATTTGACACAGAGTTACGTGTCCAGCTTTTGAACTGTGCCTGGTCAACAGTAAGCAGCCAATGAATGTAGATGCAATTATTAGCCTTATTTTGTGTTGTGTAATCAGTATTGATGGATTGAGGCAATGGTGGTGTTTTTCTTCACTCCACAAAGCTTATTCCAAAGTCTTCCACACAGGAGATACTGAGAATTGATGGAGAAAGATTTTAGCACTAAATATCTGGAAATACTTACTGGGGGTAAATTCAGTGCACTGAGTCATGACTGCAATGGCTATTTTAATGTGAATATTTTCAATATCCATAGCATCACCATGCTAATTTTTATTATATATGTTATAGTTTATATAGCATCTGGCCCTACCAACTTGGGAAACTGAGGTCCTGAAGAGGGAAGTGATTTACACTGGGCACATGGCCAAGGAGGGGCAGAGCAGAGACTCAATCTCAGCCTTCAGTAACTCAGTGATTTTTTTCCCCAGTGTCACTTCAGTTGTCAAAAGCCACAGCAATTCTGGGGGGTCAGTGATAACACAGTGTTGAGAAGGATATAGGTCAGTTTCTCAATATCCCTACATTTCCCATTCCTTCTCATTTGGGGAATTTCAAAAGTGAGTTTTTGAGACACTGCTGACTGGTTCCCCCAACAGATACTAAGAATAAGGCAGTTGGTTGGGGCGCCTGGGTGGCTCAGCGGGTTAAAGCCTCTGCCTTCGGCTCAGGTCATATCCCAAGGTCCTGGGATTGAGCCCCACATCAGGCTCTCTGCTCAGCAGGGAGCCTGCTTCCTCCCCTCTCTCTGTCTGCCTCTCTGCCTACTTGTGATCTCTCTCTCTGTCTGTCACATAAATAAATAAATATTAAAAAAAAAAGAATAAGGCAGTTGGTACAGAGACATCAAGGAGTCTTGAGGGCACTCATGCCTGGGCACCACAACAACTGTTCCCCCAAACTTGGACACTGAGTATTTGAGGAGGTGGGAGCTTCCTGGACAATCAGGGAAGGAATACCCTGGGTAAAGCCCATATGGAGAACCAGCCAAACACAGTCACCTCAACGGATGGAGAAGCAGTAGACATGATTCACCATGTCAAGCACCAGACTTCCTCAAGATCGTTAGAGTCCAACCCTAGTACAAAAATAAAAGGATTCTCAAAGCCCTTCTGACGTACAGCTATGTCATGATTGACACATGAGATCAGAAGGTTAAAGGAAGACGGAAAATATGGAGTCAGGGAATACGACAGAGTTCCCATAATAAGGAAGTTCATGGCAACTGCAATAAGAGTGTAGGGGACAGAGCAGTCTACAGTGGTTGCCATTGGAAGCCCATAGTAAAGAGTAGGGAACTGCTAAGTACAAGGAAGACCATCAACAGCTACCTTCCACTTTCATAGACAGAAATCAATTGTGCTTCTGGCCTGAATTTTTTAAGAGAAAAGGAAAGATTCACGGTGATTTAGATTTCTTAAAAATGTCTAATGGTGCCCTTGGTTAATTATAAGAGGGGCTTAAAAGATTTCAAGAAGCAATGTATTTGAGTTGATAAGGTAGTTTAACCCAAGAGATTCAGTTCATATTGTTACCTTGATAGTGTGTCACTCCTAACTCCAATGAGCTATCTCTGAATTTGGCTGCTCTGAAATGCAAGGTGATCGTCATGAAAGGTGCTGTGAGTTCTGCACACTCATTCAGCTATGTGTGTGCAAGAAACACCCATCACAAGAGAAGGGCTCGGAGACATGTGGGAATGGTAAGATTTGGGTGTTTTCATCTTTCTTTCTGTTAACTGAAATTAATGAATACAACTTTCTTTATCTATATCTGTATCTATCTATCTATATATCTTTCAAATATATCTTTCAGATAACAATGGCTTTGCATCTCCATATGTGGAAATCTGAAAATATAATAAGAGATAGCTTGATTAAGTCATATATTGAGGAACTCATCTGTTCAAGCACACAATGAGCAACCATAGGGACACTGGGTATGCAGACCACATGCAAAGATAAATGAGATACAGGTTCCTTGAGATATCGCCCACCGTATGTGGCCCCAGAGTTAATATTTGTATGTAAAATCAGGTGTGTGTGTGTGTGTGTGTGTGTGTGTTCTTGTGTGTGTGTGTGTGTGTTTAACCATGCATGGGTCATATGAATGTGAACTTGCAAACAGTTTATTCCCAGTCTTAAAACTGAGTCATAAAGTCATCACCTTCACATATTTTTAGTTTTAAGCCGATGTAGTTCTTTGCTTTTTATTTACTCACTAAATATCCACTAAGCATCAGCCCCTGAGTCAATGAAGAATACTGGGCATACTTCTTACTGTCTTAGATGGAACAAATTGGGAAGACATGAAGGTAAATCAAAGATAATCATACTGTGTCAAGTGGGCCATGAAGCCAAACAGGGACAGGTCTCCGAGGAGGCAGTGCTTAGAAAGAGATTTGACAAATGAATGAGCGTTAGGCAAACAGCTTCAGATATAACAAGAATCAAATCGTGTTATCCCAGGTAGAGATTATTTTGCCAGAAGGGTATTAGAACATGCCACCCCAAAGTATGCCCCTTTGGCAATTTTTATTTTGAGCTGAAGTCACTTGAGAAAGAGCAGATGCAGGAAGAGCTCTCCACCTTCCCCCTTTCTGACTAAACGTAGGGTATAAATTTCCCTCTGCCCTCCTTTCTTCTCCCATACCAGTAACAGGAGAATGGCTCTTAACCATGAGAGATACTCTCATCACCCCAGAGACGGCATAAGATTGAGTCTGCAAAACAAGCTTTACTAAAATAAACCAAACTTCCATTTGTTCCCCAATATATTTACCTTTCCACAATTTACCACCTGTAGAAGCCCAAAGTCATTTTCCTCTGTCTTATCACTTCTCCACAAATGTATCGCTCATTGTTAAGATGGTGTGTAAGTCCTATCCCCATCTTCCCACCCCCAGGCCTCACTGCCTCTGAGTCTTCATTTCTTCTGTTTGGAGGCCTCCATATGGGCACATAATGAACCTTTCTTCCAACTGGTTTATCTTTTGTCAGTTTAATTTGCAGGGTCCATGTCATTAAACCTGAGAGTGTAGCGTAGAAAGTACTTTTCCTCTCCTCTCTACCATTAGCGTATCCCTCCTACTATTTGTATGGTATCATGTTGGATATTGGGAATACAATGGTATTGTGTCGGATATTGGGAATATAATTGACAAAAAAAATCAGGTCACTACCATGCATAATTTAAAGTTGTCTTTTTTTTTTTTAAGATTTTATTTATTCATTTGACAGAGATCACAAGTAGGCAGAGAGGCAGGCAGAGAGAGAGGAGGAAGCAGGCTCCCCGCTGAGCAGAGAGCCCAACGCAGGGCTCGATCCCAGGACCCCGGGATCATGACCTGAGCTGAAGGCAGAGGTTTTAACCCACTGAGCCACCCAGGTGCCCCTAACATGCATAATTTAGAGCAAGCCTGAGAGAGACATAATTTTAAAAATAGCCCAAGCAATATGTAGTAATAAGCTGTGTGCAATACTATTGAGAACAAGAACAGATTTATGAGAGACTAATAGGTGGTCCTTTTCTATTTGGCGGTTGAGTCAGGGAAAGAATCTGTAATTTAAGACCTGAAGATGAAGTGGGAGTCAGCCAGGAAATAAGTGAGGGCCCTAATGGTGGGAGGTGGTGGGTGCTCACCTCCAAGGAACTGAGACAAAGGCAGGAAGGGAGCCTAGAGGTGTAAGAGTAGAGCCAGAAGACCAGTTGGGAGTCAACAGGCATGGTCTAAGCAGGAGAGATGCACATTGCAAATGGCAAGAAGAGAAATTTGAGATGTATTTTGAGAGCAGAATCAATAAGACTTGCATCTCAAACCCAGTGACACAGGTGCTGCCGCATTTGCCAAGAACAAGATAGCAAGGTTTGCTGGATTTTTGGGTCACTATTCTTTGGTATCAATCATGGCTGTCTCCAGTGGGCCCATTTCTCTCCTAAGTCAATGACGTCTTTGTATATTATGACGTGCAAAGCAGGATCTGTGTTTGGGCTTGTTGGCTTCTGAACATTCCCACAACAAATGGCTAATGTATTTTGCTTGCCATTTAAGTAAAGTGAGGCAATTTACAACAAAACATAACAAAAACAGGCCCATATAGCTAGACTAGATCTTAGATATCTATTCTAGTGGTTCTCAACAGTTGTGGGGAACGATGGAAAATTGTACCTGTTCATGTATACATTTCCATGGGAGGGATCACACACTGCCCAAAATTCACACATGGCTAGATGTCAGATTTTGAGATGCCCTGTTTAAGACCATGTTTCAACAGGAGAAACTCGGGAGTGAACATTCTATAACATTGCAAAAGAGAGAAGCCCAGAAGTGTCATTGCCTCATCTTTTCTCTGAATTTTGAAATCCTATGGAGCTTCTGACAGAAACACACATTTCAGTCAAGATATTCGAACAGCAGGACTTAGATATATCTGACCCGGACTGATCCCACTGTAGGGGAAGCCCCACCGTTCTGTTGGAGGCTGCTGGGATCTTAGGGAAGGATGGGACCTCCAGGTCTCCAACCACCACTGGTTCTCATCTTCTGCTCCTGCTGAGTTCATTCCATTGCAGACGGCCCCATCACCCTATATGCGCATCCCTCCGTCCCCTCCTAAGAATGTAGACATGTAATCAACTGGAACTTTCCCACAGTTTGCCCTCCAACACTACTCCTCTGAGGCCTTTGAGCAAATGTGATGGGCAGCAGAATAGAAAATAACATCAAATTAAGTAAGAGCTATCCCTGCCATTGTGAAGGTCTTCAGTTGTTTTGTGCCTCTGGGGTCAGGTGCCTGCCCTCTTACTAATAAGCTTGCTGTTCCCTGTCTTCTCTTAGGAGGCAAGCCTGCTTTTTTTGTTTGTTTGTTTGTTTGCATTTGTCCTATTTTCTTACACAGAGCAATTTTGTTCTGTCCCTCCATGCCAGGCACTGTATTGGGGCTGTCCTTTCACGTCCTTGTGGCCCCAAACCTTTCCTGAGGAATTCTGATTTGGAGGTGAACATTCGGCAGTGATTGAGCATGGAGGGAAGAGGTTAAATCTGACTTTCTATTCCTAAAAAAAGAAAAACACTGAAGTTGGTTATTTGTGGGAAGAAAAAGCAGAGTTCAGAAATAAAATGCCTGGGGACGTCACTGCTTTCCCTTCTGGCCCTCTCCAAAGCAGAATGCGAACAAAGGTTTGGACACAGGCAAGGTCTCCGAATCCCAAGGTTAATTGCACCCCCTCTTGGAAGGCCTCCAGCAGGAGCCACTGGTCCTGCTGCTCAGGGCAGTGCAGGGGCTCCCAGATGGCTCAGCTTCCTTGCGATCCAAGCATAGAGCTCTCTGAGATGGCTTGCCCTCGGGACACGTTGGCTTGTTCAATTTCATGTTTGAGGTTTAGATCTTCTTATTAACCCACTGCTTGACTCACCTACTACCTATCAAAGTGGCCAGACTTTCCATACAAAGTTATTAAAAATGCCCCCGAGGCGTTTGATTCAGGACCCTTAATTTCCTTCGGGAGAGAAGCCGTGTGCAGAGCAACAACAGCATATCGTGCTTTTTGACAGCATGCGGTTGGAGTGATATAAATTATAGGATGTGATTACAGTGTTTGCGGTGATAACACTATGGAAATCCTTTTGTGATGCGTAACATATTCAAAATGCAAATTCCAGGGTATTTAAAAGCCCATCAAATAGAATTGTTAGGACCCATTTTAAGCCCAGGAATGCTGTTTCTTTTTTTTTTTTTTTTAATAAGTAGGATGAGCTGAGTTTTTCCTTCTGTCACTTAATAGAGCACAGAGAAATGGCCACGTGAGACAGACATGTTGCAAAATTTCAAGTTTCCTATCTCACGCTGCCAGTGCTATGAGACACGATTCAGGGCAAGTCAGGCTCTGGTTCTTCGTATCTCAAAGCAAGCACCATGAGCTTTTCAAAATTCAGGAGAAGCCATGTCACTCGGGCTGACGGGAATGGAAAGGCCATTTCTAATCTCACATCAAGCCCTTTAAAGACTCGGGCACTCTGTAAGGCACCCCGTTGGGCGTGCGCACATAAGTATACACAAGACACCTGCCCGCACCCCATCGAGAGCACAGCCATCCCACCCAGGCAGGCACATGAGGGTTGAAGCCCTTTTGTTCCACTGATTATCCCAACTCTTCAGGCAAATTCCTCCCAACCTCCCTACGTCTTGGCTTCCTCCTTTGGAGGATGGGGCAATAAGACTCGATGACCGGGATGCAAAAGCACTTAGCACAATGTGGGGTGCGTGGGGACTGCCCCATACCGGTGGCTCTGGTGCCCATTATCCTTACTGTGCTGCAGGAGAGGCCTGGCCTACTGCACAGCAGAGGCACTGAAAAAGATGCTTCCGAAGATCTCCAGGAGCTTTCACAGCTCAGCCATTCCTCCCAGGCTTCTTGGCTCACACCTGCTGGCCACAGCACAAGAACGGGACTGAGGCTGACTCCAGCCCCGTGATTACGCTCACCCTGGTTGTTGCTCTAGGACACTCACAGACATGTCTGCAACAATGATGGCCAAGGGCATCTGTGGACTTTTTTTTCCCTCCCTTTCTCATTCCCAAGCATGGAATGGAGCTTCCAAACAGGATACATGGATCTACCACTTAGAGTAGAAAGTGTGATTGCAAAGAATGGGAGCAACTCGGGGACATCCCTCTGTTGGGAAGGGACATATATGCATGATCTTCTCTATCCCCTTTCTTTTGGAGAGTGTCAGAATTTGGCAAGTCTAACATAAAAAGAAGGCAGAATTCATTCCACAAGACCCTGTGTCTGGAAGAATAAATAATGCTATTCTGAGTTTCTAGATAAAACTAATGAGCGTTTACGTGAAGCACTTGCTATGGGCCTGACATGGTGTTAAGCAGCATCATCTTTTTTGTTTTCTCATCTTCACAGTCTCTGAGATCAGCACCATTATTATTCCCATTTCAAAAGGAAGAAACCTTGATTGTATAGTTGATGCTTGAACAACACGGATTTGTGCTGCATGGGTCCACTTACACACGGAAATTTTTGATAAATACAGTAGAGTACAATAAATGTATCTTCTCTTCCTTTTTAAAAAAAAATTTGTTTATTTGTCAGAGAGAGAGAGAGCACAAGCAGAGGGAGCAACAGAGGCAGTGGGAGAAGCAGACTCCCCGCTGAGCAGGGAGCCCGATACAGGACTCGATCCCAGGACCCCGGAATCATGACCTGAGCTGGAGGCAGACACTTAACCGAGTGAGCCACCCAGGCGTCCTGTATCTTCTCTTTCTCATGATTTTCTTACTAACATTTTCTTTTCTTTATTGTATTGTAAGAATATAGTACAAAATACATACAACATAAAAAATACATGTTAACTAAGTTGGAAGTAAGGCTTCTGGTCAACAGGGGGCTGGTAGTCCTTAGGGTTGTGCGGAGTCAAAAGTTATACGTGGATTCATGACGGCACAGGGGTCAGTGCCTCTAACCCTGCATTGCTCAAGGGTCACCGATATACAACACTGTTAGCGGCAAGCAGTTTACTGTAAACGACTTCAGCATAGATGATAGGATATAAAAGCATAAGCTGATTTTAGTCTGTGTCTTAGAGGCAGTCAGCTGCCTTCATCGGGAGTACAGGCTCTGGCGAGTACTGAAGCAAAAGGCAACGTGTGCTACAGTTACGTATCTCTGAGCAACACCAGAGGGTTTGTCAGTTGCCATAACAACCCACATTAGAAAGGATTTTTCAGTGGTGAGCGGGCGTCCACTCTAAGCGGATGGGTTCAACAGACCGCAGAGCCCCACAGAGGGCTTTGGGAACTCAGCAGCCTCCGTCTTGAGAAATCCCCCGCCAGGTCTCGCTGCTCAGCAGGCTCCGCTGGCCGCCGACTCAGGCTTCTCAGTCACCTGAGTCCAAAGAGAAGGTTAACTGACTCCTGAAAATAATGTTTGTTCTGATGCAAGATGCCATCAGAACGTCTGAAAGGATAGAGAGCAGCGGCTTCCTTGGGCCTTCAGAACACTCAGCTGACTTTTGGGCAGGCTGCGAATAAATGTTTGCGTGGATGGTAGAATTTGTCTAAGACTTGTTTTCACCATGATCTGATAAAAAGATCGTGAGAAAGACGGCATACATCCCTTACCGCTCAAGGTGGGAAGCTACCGATAGCTATTAAAAAACAAACAAACAAAAAAATCCCAATAATTTTAAATAACCTCATTGGCTTGGATTGTTCACATCAGGGGCTTAAACCACATTTCCTGAAAATGATACCCTGTTGCTTAGCATAGAGACTGGCCCTCAGCTTAGGGATTCGGTAAATGGACTAGATAACCGTACATCTGGTTTCAGAAGCTTCCCAAAGCAATGATGGCCAGAGAGTAGACTCTCTTATTTACTGATACTACAGAGAAGGAGCCATCCAGCTGGGTCCCAGGGCCATGAAGCCCACACACCCTCAGTGCTCCCAATTCAGCCCTAGGTTGGATTGTCATCGCAAGAGAAATGTGAAATTGACAAACCTGATCTAGATTCCATGAAGTCTGGGGAAATCAGCAGACCTTACAAAAATGTATGGTTCTGCCAGTATAGCAAAGGGCCGCTGCGAACCTACTCACTGTGGCCAAGACACAGCTCTGTGTGCGTCTCTGCATTCCCAGCCACCCATTTATTTTCTTTTCCAAGTTTGTCCTTGTTTGCCTTCGGGTGTGCTTGGTTGAAAATCTGTTCCTAATAATATTAATAGTTAAAATTAAGATTATTTTAACCTTTAAATAACTTACGCTTAACAAAACCACATTATTTTCGAAGAAAGAAGACCCACACATGTTAATAACAAAATGAAGAACGTCAGAGGATCTCGCTTTAAAAGGTGAGCTTTTTCAACACAATAGGGTTTTGTTATGTATGTATTGTCATGCAGTGATCAATATTTCTTAACTGGAGAATTCCATGCTTTTACATAACAGAAAACTAAATAAGAAGCAGATTGTCAAGTGCTATGATGGTGAACAGCTGCCAAAAATCTACGATTTCTGATTCCCCCCCCCATTCCCTTAGTATTCTGTTGCAAAAAGTTATACTGAAACAGTAATCCATTAAGAATTTCTCAGCATCTTCTTCAGAAAACACACTACGATTCTATCATATCAGACTTTCTGGGAATTTTCCTTTCCAGTCTGGCCCAGAGTAATTAACTTGGCCCGAAGAAGGACGGTAATTAAAAGCAGACAGCATTTATATTTTGATGAAGAATTCAATGCTAATGCTAAAGAAGCTCCATGGGCCTATTTTTCCCAGCCTCTCCCAATATCGAATTTCTCTGGAGTCCACCTAAATTATGATGATGCCCTACCAAAAAAATCACATTCCACTCTTCATCCATAGACCATATCTTTAGCAAGAAAACCACCGTTAGGAACTTTTCCATCAGACCTAAGTAATGTAGTATAAACAATGTGCCCTAAGCAATCAACCCTTTTCCCAAACTATTGCTATTAACAACACGCATAGAAAGGGAACATTGCGGAAATCTGGTTCACTCTTGAAAGTTCCCTGTTCCTCCATCTAAAAATCAGCGACTGTCCCTGAATAGATAAGGCTGGCATTCATAAAAACCAGCTGCTTCAGATCTGAACTTGACAAATATGACAGCTGTGTTTGGGGGACAGTATTTTAAACTCTCCTTGGCACCACCATCCACTTTGTAGCTAATATTCTGGACTATTTCTTCCCTAATTCTTGGTATTTCATTGTTGATTTTTAGGAGAAATATAGTGTAGAGAGGGAGAAACAAGCTCTAGTGTGTAGTCAGAAGAGACTGGTGTGATGAAGAACAAGACACTTCATACTGAGTGTGTGGTACTATGTGCCAGGCACAGGACTAGGATGTAAGGCTACAAGACAGACTTTGCCCCAGTCCTTATGCTATTTCTGGGAAGACAGACTAAGAAGAATATTTAAAGAGGGGAAAAATCTCAGAGTGCCTAACTGAAATAACTGTAATAGTTACAAACGATCATAATTTCTATGAAGGAAGGCAATAGGGACCAGAGATAAAACTTAATGTGTACAGGGGAGGTGACATTTTAGCAGAGACATAGAGAGTGGGAAAGAGCCTCTCCCTCAGTAAAGGAGCAGAGAGGGAGGCCAGTTCAGAAGGAGAAACATGTTCAAAAGACCCAGGGAGGGAGGAAGTTTGGTGATGTTCAAGCAACAAAAGGGCAAGCAGCATGGCTGGTGTGTCAAGACTGAGGGAAAGTGGCCAGCAATGGTGGGGCTCTGTTGCACATGGTAAGATACTTAGAGGCAATATTAGGAAAGCACACTGAAAGCCAGGAAATGAAAAACAAATGTAAAGGATTCTTTTTAAGGATTTCAAGAAGGCCCGTTATATGCCCAGCAACCAGATAGGATTCTGACAGTGCTAAAGCCTTTTTAAAAACGTCCCTTGATTTTAAGAGTAAGGTGATTTCTGTGGCAAAGAAATGTATATAGCAGACCTACAATAGATTTTATCTTAACAATGTGGTGGCTGATATTAAACCAGCTTTCCATTTCAGAATGTCATCACCCTAGCTCCCCAAAGCATGGATACATGACTTCAGACCTCTTTGATGTATGAGGTGAATGGTTCCTTGGGTTGGTGGTGTTGAGTACCTGAATGAGAATCCCGGTCATATGGTGAAGGTGAATCCACTTATCATTTATATAACAAACACGGCCTTGAGCAAGTGTGAAGCATGCTCAATGAAATGTTGGAGATGATGCCATTCTTACCTAACATCTAGAAAACAAAGATATTGTTGGATGCTTTCCAGCTTTGAGAGGTCTGATTCTCTGAGACTCATACAGCTGAGTCTTTCTTGAGCACCCACTATGTCCCCAATGCTGTACTGAGGATATCAAAGAACAAATATCATCCATTTCCTCAAGTTTATAGTTCAGTAAGATGAAAAAATGCAATTTTTTTAAAACAGAATTTTTGATATAGCACAAGATTCTAGGACTGTGCTAAATGCTTTAAGAGCACATCATGAGAGCCTGTTTCAAGACTGCGTGGATCTGAGGAGATCAGAGGGTGCTTCGCAGAGGAGACAGTGATGGAACTGAAGGCAAAGGATAAGCCCGGAGGCTCCCAGATGGGGTGGGAGGAACAGGCTGCTTCTTGTGGAGGGAATATGTGCAGTGGTTAAGTATGATAAAAATCTTAAAGACTATGAATTTGTGGGTCGGGTGAGTCTGGACTGAATGGAAAAAAGCCAGGTTGAAAGGGAAGACTGAGAGGTGAACAGGGGTCAGGTTATCAAGTGGTCCTGTAAGGTATGAGGCCAGTCCTGTCCATGGGTCCCTTCTTAGAATGCCGCTGGAGGTGAATGGACGAACGAGCAGTTTATTTGACTCTGTCCTCAGAGGAAGGATCTTTCACAACTGGAAACCAATGCCCCATACCAGTGTGCTAAGTGAGAACGAGAGAGATGAACACCTGTGCCTGTTTCCTCTTAGGTCACTGTCAGTTTCATCTCCTCACAGGAGAAATCAGTTACAAGAGTGTTAAATCGTTGTTTCCATCAACCAGCAAAAATGTTGATGTTCCAGATTTTTTGAGTAAAGCTAATGGAAATTGATTTGAAAACATGTTCCTTTTGATTTTCCTTTATTTGTTCAGAACAAGAGAGAATTTCCCTCAAGGCACTGAGCACCCTGCTTGGTCTGGATAGTTAACGGTAGTGCATACCATCAGCAGAATCATGCTGAAGGAGCCCCCGGTTGCTATATGACTCACAAGCAGGTGTGAAAAACCAGGAAGGAATGATCTTTGAAAGCCAAGAGGAGGCAAAAGAATGGTCCTCTGCCATGTTTCAATGGAAGCAGCTGAAGAGCCCAGTTAGGTCAAACACTCTCATCTGTGGTATCTTTGAGCCATGGTCTCATGGACCATCCATTTACAGCTGGCACAGCAGTCCTCATGGAATCAGAGTAAGAGAATTACATCTTTTACATGGAGAAAATTCTGTGTCCAGCAAGAGAAGAGAAACTGGCAGCTGATATCAAACCACAGGCTGATTTCTGGGATTATTTTAATTGTTCTTCATGCTGGTAATAAGAGGAATGCATTCATTTTAGTTTAAACCAGGTCAGAGCATGAGAATCAGCTCTGAGAATCTAAGTTGCCTAAATATCTGGGCCATTAAGGGGGGAAAAAAACAGCACAGATTTAGTTGTGGTGGCCAAAATACCTCCCTCCGCTCTCCGAAGGCACAAGTGAGAAGAATTCCTATCCCCTGTGTAGCAGATGGGTGGATGAAGAAAGGGCAATGTCAAGATGTGGGAAGCAGGGAGAGGACTGGGGGATACTTGTTGGAGCAGCTGGAGTGAAAAGGAAGCCATGGTCCAAAGAGTTATTATTAGAAGCTAGCTGGGGATGCAATTTATAGAAGCCTTGGATAGAGAGACAGAGGTCTAGAAACGTCACCTCCTCTAGACTCCAGTCATTGCCTCCTGCTCATACCTCTTTCTTACAGAATCTGTGATCCAGAGCCCTGGCTAATCTGTTCCCATCATACGACCCTTCCCCAGCCACAGCTGATTGGCTAAGTGGTATACATCTGACCTCAATGGGACAGTGGGCTAGAGTAAATTATGAAATTTGCTCAGAACTGAACTCAGATTCACAGACACTGAGTTCATCTCTGTTGGCTTTGAATTGGGACACCATGTTAAGCAGGACTTGGAGGAGACCATGTTTCAGGAATGAGGGTTGCCAAGAGAACTGGTCTCCAGAGAATATAAAAAGTACAGATATTTGAGGGTAAAAGCACAGGCAATTTGGTTTTCTAATACAACCATGGACACAACCTCTCAATCTTTCCTAACTGGACCCAACCCATTACCTTGCTATAAACTTAAGGTCACAGCAGATAACCCACAACAGAAAATCCCATTTTACCATTCTCAGAGGTTAACTCACTGTTTACTGAGAATATTAAGGATGCTCCTCTACAATGCCAAGGGGAAGCAAAAAAGTGCTTCGGAGCTTCCCTAGGCATTCGGGAGGTGGCCAAGCGACGGGGGCTCCATGCCCCCACTCCCCACATCCATCAGAGTACCTCTGCTTCTGTATGTTCCACACACCAAGTGTCCATGGAAACATTTCACTAGATAAAGAGCTCTGTTGATTAAAAACATGGTACCATAGTGAATACCATACTGATGGAATACACAGTCTTGGACATGGATTCGTTTCGGGTTCTGTAAACAAGTTCTATGAAGGACTCTGTTATCTTGCAGCCTTCCCAGTATCAATGACTTTTGGAACTGGTTTCTTCCCCGTTCTGTGAGATTGCAGCCAGTTAGCTCTACCTCATCTCTCAGTAAGGGGCTGCAACCCTGAAGGACTATTATGGACTTGATACAGGTGCTGGAAGAGAAAGGGAGAAATCAAGGGTCTAAAACAATGAAAGCTGGTGGGTGGTTGAGGTCATGTTTGCCACGCTATAGAGTGGGAACCTGCCTGCCTGGGAACGAAGCCAAGAAATCAAGGAACTCATAGGATTAATCTGAAGTTGATAACATGGGAGTGATTCCTGAAGCTAATCATGCCTCAAGACAGAACTACATAGATATTCTGACCTT
Source organism: Mellivora capensis (assembly GCA_004024625.1). Lineage (NCBI taxonomy): Eukaryota > Metazoa > Chordata > Mammalia > Carnivora > Mustelidae > Mellivora > Mellivora capensis. Next base: position 192,751 of record PISX010001056.1, read on the forward strand.
TACTACTCTGAATTGAGTGCTGTCACTTGTAAACAAAGAATCCTGAATAATCCATTATGCTAAATGATTATTCAGGCTTCTTAATGTTCCTATCCATTTCTATAAGGTCTTATCTATTTCTAGAGGATTTGTCCTTTCATTAGAGGCAGTTACAAATTATTACACCATAATAGCAGAAATCACCATAAATCTAAAAATCTAAAAAAAAAACAAAACCCTGGAATCTAATTTTTTTTTCATTTTCAGCCCTAAGCTTTTCTATTAGCTGACAGTCATCCATAATGTATTAGAATATCTTTCCTGAAGATACTTTAATACTTTCAATTCATAGTTTTACAACATGAACTCAAAGGGGAAAAAAAAAGTTGAGCTAAAAATCCCACTCTTTAATAGAGAAATCTAGAATCAAATAGAAAAGGAAAATATTTGGATAAATATAGTGGTACCAGAAATCAGGAATGCATTCTCTTTAACATCACCATCTCCTGGGGAAAAAAAAAAAAAAAAATATATATATATATATATATATATATACATATATATATATAATTATAATTATAATAGTAATCTGTTTCAATGGAAATAAAGTACTATAATATTTATAGTCCGTGCCAGAGTTATAATGACTGCAGGGGCAGAAGTGAAGTGTCACAGCATGCTCCACATGTTTTTAACACGGTTTCTAAAGGCTCTGGAGGCTATTAAATTTAATGAACCCATCTGCTATGAAATAGAGGTCCCAACGTAATCAGTTTCCTCTACGCCATGTAATGCAGATGGCATTCTCTGTTCCACCACCCAGCAGGATGGTTTGTTTCTCTATACGTGTGTCTTTTGTTTTGATGATTTGATATGCAGCGGTGTCTTGGGAAAATACTGTAAATTCAGCTTCCAAGCCCCAACAACTTCCTTATGATGGCTTCCACCCCCTGAGTAATTGCTTCTAGGCAGTAAGATGTAGCTTAAAGCAATCACCCAAAGGACTCCTAAACGACCTAGGTACCATTCCTAGGTGGGAAACCGAAACAAATGTGCAATTTATCAAATGCAAAGCATTTTCTCCAAGTTGGGGGTGAGGAGGAAGGATACATGTCCAATTTGCAAATGCAACTAAATTGGTTTGAAAGTTCCTACAAATTGCATTCCAAATTGCATTACCAGCAACAGGGAGGGGCAGCGGGCTTGGTAATGAATTCTCATTATTTTAAATGGTCACATTCCCACTGTTTCTAAAAGACTTCTTTGCTTCCCTTCTGTGTGTCACCATGGTCTGTGTAAACTCCCCTGGAGGGGCTGATCAGGGATGCTGATGCTTCCTTGGTTTAATACAGGTTCTACTCTGCACAGCAAGCTGGGTAGCATTCCAGAGATGATTAAGTCCCAACTGGAAAGCACAAGCCATTTGCTTACAAAATGGAACAAATTCCATTGTTAATGATTTTTTGCTCTGCACCTAAGAGATAATGACTCTGCACAACTTGTATTCAGATAAGAAGCCCATGCATTTCAGAATTCTAGTGTTTGCTGTTTTGTCAATTAATACATGAGATCTTATTAGATTAAACATAATTAACATTGTTAACATTAATTCATTTATTTGGGCTTCACCAGGAAAGCAAATTGAAGCCAGGCAGGAAGCAGAATATTTAATCAGACTGGTAGTAATAGGCAGGGAGGATGGGCCCTGAGAGGAAAATTTTGTCAGTCCCAAGTCTAGATCAGGCTTAGTGAAACACAATCTTTGACTCATGTACCAGACTCTGTATTTGGCCTTTACAAACTTTTATCTTGAGCTTGTCCAGATCCAGAAACGTATGAATCAATATGTAATTCATAAAAAGGGAAAGTACCATACTCAGGGTCATTTCAAGCTATTCATTTAAGTATTAAATCAATTATATAATTGTATTTGTTGCTGCTGGGTCTTCAGCCATAATGACTGATGAGTCAAGCAAATAAGAATTCCTTTCTCCTTAACCACCAGATAATTAAAAAGAAAGAAGGCTTTTCAGACCATGTTAAGCCTGATTGTGGAATCAAGCCTCTACATTTACTACATAACTGATGAGTACCTAATCCCTTAGCAGTTGGTAGAAACGACTTACATCAGAGGGTCACAAGCCTTCTGATTCCCAGAAATAATCAAAGCCACTTTCAGACTACAATGTCACAAAAAGAAGCAGGCTCCTGGAGACATCAGCGGTAAGCAGCAGTGTTATGCTGAACAGGCACGGCTACCCGGAGACTTGCTCTTAAGGGAGAGTTGGCAAGGAGCAGGAGGTGGTGGTTGTGATTCCTTCTGGCATTATCTTTCCCTCTCAGACCACAACGCATGGACAGAAGCTGTTGCAATAGGCAGGATTCTTAAAGGGCTCCCAAGATGTCTGCCTCAGTAGGTACATGGCCCTTACACTCCCCTCCCCTTGACTATGAGAAGAAAGGGGTATCGCTAGCATGATTAGGTTCCTATCACTTGACTGAGTTAATTAAATGACAGATTATCTCGGGTGGGCCTGACCTAATCAGAAGCTTTCAAAAGCAGGCAAAGCTTTAGAGGGATGCACTCTTGCTGGTTCGGAAGAAAGCAAACAGCCCTGCATGACTGCCTATCATTGGCCATGTGGCAGGAACTTTCGGTTCTAGGAGCTGAGAGCAATCCCTAGGTGATAACAAGCAAGAAATGGGGACTTCAGTCCTACAATTGCAAGGGACTGAATTCTGCCAACAATCTGAAGGAGCCTGGAAAAGGCCCCTGAGCTGCAGAGAACTGTAGTGTGGCCTTGCAAGGCTCTGAGCTGAGGGTCTTTTGGTAAGGTCATTGTCCACAGAGCTCCCAGCTCCTGGAGGCTACCAAGAGGCAATAAGACAAGAAGCAGATACTAACCCAGCCACCAGAAGTCCCCATCAACCTAAGATGAAACAAACAAGTCTAGGTAAACCACCCTTACCAAAAAGAAAGGAAGGAAGGAAGGCAGGCAAAATATCAGTTTCTTCTGGATGCACGGAAGGCTGTGCTCCCCAGCCTTACAGATGCTTTGCCCATAGTTAAGATACTGGTAAATTTTTAGCAATTTTCTTTACAGTCTTTCCAATGCATTCATTTACATATCCACAGAAGTAATAGCTTTCTTTTAATACTCCTAAGTTATTGGTTTAAATGATATTTAATTAATTATACAGTTATGATAAAATTACAACTGGCATCAACAGGTTTGGGAAGTATGAAGACAACTAACTTTGAGTAAGCTCACAACTCAACCTGGAACAGTCGTATGTATACATCAACCCGTGGTACCAGCATGGCCTTCCAGATACAACCTCCAGGGTGCTTTGGGCAATCAGCACGAACTGTGTCAAAGCAAAGGGAAGGAGGGCACCAAGTCCTTTACATGGCAGGTAGTTAAGAGGGCTCCTACCATGTATGCCTTGCCTTGGGCAATCTGTGAGACTGTGGGGGCTCTGCCTGGATGGTGCAGCCGTCCTTCTTGGGGACACTAGGTACCAGCCCCAGACTTTAGTGCCCTGCCCACAACAGGTGATTACAGCAAAATGAATTCCAAAGGACTAAAGTGCATCTCTAGACGAATAGTGAGTGCTTCCAAGGTACTCATTATACCTAAGTGCCAGATTCTAGTATCAAAGTGGTATAAGCCATATTGTAGTTACCATGCGAAATCCAGCCCAAAAAAGGAGATGATTTCCAAAACTTCCCACAGTCAAGGAGAAAAATTCCCACTGACTTCCTGAGGGTGGGGAAGGATGACAGGCATTATTTACTGTGCTCTCACCATGCAGACATTTAATCCTTAGTGTCAACCCTGGAAGGCAGGTTTTATCTCCATTTTGTAAATGCAGAAAAGAACACTCAAAGAAGTTAAGTGACTCGCTTATGGTCACATAGCTAGTAGGGCATAGACATGGAATTCAAAGTGAAGCTACCCTAACTTTAAATTCAATGCTATCAGTTAATAAACTATGGTAGGTTATAAATGCTTCAATAAAAAAAAATCCAAAGCTGACATCGCTAAACCAGGACATTGTGAAAATGGGGTCACCAGTCCCAATGTCAAATGCTTCTAAATTTGGTCTCTTTCATTATTTCAAGGTGGAACACATTAGGGCAATGCTGGCTTGGGACTTTCCAGAATGTGTCAAGATGGTCATAAATTTGCAATTGCTGATCCCTTCCCCCATCCATGTTGTGGGGGAGGGGGGGTCCAGTGTTGGTGGGCATACAAATCCTATTTTAAGCTCGCAGAAAGAAAAGGGGGCTTTTGTCCTTGACCTGGCAGAACCCAGGCCCAGATAAATGCATACATACATATATACATATACACATACATTTACTTATTTATAGATAAAGACTTTGGAAAGATTCTTGCTTCCTGGCCAGAGAAGGCTCTGCTGGAGCAGCAGAGGCCTGTCCTCACTGAACAGGCCTAGAAAGAAGGTGGAGGGAAGCCCCAGAGTCCGCCCCAACCCAGCAGGTTTCTCAGCGCCACCAAGATGAGAAGGGACTCTGAGAACTTTCTACTAGGGGATTTATTTATCAGGGCTATTTGCAAAGATACAACAGAAGCTGGAAATGAGGTGCTGAGCGGTCATTCATTTCAAGGATAAACATATTCTGGGGGGCTAGTTTTATGTCCAAGGATTTCTATCAAAGGATTCCTGAAGAGGTAGAATAAATGAGCTCTGTTATCTTGGCATACCCTTTCACTCAATTACAAACCACTTAAAAGCATTATTTCATTTTAAAGTAAGGAAAGATGATTATGGAACAGAAGGCAAACTTCATAAAGTATTGACGATAAAGCACAAGGCTGTTCAAAGACATTTTCTCTAAAACTTCATGTCCAGAGTTGCTCCCAGACCTTTGTCTCTGCTGTTGAGAATTCTTTAGTGGAAAAACTGGAGCAACGATGGGAGCTCCTTAGCTCTGGATGTCCCTTCAAATGTAAACATACATACGTACATATATGTGCATGTGTGTATGTAATTTAGTAAATCTAAAACAACCGATTCAAGTGATTAACATTATGTAAGGCAAGACATCCTGTTAATACCAAGCTTTATCCTCTTCCATGACCTTCCTCCACCATGACCTTCAGGTTACGCATCCCAGCCAGAATCCTCTGGAAGTCGGACATTGTCCTCCAAAAGCATACCATGCCCATCTGCTTCCCATCCATGACACTGATTTTGAGGACCCACTCTAGATTTTGTCCGGATTCTTCCACTGTGGAGACACTACTTCTTCCCCTGAGAACTAGTCAAAGATCTTTGGGGAAGATCTTTGAGACCATGAAAATATCCTGTCCCAAATTTCCCTGTTAGTTTAGCATCCACCGATGACCTTTGCCCCAACCAGTCTTTCCCAAACTGCCTAGAGAGTGGTGATTTTTCCATCTCCGTGACTCTCTTCACTTTGACTAGTCAGTAGCCTGCTGTCCACTGCCACCCTGCCCACCTATCTCATTATCTCTTTAGTTCTTCTCTTTGACATGTGTTGATCTGTTCACTCTCGGTAAGAACACGGGGATTTCTGTTTTATTCCACAGGCTGTAACCCATTACTGTCCCAGAGTTGACCGGTAAGGGCCCCTTCATACTGACTCCTGTGTCCTTTGATATGACCTCATTGTTGTTTTTGGCACTTCTTAGTTTCTGGCATAAAATATTCCGGGGTTTTTTTTTGGTGGGGGGGCACCTTCCCAGCCCAAGTCCTGGGATTAGTAATTTCTTTAAGGAACCCTGGTTTCCGTTGGTGGGGAATGGCTTTAGAAGATGGGCTCTGGGTTCTAGATGTCCTTATTGTTACTGGGGCACACACTGCTTCTGGGCCCTTTCAAAGGACCTAGTTGGGGTTTCATTTTGACACCTCCCACCTAGTCTCGTCCCACGGGTGTCGGCCTTGTCTTCCTCTTTTACACCTTTGCTCAGTTCTACCCCATACTCACAAAACTGATTCGGAATTGCTGGACCCATATAACTCCAAATGACACCAAAAGGAGTTTAAAATTTCTCTCCCATTCTCTCTCCCACCTAGACTGAGGATAGTCTAAGAACCATGCTCGAGCTTTGATATCGTGCATCACGGTTATAATCCAAAGTTCACTGCTTTTTCTCCCCTTCTTGATAATTTTTGTAGTTCATCTGAAATGCCATCAGATTCATTTGGTTCTGTTTTCATTCACTACGGGTTTTCCCCCCATTCTTAGTGATTTAAATTTTTGCATACATAGAACATCAAGCTGCTTTCAAAAGTCCAAACTATCCAAAAAGGTGTATCCAGAGACGTCCCACGTCCTTCACTATCTCCTCCTCCGTTCTTCCTCCTACTTCTCATAGGTAAGGGATTCTATTGGTTTCCGGTGTCTCTTGGCTGTGTTCCTTTTTGTAAAAAGAAGCAGGTACATGCATATCTTGAGTTCCTCTTCTTTCTTATACAAAAAGTGGCATTCTATTTATACTCTTCCATTTTGTTCCCCTTCCTTAGCAATATATCCTGGAAATCATTCTATATGAACCAGTAGTAATACGCCATCCTCATTCCTCCTTTTACATTAAGATCCATGATGTGTGTGTATCACAGTTTTATCATAATCTCTCTGTTATGTTTGTGTATTTAGGTAAATTTCAATATTTTGAAATGACATGCGTTTCTGTAATGAGCAGACCTACTGTATCATCTGTATTTTTCTAACTGTTGGAGACTCATCTTCAGAGTTCATCCCTAAATGTGGAGCTGCTGGATCAAGGCATACATGCAAACTGCCCTTCATAGAGATTGTCCCATTCTGTCTTCCCACACGTGTCTATGGGTGTTCTTTCCCCCATAGCCTTACCAACAGAGTGTATAGTGTGTACAGTTAGGCTTCTAATTTTTGCCACTCTGATAGGTGTGAAATCGTATTTCACTAGAGTATAATTTTCATTTTTCTTCTCTTTCTACGAGTGAAGCTATACATCTTTCATTTGTCAAAAGCCATTTTTATTATTTTTGTGAATTGTCTGCTCATGTCTTTTGCTTTTTCTACAGGAATTTTAAGGTTTTGCCCTCAATTTTGAAAAGTTATGTACTAATATTATTAATGATTTCTATGTGCTCTGCATTGCCAATATTTCCTCCCACGTTACCCTGTGCCTTTGACTTTGCTTATTGTGGATTTTGACTGATAAAATTTGGCTTTCATTTTGTTTTGCCTTTACGTAGTCAAACTTGTCTTTTCATTGCATCTGGATTTTAGAGTAGTTGGTAGAAAGATTTTCTCTGAATCCAGGTCATAAAGGGTTTTGTTCTAGTGCTTGTATGGTTTCATTTTTTTACAGATCCACTTGGATTTCTTTCTTGGCTATGGCTCGATAAATAGAACTAATTTTATTTTCTTCTAAATGGCTACCTAGTTTTCTCAAAAGCATCTGTTACGAAGACCACGCTAACCCCACAGACAGTAGAAGCCACCTTTACCTCTACTGAATTTCTCTATGCAGTTGGATCCCTTTTCTTGGACCTCCTAGTCGAGGGACCTGTCTCTCCAGGTGTGTTTTAATCACAGATGTTCTGTTTTATGTTTTAAATTGATGAAACAAATAGAACGCTTGATCAAAGTGGTCGTTTTGGGTTTGCACACAAAACCACTGGGTGACAGGCTTGCTTCGTTCTCAGCTCCAGTCGTGCTGCTCCTCTTCCTACCTGCTTTTCCTGCCTCACTCAGCCACACCCAGGAAGAGGTGAGCCCACCCATGCCGATGCTAAGGCTGTGACCGTTAGCTCGGTGGCCACACGAATTATGGCTATTTTGTTGCCATGCTTCTAAACAAGCCTGGGGGCAGACTGCGAAAATGAGGAGAGCCCCAGGTCTCCCTGGCAACCAGAGAGGGGTTTTCAGCTTAACATCCATCTCTATGCAGGGTGACTGACCAGTTCCTATTTCCATGGTCCCACCGTGTCCTTCATTTAGGCCAAGGTGGGGCAGACGGCCTCAGTGGCCTCCAAGATGGGTTCCCACATGCTGTTCCTGCCCTGCATTTGCCGGCAGCTGCCAGAAATGCAGCCAGAGTGAGAAAGCCCAGCAAGAGAAAAGCTGGCCCACCGCAGCCATTGAGATCACTCCGGAGGACAGCTGTGTCTGGGTTACAGTGATTAATGTGATGTTAATCCCAACAAAAACGATGGGAGAGAGGCCCCGTGAGAACATTTACAATCAATAAATGAAAAACGCCACTCCCATCAGACTCATTATCACTATGAAAAATCACCCTGAAATCACACAAGAAACCCAGCCATTGAGCCATCGCAGGATGATTGGCAAAGCGACTTCTATGCTAATTCAGCATCAGATTCTTTTGCTTGGAAGTCGACCTTAGAATGAGCCCGTGGCCAGACTTCCAACAGCAATGCCGTGCGGATAACACCACCGTGGAAGCACACTCTCACTTGTCTATGGGAAGAAAATGCACCTGCCGGCCTCTCCCGTGGCTCCCGCTCGCTGCTGGAGCTGAGCTTTGGTTACCCTCCCAAGCTGAGCCCCCAAGATTCACCACCAGGAGGGGGCATCTCAGAGGGCAAGGACAGACTCTAACGTGACCACAATCGTGACCACCGGCAGAACCTGGACATATAGGAGGAAAGCGAAGTAACTAGAGAAGACGCGCTAAAAAGGGACTTTCCTCTGCCCACCGAACTCCTTCCAGAAGTGCCGCCGACATTCTGATACTGTGGTTTTTCACCCAACGTGCTTGTCGAGAAGACCAACACAAACTGCACAACAAAGGAAAAATGTCATTGGGCCCTATCATGGAGGAAGAGTGACAGAATTGCAGTTGGAAAAATCAGGGAAGGGAAACCTCACCGAAGTGGATGCTAGAAGGGAGGCCAATGGGAAGCACTGTCAAGTACAGACCCAACAGAAGAATGTTCAACAGGAAAGAAGCATCAGTTACAGGCCCCAACAGGAAAAGATGTACATTGCAGCTTCTACAAGACATCAAGCACCCTTGCAGCTCAGCCCACAGGAAACCATCATCATCTTGAACTCTTGAACTGGGTTTTTGTTCAAAACAGCCCCTTCCAACTTTCTCCTTCTTCTCCCTAAAATATTCCTCTTTCGTTTGTTGGATTTGCCTATGGTTTTGCTGAAGCTAGCTAGCCTGTCCTGGATTGCAATTCTCTGCTATTCCTGAATAAACCCATTTTTTGCAAGGAAAAATAACTGACAGTTTTGTTTTTAAAGTTAACGCTGTTTTCTGGAATGAACAGAGGACAACCCTCAGGCCACCCCCAGCGGCCCCCAAGGACTCACAGTGCTGTCAATGTAAGCTTCAGTCCACACCACGTCGTGCTCCTGGTCGATGACTTTGGGCCGGCTGAGGACGTGCAGGTACTCCATGACATTTTCCTGCACGTCGGCCAAGGTGGAGATCTGAGTGAAAAATCCTGCCAAGGGAGAACCAAGCTTAGTAACAGAAAGACGGGCAACTGCAGAGCGTGCATATGCCACGCCTTCTTAGCCTCTGGTTAACTTCTTTTGTTTCTTTCCCTATCCTTTTTAAAACATTGTATCTCCTCTTTACCATCACCCATTTCATGAGTCACCCATTCACGGGACTGAAAATATAATCAAGCAAAAGGAATCATAAAGGTCAACCAGAAAGCCACCTCTCCGAGGAAGCCCCTTGCTAAAACCCCTTAGAAAATGTCCTCCCAGACTTGTTTCAATACATACACGTGGACACATACGCTTACACATACATCTACACCTTTTCTGGCAGAAACAGGGGGGCTCCTCTTTACATGCCATTCTGGAACTTTTTTTTTTTTATTTTAGTGTGTTTATTTCCAATAGGAAAATTATGAACCACAAAAGGTAAAGACCACCTCTCTCTCTCTCTCTCTTTTTTAATACCTAACAATAGCTATGATTAACTTGAAGGGGCACAAAATCTGCTGAACAGTGGATAAGCTTTGTCCCATTTGTTCTTGAGAACACGATGAAGCAGATACAACGCCCACTCGCAAGGTAAGATGCCGGAGGCAGATGAGAGAGATGGGTCTCCCCCATGTTCTCGCAGGTATCAGGCAGCAAACACCGAAGGTCACTCGTGCGTAGGGGTCTCTTCAACTGTGCCTTTTGCTCCCCCGGAATTTTTTTGCCCTTTGTGTGTTTGAGGTGGAAACTCCAGCTCACACCCCTCATTTGGTTACCAGACCTGCCTTTTCAATATGCTGGGTTGACATGGTTTCTCAGTAACAGAAAAAGTCCTAAACATGCTGTCATCTCCCGGATGGGGACACCGTTTTGATCTGGAGTTCCTCCTTCGTGCGGAGTCTGGCTGCCTTCGCCCTGGGTTAGGAGATGTGAGAAGGGAAGGCATGCACTGAGCAAGGTCTGGATCCGCGATGGGGTAGCGAGGGACTTTCATTCACTTGTGGAAGGGTTTCCTGGGGCCCAGCCCTGGAGAAGCTGGGATTAACAAGGTGAGCACTGCGCCTGAACTCCGGGGGCCCGGCAGGTCTGAGTAAAGAGACTACTGCAAAGTAGCACAACGCATATGATGCTGAAAATCACAGCAGGGACAGCCTATCAAACCCAGCTACCCTGAGGAAGGGTCAGGGCAGCTGACCCCTGAAGGATGAGGGCCAGGTAGCTAGAGGAACTCACAAAGTGTGAGTAAAGGCCCATGGTGAGAGTCGGGCTTCTTCTAGAAGCTGAAAAGAGCTCCGAATGGCGGGAGGAGGCTGGGGGAGAGGGGCTGGGAGTCAGATGCTATAAATCAGAGATAAGCAGCCTGTCCCACAAGACCTTGGGAAGCAGTTTAGACTTTAACCTCCTTTATCAGGCAGGGAGCCTTGGGAGGATTTTAATACGGGGAACACTGGATGGACAAAATTCATGTTTCCTCCCTATGCCTGCACATAAGGACCCTTTCAACTAAGCTCATGGCATGTCCTACTTGCCAACAAACCAGAGAAGGGTATGTGTACCCCTGAAGCCAGATACGACACAGCACTTGCCACAGTGTTTGTGAAACCTTCTGTCTAAAAGCATGCTCTGGGTAAGGAAATGCCAGCCCTTTCTGTTGTCCAGAAAAGGGGCAGGGCCCTCCCAGGGCATTTCCAAACAAAGGCCAGCTGGTTTGAATTTGCTGTGCCAACCCCAAACCAGGTTGGGACCATGTGGCTTCTGGCTTCTTGACGACAGCTCTGCACAGTGCTAATTAACATGCATTGTCACTCCTGTCCAGGGCCAGGGCCTCGCCCATCCCAGGGGAAATGGGGCCCCAAAGGAGCAGGCTCTGAGTGCCTATTCTAGCTTGTAGCCTGGGAGGGGGCCCATCTCCCTGAAGCCAGGCACCCCAGTGAGGGACACCCATCTGGGACAGGGCTCTCCCAAGGCTTCCAGGAGACCCCTTTCTGGGAGGCAAGGTAGGGGAGGCAAGTTGCAAGAGCATCGCTGGGTGATGGGGAGCATCCGTAGTTATCATCCTTCCTTCATGGCAGCTACAGTCAGTGTGTGAGTCAGCAAGAAAACATTCCATTACTTCTCTAGTAGGCGAATCTAGGCTTTGGAGGAAGGGTCTTAGAGCCACAGCCAAGGCATAAAGGACAAGCCACGACAGGTGTTGCCATGTCGAGCGGAGGAGGAGAGAGCTGAAAGTTCTGGACCATCGGGGTACGTGGGTGAACCATTCACAGCGTAGAGCAACCCCAATGGAGGATCCTGTACCAAATGGGCATGGAAGACGGTGGGAACTTTCTTGCTTGTCTGCATTTTTATTCTCATGCTCAAAGCCAACAGTAAAAATCCCTGATTTGGGCTTCCCAACATCAGGCCAAGAGAAGAAAGGGAGTGAATGTAAGGAGGAGGATGGGAGAGACAGATCATTACATGGCGGGGGTGGAGGGGAGTAGGAAGGAAACATAATCATGCATTTGGAAGGTGATTTAACTGGGACACCACCCTCACTTGGCCTTGGTTATCATATTCAGAGCTCTGAAAAGCTGGCTTCTCCCCAGAGCTACAAACCCACAGCCAACTGGATACCTGACACCTCCAATGGGGATGAGTAATGGGATTCTCAGACTCGACTTGTCCAAAGCCAACTCCCAGTTTCCCTGTCCAAGCCCATTCCTTCCCTGGTGGGTCTTTCTCGTCTTAGTAAATGGTGCCACTGCCCAAGTAGGCCAAAAACTTAAGAATTATCTTTGATAGTCATCATTTCCTCACCCCACCCCATAGCTAATCCAATGGCATGTCCCTCTGGCCCTACCTCTATAATACATTGAAAATCCTCTCTCCCATCTCCATTGCTCCCAGCTAATCCAAGACTCCACCATCTTTTCCCCAAAGCCTCTGTGCCCCTCTCCCTCCTTGTTATCTAGGCTCCTCTGGGCAGTCAGACGGATCATCTGAAAGTATAAAGCAGAAAGTATAAATCACCACCTCTCTGCTTAAAACCCTAAAACACCTTCTGTTCAGAGTTAGAATAAAATCCAAATTTCTAACCCTGACCACCAAGACTCTCCCTCAACTGGCCCCTCCCCACCTGCATGATGGAATCCCCTTCTGTACTCCCACGCTTGCTCACTGTTCCAGGTCCCTGGCCTTTTGCTTCCTCTCATAGGCCATGCTCATCCCCCCACCTCCCACCCCAGGCCTTAGCACTTGCTGCCCCCTTGGCCCTGCACACCTTCTATCCAGTTTTCCCGTGGCTGGCTTCTGCTATCATTCAGAGATCAGCTGTGGAACTCATTCCTCTCACGGCACCCCACCACCACGTTCTCTGTTTAATCTGCTCTCTTTCACTGCAGTATTAGCTCCATGACATCTACAAAAAGCTGGTGCCCATCTTGTCCAGAGTGCCATTTTCAGAACCAGGCCCAGAGGTCTGGGGGAGCCAGTAGGAATGCAAGAACAGTCATGAGGTCTGACTGTGATTCACCTTGCCTCTCTGCACCGGGGCCACGCAAGAGCCCAACTGGTGTGCTCACTGTATAGAGAGGAAAGAAACCACAGTAATTTATCCTGGATCGATTCAAATCTAAGTTCATCAAATTCCAAAGCCTCTGCTCTTAAGACATTTATTGGAAAGGGTCAGGCATGGCTGTTTGGAGGTCCTGTCCCAGGAGGGCACCCCTCATGGGCTGTTCATGTCTGGGTGACTGACAAGGTTGAGGATGGGGTTGGGAAATGTGGGGCTCTCTGAGGTTCCTGGGAAATGCTCGGTAATTAGCACCAAAGATCTACTGAAAACCCAGATCAGAGTTCTGAGTTTTATCTCAGAGATGCAGGTGTATAAAAAGTAAGAGAAGCTGAAGTTACAAAAATGCTATGAGTACTATATACTGTAAAGCTTAATGCAAATTTATCATCTAGCCCCAATCCATTAAAACCTAAAACCTTTTGGAAAGGCTCTTTTTTTGTGTCTCAATATTTTCATAGAAGTTTTCGTTAACAAATGTACCTTTTGATGGATAACAGGAAGTCCCTGAGGGCTGGACGCCTTGGCTACAACTGTAGGTGTTCCCTTGTTTTCCCTCTGCACTCTCCAGACTGGCCACCTTCCCTCCTCCCGCCCCTCACTTTTATTTCTTTTAAATTCTAGCCCTTGAATGTTTATTCTCTTCTTTAATGTGCCTTTTTGGACGTCATAGATCATGCAAGAAAACAGAATCTGCAATCATTTGGTAATTACCAAGGACTAATTAATGCTGGAATTAGCCATCTATTACAAGTGGTCTGCTCATTTTTCTACCTAACATCGATTTATTTACCTTATTCCCTCGCAGAGCCTTCTGTGAACTCTGGGTTACCACTCTTCAGTGAGATCAACCACGTGCAGCCGGGGTGTTTTGTGTTTCTGAGATTTTACGGCCCTCGCTTCGAGATGTCCTAAGGGCCCTTGTCTAAAAGAGGACTCGGCAGACGATGCCCCCTCAGCATGTCATTTGATATTCAGCTCTGCAGCGGGGCCGGAGCTGAGGGCCCCACGAGGCCACTTCTCGGTGGGAGTCTCTGACTGGGTGCCTCACCTCACACGCCAAGGTCCTCTTTCCACCTTGGGTGCGATGGACCCTGCTCCTGGTGAGTCTTCACAAAGGCTTTTGCCCCTTAAAGAAGACACGCCGGAAACAAGCAAGCCGGTACCCAGATTTCAGTCTTGCCAGGGCAATGGGGTGAGCAGGGGGGTGGATTTGCATTCGCTAAGGGAGCAGCAGTGTTCTCGGAAGACCCTCGCAGTCCTCCCTCTTCCTCCTCCTTGTCAACAGCATGCACTACTAAAAAAGCACTTATTTCTGCAGAGAAACGCACAGCTTGCTTGCTAACAGGTTTCTGTCTCTACGATTCCTGATCATTTCACGGAGACTCAGGAAGAGGTCCTGAGAGCTGAGGGGTGCATGTTCGGTGAGTTGGAAAAAACCCACTGGGAGAGGATGCCCCCACTCCAGGGCAGGGCACCCAGCTGCCTCTGCGGGCATGGCTCCCGAGCACGGAGCTATCAAAATCAGCCCCAAACCTGCCCTTTAGGGGGCAAACCTTTTCCTTGGTGAGTAAGAGGACACTATTAATTTCAAATGGCATGCTAGAAAAAATAATTTGAAGGATCAGGCGGTGGAACTAGGAACGCTGGCCTGTATGCAGCTCTGTCACTGAGCCTAATGCCCCTACCTCGTCTCCTCTAGGAGCCCGAGTGTCCCCATTTGTAAAATGTCAGGAACTGGACCACACGCCTACACAGGCAGGGGCACGACCACTTGTGGGTCACATCAGCTGGGTGTAAATCCTCGTCCAGCCTTTATTAGCTATGGCATATTAAAATCCTGCCTCAACCTCTAAATTTCATTTTCTAGATTCTCTCCTATTATGGGAAGCATGCAAGACTCTTCCCGGAAACAGGTCTTTCCTCCTCCCAGAGAGAGTTGACCTCACAGCCTAGTGGGGGGCTAAGCTCTGGCTTTGGATCTGTTGGGCCTGAATCCTGGCTCTGCCGCCCACGGGCGGCTAACCTGGGGCAAGGTGCCAGTCGCTCCAGGTCTGTTTCCTGCTCACGCCCCTCCAAAAGCATTAAGAGGTCAAAAGAGATGATACACAGACGCCCTTGGCACTCTACCTACCACTGAGCATGCTTCGCTGTGACTAACCTCATGTGACTAATCCTCATCTTCAGCTTCATCACCGTCATCCTCTCCACGCCAGTCCTCGTGTTCTACAGAATGTACCCCCTGGAGTATTACAGAGCCATGAGAAAGAAGGAAATCCTGCCATTGGGACAACATGGATGGACGCTGAGGCCACCATGCTAAATGAAATAAACCAGACAAAGAAAGACTAATACTGGGGCGCCTGGGTGGCTCAGTGGGTTAAGCCTCTGCCTTCGGCTCAGGTCATGATCCCAGGCTCCTGGGATCGAGCCCCGCATTGGGTTCTCTGCTTAGCAGGGAGTCTGCTTCCTCCTCTCTCTCTGCCTGTTTCTCTGCCTACTTCTGATCTCTGTCAAATAAATAAAATCTTTAAAAAAAAAAAAAAGAAAGAAAGACTAATACTATATGATATCACTTATATGTGAACTCTACATGGAATCTAAAAAATCCAAACGTGGTGTAGACCCTGAGAGTAGAATGGGGTTACCAGGGTTAGGAGGGAATTAGGGAGATATTAGTCAAAAAGTACAAAAATTTTTAAAAAGAATTTCACAGGGCTGCCTGGGTGGCTCAGCTGGTTAAGCAACTGCCTTTCGGCTCAGGTCATGATCCTGGAGTCCTGGGATCGAGTCCCACATCAGGCTCCCAGCTCCATGGGGAGTCTGCTTCTCCCTCTGACCTTCTCCCCTCTCATTCTCTTTCTCACTCTCTCTTTCTCAAATAAATAAATAAAATCTTTTTAAAAAAAAGAATTACACAAATATATCAGAATGGCATTTTTGTCTTCTCCCACCTGTTCCAAAATGGCAAAACGTTTTAATTTCCGCTTTTCACTCAACCCTACCTACAACCATTCTGGCCTCATAAATTTAGTGAGGGAACAAGACAGTTGGAAAGGTAGAGTGTAGTTCATAATTTTTTGATAGAAAAAGGCTGTGGGTCTGAACTTCTGAGGAGGGCTCAGTCCACCAGAGCTCTTTCAAATGAGGAGAAAATGACCATTAAGCCATCAAGAAGGGACAAGCTGAGCAGACAACCAAGAGAGACTCATGTGGTGTTTCCATTTGACCTAACGATGACGGATTGGTTGAGAACCCAAACACAGAGGCCCTCCTTTATTTGCACAGCTGGAAAACACTCCCTTCACCATGATTTTTGAAGGAGAATCAGGCAGTGCTTATTTAAAATCTTGGCACACTGAACGTTAGAGGTGGTCATCATGGCTTTATGGGATATCTGGGCTAGTCAGCCCCTCTCTTCTGCTTCCCCAGTGCACTTGTTTATCCAACAGTGTGAAAGCAGAGCCTTAAATTCCACAGCTATTCTACAGTGGCGATGATTGTTTTAATGTATTTAAAATGGCTTGCTGCTTTGCCTCATTAGGGCTGGCTCCCTCAAGATGGGACCTAGTTATGCAGAAAATGAAACAAGCTGGTGAGCTCCGGGCCTCTCTGGTTTTTGCTAGGAGATTGGACAAGGCAGAGAACCCCCGCCACGGGTGTGGGAGTCCCCAGGAACCCATTTCCAGGGGACTGTGTCTGAGGCGCACTGGCTGAGAACTGTGTCCTTGGCTACCAGACTTCCCAGTGAGAAGACCTGTACTGATAGTGGGTTCTCAGCCACCATTCCAGGGGAGAGGTCGGTGCTGGTCCTGCGACTCCTGAGTCACTCTGGCCAATCGGCCAGCAGGCTTCTCCTTGGGCTCCCCTGGGCTCTCCCTGGATCTGTTTTGGTCCCCGAATGCTAATGCTTCATTTCACTGAAGAACTTGGCTGACTCAGGGAGAAAATATGTAAGGGGGGGCCCCCTCTGGACCTCATGTCACTTGAGATGAAAAATGTTATGCTGCCTCCATACTATAACAATCTGAGACTATAAACAACGACTTAATTAATGACCATAGAAGAATACTTGCTCACCGATGTTGCGTGGTCCAAAACCCCGTAACTGACGCAATGTGAAGCCGATGTTTATATGGGCACAGAGGACTGGAACCTAACATGTTGATGGCAACTGTTACTTTGAAGAGTGGCAAACAATGACATTTTATTCCCAAGGCCCCTCAGAAAAGAAGCAGAGTAAGGAAGGCAGACCTCTTCAGAGAGACTTGCTTTGGCAGGGAAGGCAATGGCCGGATCTATACAGGAAGAGTCGAGGATCACTGTGGAATCCAATGGCCTGGCCAGCTAAGCATCTACTATTACCTCCTTGGGTTTTCCAAGCTGCTGCACTCAGACTTTCTAAATCTAAAGGGCTCCGTTCTATAGCCAGGCCCTGGAATACTCAGAGTTGACCAAATTGTCTTCAAAAGGATGCTTCAAAGATTCTTATAAACAATGACTAAAACTAAATTATGGTGTAATATTAGTTGATTAAGACAAGACTTCAATTTGAGTAATTTTCATCAGCTGGACACAGACAGTGGTAAAAACAAGAACCCATGACTAAAGGCGTACTAGCTGGTGGGGAAAGATGGCAAACCTGATGTGGCAGGAATAACAGCAACATTTAAAAAAAAATTTGAAAATGGAAAGGAACTCCTTTTCAAGACCACAAAATAAAGGAAAAAATGGGGAGACGTGTGTAGCTTGCTCAAGGTTTTTAAATGTCAACAAAGTTCCAAAACTTATTTCAACAATGGCTTCTTCACTCAGAGGAAATCTGAGATCTGCACAGCCCCCATATCTTGATGCCTATGTTTCCCCTGTACTTTGGCCTGAAGTGAGTCAGATGCATTATTCTGAGACAATCCAAATTGCTGATACCTTTGTGAGGCCAGCCGGCCAATAAACTGAAATCATTGTAAAATGTGTTATGTTAGCCCTTCAAGGAAATGTTAAAACCTCCCATGCAGTTGTCTACTTTTTAGATGGAGGGAACTGACACTAGCTTAAAAGATGGTTCCAAGTAGAAGCAGATAATTCAAAACAATGTCAAGCAAAGGGAAGGATGAGCAATGTGCTTTTGCTTGGCCACGTACGTTTTCACGACTCACTTCCCATGTCCATCCAACCAGGGCGCTGAGACCCTGCCAGGATGCATCTCTTTTTCCCCATGGGCTTACCTTTGCCCACACCCAGTTCAGCAGTGGGGAATCCTACCCCAAGCTTGGCGGGGGGGGGGGGTCATAATCTTTTCTGGGGGAAGGAAGGGACTTGAAATCGAATTTAAAGTGCTGATCAGTCTCAAGTGGAGAGGATACAAACTCTTTGTCCTAATACCATGTCTTGCCCACAATGTGCTGTGTGGACAGATGAGTGTGCATGGCATGGGGTGGTCATTTCTAGATTGCACCATGTGATGGGGGGTCTGTCTACAGAGAAGAAGAATGCCAAAGAGCAATGAAAGAAATCAAGGAGGAAAAGAACTGAAACTCAGCTCCCTGGTCTCTCGTGAGACATGAGCTTCCCTTCCCACTCTGGGCTCTGAGTCACTTCTTTTCCTCTCCAAAAACACTCCTCTTTTTAATTTTAGAGAGCAACTTTGCTTGCTTGCAACAGAAATAACTTTTTCTTAAGAGCTGGGATGTGCAAACTCTTCATGGAATCCTCTTTCCTCCATGGAGGCACAAGCTCTGGAACTTTTAAAAATAACAGACGGCTTAGGAGACAATATTTAAAAAAGACCACCTACGTCCATCCCGACCAGTTTATCTTGCGATAGGACATGTCTTCCTTTATTAGTGTTTACAGCAATTTACTCATTTTTCAAACATTAAATGAGCACTCATTTTGAGTAAGACAGGAGGCTGGGTGCTCCTCCGGGGCTCATGATGTAATCAGAGCTGAAGGCCGCTCTCATGGAGCATGTAGCCTCTGAGGGGGAAAGTGGACATGCTTACAGATCAAAATGGCACCAGAAATAATGGGGCATTCATGTGCCAGGCACTGTGCTCCCAGCTTGACCTTCACAGCCTCATTTCACGCTAACAATAGCTGGGGCCCATGTCATCACTACCCCTCTTTTCTAGGTGACACATCTCAGACCCAGAGAGGTTTGGCAACTTGTACGTGGGTGGTGGACGGTGGAGGCTGGATCTGAACTCCAGGAGTCTGGACCCCACAGTCCGCCTATGCTTTGCCTTCTTGGTCATGTGTAGCATGAAAGGAAGGAAGCCCTTCATAAACGAGAGGGCCCATAAACTGTTGTTTCCAACACACAACAGGGGATTCTTAATCAACAGACTCCAGAATATGGAAAAGGCGATGGTTATTGAGCACTTACCGTGTCCCAGCACTGAACCAGGCACCTGATCTACACTATTTCATTAATCTTGATGTTTAGTAGGAATCAAAGGAAGAATTATTCTCAACATCCTGATTTCGAAGATCAGAACATTGAGGCTGTTTAAAGTTAATGAATTTAATCAGGTAAGTAGGCTAAGTTACGCTATGGGAACATATCAAACTGGAAATCTCAGTGGCTTCACGCAAAGGGTTATTGATTACACATATATATCCATGTGGGCTGGCAGGGCACAGGAGGAGTAGAAGGGCACCAGTCCCTGGGGGTCACTCAGGGAACCAGGCTGATGAAGTCATTCCATGACTACTCCGTCTGGAACGCAGAGTTTTTAGAGTTCACAAGAGCAGGAGAACAGAGTATGGACATTATCACACCAGCTTTAGCCCGGAAATGACCCAGCTCGGTTTTGCTCATGGCCTACTGGCCAGAACCTGTCTTGAGGCCCCACCTAACTGCAAGGGGATGGAGAATGGGGAGTGAGCACATGGATATATTTGATGGACAGTACATTGCTGATGGACAGTAATTCTCCCAAGCTCACCCAGCTACTACGCGGCAGACTGCAGAGGCTTAACCACTCCACTTGACGATGTCCTCAAAATCTGTCACCGCATTTTGGGAGAGGTTGTTCCAAGTCTGTCACACACCACTTAGAAATACCCAAATCTTATCTTAGAACTCATAGCCTCGTCTGAGAACTTTCTGCTTTCTCTTGACTATCCCATCTTCAGTGCACTCAAGGGGAAGTTGCTGGGAGTCCAGCACAGGGGGAGAACCTACCTTTGTTGGCACAAGCCATCCACTTGAGATTGTCTGCAAAAGCAGCCTCTCGCCCAATGAGGTAGGTGAAGATGCGGACCTGGGAGGAAGAGGAGCACAGGCGTCAGCGATACGCACCTTTCACCGCGCTGCCCAGACCACATGCGGGGCTCCCGCACATGTGCTTTTCCCCTTTAATGCCCCAGGCTTCCCATCGGCAGGAACATATTTAAGACATCTGAAGCACAGTCAGCTAGAAATATATTCAAAACTGCAGGCTTTGATCTTTCCAACCATATGGCACTGGCCATGGTTGTTTTTCGGTGTACAACTCATGACAGAGGAGAGCGACTTGAAATAGGAAATGGGCAGCAGCATGGGCCCGGGGGAGGGGTGGGGTGCACACATATGGACAAGGACCATCTCGGTCGGTCTGGACGGAATCCGTAATCATTTTCCTCATCCACACAGGAAACACACAGTGTGCTCTTCTTGGGAATACAAATGCCACCAAAAGACCCTCAATGTCCCCCCCCCCCCAATGGTGAGGACAGGCTGTAGACACTCTTACCATCTGTGGTGTCTGGCATGATTTTAGGAGGTAATTAACTGGGTCTAGAGGCACGGCCTGAAGCCAGGAGAACAATGGGGACTCCTTCTAGCCTTCTTAAGCTTTTGGCTCCCGAAGAACAGAGAGCACGTGTAAAACCCTGGCTCTCTCATTTTCTACTGCTTTCTCAACTCTCTCTCATAAGGCCAGAATCCTTTGGAACAGAGCACCACCCCTCTCCCGAAGTAGTACTTGAGGGTTAGATGGAAGAAAGATAGGGCATTAAAAGGGTTACAGCCCTTGAATTCAAAGTTAAAACAGTATGTGGGTCAACAGTACCCAGTCCAAACAAAACTCTGCTGGAGGCCACACACAGCCCCACGACTACCTCCCTGTGGCCAAGTTAAAGGAAGACATGCCATCAGATGAAGATGCTGGGCATGCGACCCCAGCTGATGTCCAGCCCACCGAGACTGGCTCAGGCACCCACTGCTCCTTCAGTGCCTTTACTATAGTTGTTGCGAACTAGTATCCCGTGCAGTTACATCTGTGAGGTTGATCTCCACAGACTGTGCCCCTGACCCAGGGAAGGGTGGGATGTCTCTTTCTCCCTGGCTGTGTCCTAATGGAGAACAGTGCTTGGAACGTTAAAACTCAATACATAAATGGGTACAAACATATGAATTCTCTTAGCTGAGTATAAAAAGGGCAGATTTTGCTTTAGTGAATGAATGATTGAATGTTTTTAAAAGTAGGCTCCACGCCCAATGTGGGGCTTGAACTCACAACCCCAAGTTCAAGACCTGTGTGCTCTATTGACTGAGCTGGCCAGGTGCCCCCAATTTTGTTTTAACTATAAATCTTCTCTTATCTGGGCAGCATAACTTAGGAGCTAGCTTAGAGAGAAATGTTGAAATACACATTGTCGTTATGTCACCTTGGCCAGTTCTCATTTGTGTGCACCAAAGCAGCCCTTCCATCCGTCAAAGCTCCTAGGGGACTTCCTGGGTTGCTGAGCAGGTGAAGAGAACTTTGCCTCTCTTCATTCCCTTCACTCTTTTCCACACTATTCCCAATGGAGTCACACTGACAGAGAAAGGATATGTTATTTATTTATTTATTATTATGATTATTATTATTATTTTTAATTGGGAGATTCTGGCTTCTTTTAGGGAAGAAAACAAAAAAGAGAGAGAGAGAGAAGAGGCAGCCTTATTTGGCCAAAGGTAGTTATCACTGACCTCCCCACCACCCAAAAAAAAAGTAACTTCCCTATTCACTTTTCCTGCCTGGCCACTGTTGGCATTTAGCAAAGATGTCTGATTTAGGGGGAAACTGAAGTTCAGTTAAATAAAATGATTTGCTTAATTTCCTCAAGTCCCGATTCAATGGGAAAGGTCTTCAGCGACCTCAGGATAACACTGGGGCCTCCTCTCGATCTCTTGAAGACGCTCCATCTGTCCATTTAGAAAACCCCAACCAGCCCCATGGCCCAGAGCATGCACCCAAAGGAGCCAAGACTAGAATCCAGTCTTTTGAGACCCAGACCACTGCTTTTTTCATAAATCTTCACCTTTCTTTCAAATTTAAGCTACTTAATAAAGGGAAAACACTAAACCTATCAAATCTTGCATCCCTACAGGTTCTTAACAAAGCGGATGGCTTAAAGGATAGCTATTAGGAGATGAAGCCGGGAATCTACCTTTGTGGGCAAAGAGGAAAAGATCTGGCACAGAGCAGCCCGGTTGTTTTCAAGTAAAGCTACCTACACATACCAAATCTCCCCTGCCATCCAGAAGAAGAACCTCAGGATAAACTGAGTTCTCTCTCAGCAGCATAGTTAAAACTCCAGAACAGTGCTGGGAATCATTGGCAAAACATCCATAATTCCTCACTTAAATAGATGGCAACCCATTTGGAAAACCAGTAGGATTGTGCCAAACTTCAGACCAGACATGATTGCTCAAGAATAATTGTGCTAACAATAACCACGATAATGGAAACCGGCATCCCTGCCCCCACACCCTCACCATGTTCCTACACCACTGCCCTGACTCCCTACAGTTAGCACCATCCCCCGGGGTCAGGTGCATGCTAAGGGATTTATACACATCATATTTATTTTGTTAGTTTGCATTTTATTGTATTGCTTATGAAAGAAAATCAGAATCATGTTCAATATTTCCATTTATGTGGTGCCCTTGGCTCCCAGTGGACTGGCCTCCTTATCTGAGTAGAAACGGCAGGGGAATGACTTGTCACATCTCTGTCTATAAAATAAATATCATCAAATGATACTCAGTTCACGCCCTGATTTCTCACAATGATGCCTTTCAAATGGCAACAAAAGAGAAGGCATTTTACTCCAAAATAAATATTTTGGAGAGCAATTTAACAATATCCAAAGAAATTTATATTTGTAATTTTTTCAGGCCCAGTAATTCTACCTCTAGGCATTTATCTTATAACCCAGATACCAAATAAAATGCCTGGAGGGGCCGAGTGGGTATCAAAGATGACAGGAAGTAGTAGGCATATGGAAAAAATAGAGAGTTGCACGGCTTCTTAAAACCCTGTAATTTCATTTTATACATTTTCACAAATACACAGAAATGACAAAGGTACAAGAATGCTCACCCTCATGATGTGTAATAGTCGAAAAGTGTTATATCTTGAGTGTCTCTTGACAGCTGATTGGCTAAAAAGGTTATAGTGTATTCACAGAGTAGAATACCATGTAGCCATATACTTATGTAGAAAGCCACCCATTATCAATTAGAAGGGGAGAAAAAGCAAGTTGTAGGATATTGAAGAACACAGAACCCTATTTTTCTTCAAGGGGATTTAGACTTTTTACGTCACAAATATCTATACCACTTGAGTGTTTTTACAAGTGAACAAGTATTGCTTTAATAATGAAAGATTTTATTTTTTTACTTTTTTTATTAAAGATTTTATTTATTTATTTGACACAGAGATAGAGAGAACACAAGTAGGCAAAGAGGCAGGCAGAGAGAGAAGGGAAAGCAGGCCCCCTGCTGAGCAGAGAGCCGGATGCGGGGCTCGATCCCAGAACCCTGAGATCATGACCTGAGCCGAAGGCACTGAGGTCTAACTCAGTGAGTCTAACTTACTGAGCCACCCAGGTGCCCCTAAAATGCTTTTTTCTTTTTTAAGATTTTATTTACTTGACAGAGAGAGAGATCACAGGTAGGCAGAGAGGCAAGCAGAGAGAGGGGGGAAGCAGGCTCCCTGTTGAGCAGAGAGCCCAATGCAGGGCTCGATCCCAGAACCCTGAGATCATGACCTGAGCCGAAGGCAGAGGCTCAACCCACTGAGCCACCCAGGCATCCCTGAAAGATCATTTTATTTTTTTATTTTTTTAAAAGATTTTATTTATTTATTTGACAGACAGCAATCACAAGGAGGCAGAGAGACAGGCAGAGAGAGAAGGAGGAAGCAGGCTCCCCTCTGAGCAGAGAGCCCAATGCGGGGCTCGATCTCAGGACCCTGGGATCATGACCCGAGCCAAAGGCAGAGGCTTTAACCCACTGAGCCACCCAGGCGCCCCTGAAAGATCATTTTAAATGAGGAGAAAGTAAGTACACTGCAACTTCCTCAACTATTCTGTAAGGATCTAGGAAGAATCACCATAGTGGTGAAAATGTCACACTGGAAGAGACAATATGTGGACATTACTACCCAGCCCTGCATCTTCCCCGGTGGTTGGCCATGCTCCACGGCTCAATAAACTGAGTGCAAAACCTTCTAGAGTAACATAATCAAATAGCTCCTCATTTCTATCACTAGCAGATTCTGTAACCTGATAGATTTTATTTCCAACAATCGGAGATTTCTTCCCCAAGAAGCACCACTAAAGACATAGTCACAAGTCCTCCTTGAGCTCAGATACTTTTCAGGTCAGAGGTCATTCCGGAAGCCAAGTTCTCAGCACAGAATATCAAGGACAGAACCGTGGCAGTTTGGACCACAGCAGGAACGGGACACACCGAAGCCCCCCAAGAAAGTCAGGCCTTT
>PISX010001057.1:8187-217554 GCA_004024625.1 Mellivora capensis
GCATAATACTCCATAGTGTATATGGACCACATCTTCCTTATCCATTCGTCCGTTGAAGGGCATCTTGGTTCTTTCCACAGTTTGGCGACCGTGGCCATTGCTGCTATAAACATTGGGGTACAGATGGCCCTTCTTTTCACTACATCTGTATCTTTGGGGTAAATACCCAGTAGTGCAATTGCAGGGTCATAGGGAAGCTGAGCCAGCTATTTTTATTTTAAAAGAAAGAGGGGGGGAAAGATTTGAGACAGCTTTGCTATTTAGACTCTAAAGTCACTTTCTCCAGGCTCCAGGAGATACTTTCTGAGTTATAAACTGGAAAGCAAGACAAAAGGCATGAGGGCGTGCCTTGCAGGGCTGGGGTTGGGGGCAATCCAGGGGGAAGGCCTCCCTCAGAAAGTAGGCTGAGAGCTCTGTAGCGAAGGAGGGTTGAAACTAAACAAAGTGGAGGGCCTCTGTAAAGGGAACATTCGATTAGGTGTTCATCAATCACAGTCACTGTGCAAGCTGTTTAATTTAATGGATTATTTTTTTAAATCAGGCAGTATGGCAGAACTATGCAGGAATAAAAGAATATTCATTCTGACCCAACTCCAGGCCTTCACAGCCCCATTTTTCTCATCTAGAATCAGGATGCCAAGCTTTGTCAGCTCTCGGTATCATCCACCAGCCTGGGCCTCTCCAGGTTGCCATGGTAACAGAATACCCTCATCCCTCTGTTTTTGTCTCACAAAGTATTCAAAAGAATGAAATGCCATGACACCAGGATTTCTCCCATTTCTTGGCTGAATTTCTTTAGAGCCTGCAGATTCACAAGTTATCGGGGGTTGGGCCCCCTTTGGCAGGTAACTCTTATCAAAAACCCACCATTGTATTCTGAAGGAATGTTTGACATTGTATTTCAGCTCTGGGAGGCCTTGAGTTTTGCAGACTGAGTCCCATGTTCCCTGTGGCTTTGAATGTATCTCGGTTTTCTCAATAAGAAAGAAGTATATGCAGTTTCACTACCAAATTTATTCCAGCCCTATGCCATATCACCCTGCTCAGTAAAAATCCCAAATGACAAAAAGGAAAACACAATTTGCCTTAATTTCTGACACTGTAAGGATTAATTGTTTGTTTTTAAGAACCAGTCCTCATGGGACGCCTGGGTGGCTCACTTGGTTAAGCAGCTGCCTTCGGCTCAGGTCATGATCCCGGCATCCTGGGATCTAGTCCCACATTGGGCTCCTTGCTTATCCGGGAGCCTGCTTCTCCCTCTGCCTCTGCCTGCCACTCTGTCTGCCTGTGCTCGCTTGCTCTCTCTCCCTCTCTCTCTGACAAATAAATAAATTAAAAAAAAAAAAAAAGAACCAGTCCTCATGTCTCATTCGATTCTAACAGAATCCTCAAAGTTGTGTTATTTAGGTCCCCTATGCCAGTGGCGCTCACATTTGAACCTACAGCAGAATCACCTGGAAAGCTGGTTAAAACACTGCCGGGATTGGTGAGGAAGATTTCTACTTCCAACAGGTTTCTAGGGGATGTGGATGCTGCTGGTGTGGAGACCACACTTTGAGAACCATCAACAGTCGCTAAGGCTGGTTTGGAAGGCTATGAGTAACCAATGATGGGCAAATCCTGGATTGTGCCTCTGGAAAAGCATGGGCGGGCGGGGAAAGGGCTCTCACAGTTATGTGCAGGTAGAAGAAAACCTAGGCAGTGCTGGCCACAAAAGTTTGAGAAGTAGGGGAGATAGGTCCTTCAAATGGCCCAGTCAGGAACCTCACCCGAAGGAAGCCACGAGTAGACCAAGAGGGGCAGACTGAGGGCCATAACAGTGGGCAACAGAAGCACCTGCTCCTCATCCTTGCCCACAGAATTCTGCAAGGGTGACCTCCATTGGTCCTCCCTCCCACAAGGCTATGAACTATCCATATGTATAAGTCTTCTGTGGATTTGTTTTTTATGAGACTGTCTCTGACTTTTCAGCACACAAAGACCTAGCCATGGACAGCAGGGCCCAACACCTCTAGGACTCTGACCTGAGAACCTAGAGGGCCTTCCTCCCTCTCACTCCCACTGCCATCCTGTTTAATGGCAACAGTGAACAGAAACTACTTAAACAAAATTTACAAATCTGATTTACATTTTTTTATTTTTATTTTTTATAAACATATAATGTATTTTTATCCCCAGAGGTACATGTCTGTGAATCACCAGGTTTACACACTTCACAGCACTCACCATAGCACATACCCTCCCCAATGTCCATTACCCCACCTCCCTTTTCCGACCCCCCTCCCCCCAGCAGCCCTCAGTTTATTTTGTGAGATTAAGAGTCACTTAGGGTTTGTCCCCCTCCCGATCCCATCTTGTTTCTTTTATTCTTTTCCTACCCCTGATTTACATTTTTTAATACTTCAATTAACCCCATTTTTTTAACACCTAAAGTTGAGCGCTGCTTTGTTACTGTTGTATAAATATTCCCAGAAATACATTTCCACATTTAAAAGACTTCAGAAAATTGAATACCTAGGAGGGCTGTTATTTGTAACTGTCACTCGACCCTTCTAAATCCAGCAAGATAAATGAGTTATGGAGAATTTTCTTTATGTTCTGTACTTTCAGTGTCGGCTCACCTAAAATAATCTTGCTCTGTGCTGTAAAATATGAGGAAAGAAAATGTTCTGGGTTGTTGTTTTTTTAATTTAAATTTTGTTAGTTACCATACAGTATGTTCTGGTTATTTTTTAAAGTACATTTCTGGTGATATTTAGTATAAAAATCTCTATTAGATTCTCTCCCAAAAAAATGTGTTGACTGGAGCCCTGAGGGATTTTTTTCAATCATCCTCAGTGTCCTGGGTCCTCTGACACTTGTCCAACTCTGGTGGATGCACTCCCTGCCGCCTTGTCTGCCATCTTACAGCCTTTAAGGAACTGGCCAGAGGGATGCACAAAGTTTTGTGGGTTGTCAGAGCCCTGATTTTTTTATTCTATGAAGTAATTTGAAAGTTGTTTCTTCAAACCAGCTAGAAAGCTATTTCTGAATGTGACCCAGATAAAAGAAGATGACAAGAGAGCACTTTGATGGTGACCATGAGAAGGAAGCTCATCCAGTCCAAGGCATTTTTGATCAACTACACCCTACTTGGCCCAGAAGAAATAAGGAAGAGAAATAAAATCATAAGGGATAGATAAAATGAGCAGCATTTTCTGGCATTTTGCCTGAGAGGAAAGCAAGCATTTGATAGCTACTTTATACTTTAACTGTTAGAGCATTTCTGGCTTTCCAGAGTCATTTCACATGTCTTATTTCTTTGTATTTTTCTAGCAGGAATGGTTGTTATCATTCATGTTATTGTTGTCCAAATTGTTATTTGTTTAATGGAGACTAAGGTCGGGGCCAGAAGAATCTGGTAAATTACCTAGCGCACCTCGGAGTAAGTGGGTTCATCTTTAAGGACTCTTCTATTTGATGCTTCTGTTTTACACATTATGAAGTACGATTTTCCCAAGGTCCCTCTTAGTGAGCTCAACTAAAGATGGAACATGATTGGAAAGGGAGGAACATAAGGGACTGGGCAAGAAATGGGGTTTAAGGAGAGCAGAACAAATGGTTCAGCATGTGGGCTATGAACAGAGGTGACCAGAGCATGGCAGAGGCCATCATGTGGAGCCAGATCAGCCCATGGACCTCACAGCCAGCTGGACAGGGGATGGTCAGGTTGTCTAGATCTAGCCAGGAGATTCTAAGAAACATGGGGTTTGCTGGGAAATGGTGATATACCACTCACTGAGCATCCATCTGTGGTCCCCAACCCAGACTAGGATATATTAGTGAAAACTCTTTTGGTGGCAGACAGAAATTTTTCATCACTATAGACATTTATAGACCATGTTTGCAATTATCTAGGCAGTAGATGATAACAGGGCTTGAAGGCAGTAGGGTGACTCGGAGCTAAGTCATAGCACTTGCTCATAGGAGAGTAAGTAGCTAAAAAGGAACTACCCAGTAAACACTGGAGGGACATCTTTCCCTTTGGCAGACAGTGCAATTCTAATTCAAAAGTCCTTTTAGAATCTCTGCATTGCTGGTGCCCATCCACTCCTTAAAGGTCTTAGAAGGTCAATTGGCCATACTGACAGGGAGAGAGAAGCGATAAGGGGCTCCTCTAGGAAGACCCCACTCTTGCACCTGCCTCAGGATGTGAACCTTTCCTCCCAAAGGCTTGTGTTTTCTTCTCTCAGGATGAGGGAGGATGGTAGAAAGGCTCCCACTTACTGGGAGTCCGGGTTGGAGACCACCAACGGGTGCTTGCTGGCATAGCACCAGCCACTTTTTTTTTTCATGAAACCCTATATTTCTTAGACTCTTCTGGCTAGATCTTCACAACCCAACCATCCTGTGGAATATAACATCTCTCCTTAAATCCTAGTTGCCTTTCCCATGTGATTTTAACTCAGCTCAGGAAACTCTTGGGCCTATGAGATTTAAGCAAGTGCCAAGACACCAGAGCCAAAACCCGTGATGGTCTGTGACATGACTATGAAGGCTGGAGTCAGAAGGAAGCAGGATGGTACTGAAATAAGTAACTAAATAAAAATACACAGCTATCCAGGTGTGAATGATTAGAAACAGAAGATTCAGTCAAGAAATCAGGGTCCAGGACTAAGCACGGAACATGGGGAAAAAACCGATATGGGCAGCCTAGAGGCAAGGTGGGCAACCAAACAAAGAGCCCAGGACCCCCACACAACGGGGCCAGGGTCCAGTATGTCGGGGTGGTCATCTGCCCACAGTGCCTCTTCTATGTCTGTGGCCACATTGCCCTTTGGCCATAACAACTGATCACCTCCTGGGCCCAGAACAACCAGTCAGTGAAACCAGAAACTACATCGGGGGTTTCTCTTTGCTCCCTGCATCTCCTCTCCGATTCCACCATGGCCATGTTCCTTCAAGAGTACACAGCCCAAGCTCCTAGATTATTTGGCCACCTCACCTACTTGGAATATAGCTGAAAGTCAAGTCTGAGAAAATATAACCACAAAGACCTCTAAACAACCAAAATAATAGCGTTAACATTAGCTCACTCTACTAATGGGACTAGTCTTCAATCTCTCACTCAGAGTTCATCAGTCTTACTCTACACCATACAGTAACAAGCTCACCTGTCTGAATTACCAGTCCAGAGCAAACAGGAAGCAAAGCATCAGGAGAGGAGATCCAACGTTATAAAAAGCCAACAGGACGTCAACTCACAAAACGCAAGTTGAGGCCATTGGCCAACCATTAAACTGTTCACTTCAAAACAGTAGCTCCTGGTAATTAATGCACAAAATGACAAAACTACATCCAGTTTTTTCTGCTCACATCACAGATTTGGCATACATAGTCATTCAGAGATTACAGATACTGGCTTATATGCTAAACTGTATCTCTATCTTGTTTTGTGTTTGGTTCTTTATCTTAATCTCGAAGACGGGAAGAACAAGCTGCTTGGTTCCATCAAGATCTGGAGGAGACGGAGGCTCCAACACTGCATATGGAGAAGTCCTGAGCTATATTCTGCGAAACGAGGCACCAGCCACAGAGAGCGGATCCACAGCACCCAGGGTCTGCGGGGAGGGAGGTGTGGGTAGTTACTGTTTAATAGGTGTAGAATTCTACTCAAGATGATGAAAAAATTCTGGAAATGGATAGTGGTGATGGTTGCACAGCATTAGAATATAATTAATCCCACCAAATTTTATACTTAGAATAGTCAAAGTGGTAAATTTAATGCTACGTATATTTTACCACAATAAAATTAATTAATTAAAGATAAAATGGTGGCCCGGCCAATGGGCTAGAGACAGAGGTGGGGGAAGAAAGAAACCTCCAGGGAGGACACCTGCAAGGCCTGACCTCTGCCATGCAGTTTGAATGCTCCTTTCTGTTTAGTACTTGCTGCCTCTCCTCACTACATTTCCAGTGAAAGCCTGCCCTAGGCTGGGGAGCAAGAGTGGGCCGCTCTGGGACTATCACGTAACAAAGTACAGTGGTCACCTGGGGAAACCGTAACTGACCAGCAGAGCCTCTTTGCACAGGGGCCAGAACAGAGATTGAAGCTGCAGGTGGGAACGAAGGGCTGCGGAGGACACGTGGGATTCCCTGGAACCTCATGGGAACATTAAGGGAAAGGATTCTTTCATAGGCTATACCCCCAGAGCCCCACAGGCCGTGAGCCAGGGACTAAAACCTACACCACTGGCTAACATCTTAACCTCGTCCCTGGCTCCAGCATCTTCTCAGATCTTACCCAGCTGAGTTGCAAGGGGGGTTGCCAAGAGCGGAGACATTTGACAGCCGATGGCAACCCCATAGGGAGAGAAGAAAAGTACACTGGCTTCCCTGTCCTTCCACTCTCCTGTGGGGCTCCTCACTGACTGAACCCAATCAGCAGCTGGAGGGCAAGCAGCCCAGTGAGGTGGGACATGCAGGCTGGCTTCCCAGAGCACAGGCGAGTGGGGGGAAGGGTCCTGCCCAGTGGCCTCCACTGGCACCTAACCACCACTCACCTGCATGGTTCTGGCTCCTATGGACCCAGAGGGCTTAGTGCCAGGTAGGAGGGGGAGAGAAGAGTAGGGGAATCAATGCTCTGCAGAATCTCAAACCCAGATATCTAGACACAAACCCAAAGGACAAAGGGAAGGAAAGAAAGCAGATTAAAGATCCTGGCCACATTCCAATGTCCCCTCACGGGGTTCAGCTCACTCTCTCATTCCTTACCCACTTATCACTGGCTGACTCAAAAACCTAGCTAGCAACACATTTTTTAAAAATTAATCTATAAAGACATATATATGCAGTTTCTAGAAAAAGAAATACAAATGACTTACAAACCTGTGAATAGACGCTCAATCTCATTTATTATTTATGAATCGCCAAGGTACTATTTTTTTAACCTCTCATACTGGCAAAGATTAACACATTTGATGATACACAATATCTGCATGGTTATGAGGAAACCGTTGGAAGCAATACAAATTGGTGCAATTTCTCCGGAGGATCATAAATTTAAGATTTACATACTGGTTAATTTAGTAATCTTACTTCCAGAAATGTATTCAATAGATACCCTCCCCCATGCAAGCAAAAAAATGAACAAAGATATTCACTGCAACATTGTATGAAAAGCAAGGGTTGGGAAAATCCTCATTGTTTACCAATAGAGGAATGGCTAAATAAATATGTTTTACCGACAGTTGAACACCACGTAACAGACTTAAATATAGGCACATGGGTGTCCTGGGAGGGGAAGGGAAGATCTCTGAGACAGAGTAAAAAGTAAAGGACATGAGTATGGGTATGATATGGCCCTATCTGTGGAGGCTTTTGGGATTTGGGGGGATAGGATTTGTTTTTTGGATGGAGCCAGAATCAGTTGGAATAGGGTGCATGAAGAAAGTAAGTTAATTCTTTCCCACCACTTCTGCCTAAACTCACACAGTGGATTTCTTTTTACTCTGCTCTTCTTGAGCCACTGCTAGATCATCAAAAAGCCACCAGTCACATTCATTTCTAAGGAAACCTCATTTTGATAATTTAACAATCCATTCAGTGTAAAACTTCTTCCTGATCAGGCCCAGCTGGTTGCCTGCAAGTGGGTGCTGTTGGGAGTGGAGGTGAATTTGATTATTTCCCTTCCCCTCATCTCACCTCTCCAAACCACCACTGGCTATAGTTACTGCATCCCAGGCTGGGATGCAGGGGAAGAGGGTCTAGAGTGAGAGGGTGGTTTCCACAGCTGGTACAGAGGCTCAGGAGCCAGTTTCTCTGAGTGTGACAGAGACAGCTTCCAGATGCTAGTTTTATAGAAAGCTGTTATGGGTTTTGATTTTTCTTTTTCTCCCCTCCTTTTTGGAGCATCTCTCACCGGGGACCCATGGGTGTGGAGCCCTTGAACAGGAGCTGCATCTTGTCTGGCTCTGGACAACCCTTCCCTCCCACAGACTCATTCTGTTGGGATCACGTGGTCCCACCAGAAAAGCCTCCAGGGTGGGACCCATGATGACCCCAGGCTGCTCCCCAAACACACCTGTACCCCCAAAACATGCACCTTTGTCCCACAGCTACTGAAAATGCATCTCAACTGGAGCGTAGCTACCCCTCTTCACTCAATGCCCTGGTAGACAGTTTCAAAGTAGCCTTTGCACCATTTCCAGGGAGAAATAGGTACTACCTTTCTTTCTAACAAATGCCAGGCAACGGGTCTGGCTCCCTGGGAGATGGCCTTGAAGCCCTGTTCACTTGACCAAGCACACTGACAACACTCTCCAAAGAAATCTCTCAGCCTCTATACCCTCTACTCTTATTGTCCAGAGGGAGAGTTGCTGATGCAGCCAGTGTTCTCTTATGATCTCTTAGCACGACCTACAAAGGCAGTTAAACCACCGTAAACACAAGGCATCTACGGTGTTGTTGCAGGCTTTGGGGTCTCACTCAAAAGGGAGAAAGAGAGCCATTTCAAGATCTTTTTGCATGTGCATATACCCATGTATTTTTTTAAATGTTCTGGAAGGATTATACAATAAATAATCCACAGTAATCAACTGGGGGTGAACTAGGAGACCAGGATGAGAGGGAAATTTACATTTCATTGTATCTGCTTTTATATTTTTAATAATTTTTATGTTGTTATACATTACTTTTCAAACTAAACAAAAATCTAGTTGATACATTTTAAAATATGAAGGAGATTTGTACACATCAAGATCAAAAAGACTCCTGTGATAAAATGGTAAATGAAACACCAAACAGTTACAAAGTATGTAGAAGAAATGATCTCATTTATAATAGCAATCAAAGAGAGAATATAAAACATGAGCAAAATCTGAAAGAAGCAGACTTTCAAATTCTAGTGAGAGATATAAAAGAATAATTGAATAAATGGAAAAGTATATTCTGTTCTCAAAAGACTCAATAATTTAAAGATGTCAGTTCTTCCTAAATTAAACTATAAATTTATATGATCTCAGTAAAAATGCCAATGGTTTTTGGGCCCAGGCAAGCTGATTATAAAGTTCATATAAAAAATAACAGTGAAAGACAGACCAGGAAAATTCTTTTAGACCCAGCAGATAGCAGAACGTTTTGTAGTGTCCTGGTAATTAAATCATTTGGGAGACTCCTGAGCAAATACAGCCATTGAAACACCACCAAAGGACAGTGAAATAATAAACAAATGTGTAAACTGAAAATCCAAAGAGAATGGTAGGAACAAGGGAAACTATAAACTGGGTAGGCCTTTATGGAGTAGAGGGAGTTAAAAATGAGAAGGGTTTGCCCCTACAGACCCTGGTAAAGCCTCAGGACACAGAGGAACAATTCCTGAGGAAAACAGAAATCAGGCAAAGGACTGAAAACATGCAGCTTGGTTGAAAGTCTATTTACAGGAAGGTTCGCATCCCGTGGGTCCCTTCCCCAAGCCTGCCAAGATAAGGAATGTCCCTACTCTCCCACCAGATGCCATTGATTTATTCTCTAGGAAAACTGAAGTTGAAAATGAAAATGATTTTCATCTAGCTGAGCATCTAGTCTGTACCCAGCGAAACTATCAAGTCAACATGAGGCTAGAATAAAGATATTTTAAGACATGCAAGGACTCAGGGAACTGAGGAAGTGCCTGTGATATTGTGATTTATAATGAGAAAAAATGTGTTTTGTTTTCATCTCTGTTCCTGGCACAGAGTTCCTAAGACCCTTAGAATTTCCTGAATGAAAGCAGGATCTTTGTTCTAGTGAGGGCACTCTTGGTGAGCTGCTGGATGGGAGCTGGTCACCAGAAAGACCAAGCCATGATTAGAAGCTTGGAATTTTCAGGCCCATCCTCATTCTCAGAGGTGGGGGAGCTGAGAATAGAGTTAATAATTGATCGGGCCTATTGGAGAAGCCTGTGTAAAATCTCAATAGTAGGGGTTCTGAGACCTTCCAGGCAGGTAAACATACCGACACACAGGAGGGTGACCCACGGGACCCTCCCAGACCGTGTCCCATGCATCTTTTCATCTAGCTGTTCATCTGCATACTTTATCAGATCCTTTAATAAACTGGCAAACATAAGTGTTTCCCTGAGTTCTGTGAGCCACTCTAGCAACTTAGCCTCATGGGGTCATGGGGTCATGGGGACCTCAGATTTATAGCTGATCATTGTCAGAAGCACAAGACCTGGGCTTGCGATTGGCATTTGAAGTAGGAGGCAGTTTGGTGGGACTGAGACCCCAAACTGTGGGATTTGACGTGATTTCATGGTAGATAGTGTCAGAATTGGAGGACACCCAGCTAGTGCTGGAGAATTGCTTGATGGTACCTCACGCACACCTCCCCGTGTGGGACGTGAGAAGGGCTCTGAGTGTGCTAGTGTGTGAGAGAGAAGAAGACACATGCGGGGGGAAGAACTGAGGATTCTCCTCAAACAAGGCCTCTCAGGATTTCCTAAGCACGGGAACTACCTGATGATCTTATTAAACTGTACGTTCTGATTCAGAAGGTCCAAGAGTCCACATTCCTATCAGATCCTGGTGATATTGGTGCTGCAGGTCCCTGGATCATACTTTAACAAGATACCACAGTAGCAGTAGTACCAAAGCGTGGCCAAGGGACTTCAGGGACCCCTTAGAGCCTTTTAGGGATTACTGAGGTCTTTGTTTTTCCAACTACATCTGTGTTGAGACCAGATTTTCTTCATATGCTTCAACTATGAGCATCTAGCTGTCTTCTACCAAGCCAGACATCAAAGAAATTTTCAAAAACTATAAAACAAGGGCTCTCTTCTCAGTAATGTTTTTTTAAACTATATTTTCATAAAGAATGTTCTTATATTAGTTATGCAGTGTTTTTTTATCACTGTTATTTTGAAATGAACTAATGAACATTTTAAAGATCTCTCCGTGGGCACCTGGATGGCTCAGTTGTTAAGTATCTGCCTTTGGCTCAGGTCACAATCCTGGGGTTTTGGCTTAGGTCATGATCCCGGGGTCCTGGGATCAAGTCCTGCAATGGCCTCCTTGATCAACAGGGAGCCTGATTCTCCCTCTGCCTGCGGCTCCCCCTGCTTGTGCTCTCTCTCTCTCTCTTTCTCTGACAAATAAAATCTTTTTTAAAAATAAAGATCTCTCAGCTTTAGCTTCTAACATGGTAAATATTGATAGGTATAACCACACTGATGAATGTTCTTTTGGGTCCCCAATAAGTTTTAAGAGCATCAAAGTCTCCTGAGACCACTACGTTTGAGAATAGCTACACTAGACAATACGTTCTAGGAGGAAGACAAGAGCTCTAGGAAATGGGGACGCCAACACAAGGAAGACGAGAGGAAGCCCATGAGACCTGTACTACATTTTTCTTGCTGCTGTACCAAATTACCACAACTTTCATGGCTTAAAGTAACACAAGTTCATTGACACAGTTAATAGTAACACAGTTAAACACAGTTAAAGTAACCACAGTTCCTACAGAAGTCCGAGCACAATGTGGCTTAGCTGGCTCTCTGCTCAGATCCTCACAGGCCAAAACCAAAACCTTGCAGGATGCATTTCTTTCTGGAGGGACTCTGCTTCCAAGCTTACTGAAGCTGTTGGCAGAGTTCACTTCCATCTGGTTGCCGGACTGAGGCCCCTGGCTCCTTAGGTTCAGTCTCAGCTTCCAAACCACCCTCCAGAGACCATTCCTTAGCTCCTGGCTTCCCTCCCTCACCTTGAGAGCCTGCAACAGCAAGACAAATCCATCACACTTCTAATCTCTCTGACCTCCCTGTGGCCCATCTTTCCTGCCACATCTCTTTCTCTGCCTCCCTCTTCCGCTTTTTTTTTTAAAGATTTTATTTATTTGCCAGAGAGAGAGAGAGAGAGAGAGCGCAAGAGAGCACAAGCAGGGGGAACAGCAGGCAGAGGGAAAGGTAGAAGCAGACTCTCCACTGAGCAGGGAGCCCGATGCGGAATCCTGACTTGAGCTGAAGACAGATGCTTAACCAACTGAGCCACCCAAGTGGCTTTTAAGGGCTCATGTGGCTACATTGGGCCCACCGGGATAATCTCCTTATGTTAAGGTCAGCCAATTAGTGACCTTAATAATACCTGTGAAGTCCCCCATAGTAGTACCTTGAGTCATGTTTGCCTGAATAACCAGTGCATGGGAATCTTGGGGACCGTCTTTACAGTTCTGCCTACCACAACAGTGAAGGGAAAGTTCCAGATGACATCAGGTAGCTGGTCTAGGCCCCAGCGTTTCCAGATTGGAACAGGAAGACAGAGAAATATAAAATAAAGAAACAGATATGTTTGAGCATATGAAATATTTTAAAGAAAGTCATGGTACACAGATGTTACAGTGTCTGGATAAACTTAGTAAGAAACTTGTAGATAGCTAGGCAAATGAAAAAGCAAAATGCTTATTACTACAAAAGAAAATGAGGAATTCAAAAAGAAAAGAGGCTCAAGTATCACAAACCTCTTGGCAAGGCAGTGAACAACTTTTGCACACTCAATAATATAAGCACTGTCTGTTGACTTAATTAACAACAACAAAAATATATAACTATGATAGCAGAGAAAGAAGGGGAAAAGGTAGAAAGGATGTCAATTGATACATTTTAAAAAATTGTTTAGAAATATGGAAATAAATACTAAAGAGAGAAACTAGAATCACTGTGGGTAGCTGTCTCTGAGGAACAGAGCTGGAAGGGCATGGATGGGCATGGCTGTTTCTCATTAGAAGCCTATCCCTACCCTCCACTCTTCACCCCTCTCAGACTTACTCTGAGCCCCAGGAAGCTGGCCTTGCTATTCCTTGCCCCTAATTCTGCTTGAACTCAGCCAATGGGAGGAACTGCAGAGATAAAAGTATGGAAGGAGGGCAGAGGATCCTCTAAACTCCCCGCTCTGATGGGTGTTTCTGAGCAAAGGATGCAATTTCTCCACCAAGCTTTGGCTCTCACCAGTTCTCATGAAATGTCCCCTCCCCTACCCCCTTCAGGCCTACGGATGGTGACAGTTTCTCAATGACCCTTGTGTCCTTTAATTCTGCCCATACCTCTGAAAACCGTCCCTTTACTAAAAAGTCTCTTGAACTTCCTGAGGGTCTTTGTTTTCCACCAGGACCTGACTGATATGAACACTATATCATGTGACTTTTTAAAATTTTGAACATGACCACATAATATTCTTAAAAAAACAAAAAATAATGGGCCATTTTTTAAAACAATGCCAAAGTCATGAATAACAAATCTGAAGATCTGACACAGATCGAAAAAGACAAAAGAGGCATGAAAACTAGATAAAAGGAATGATCCTGGATTGCATCTGGATGAGAAAAAATGACTAAAAATTACCTTACAGGACATTACTAAGACGACTGACAGAATTTAAATAAATCCATAGATCAGATAATTTAACATTGCTGTTAAATTTCCTGATGTTTGTCATTGTCTCACAGGAGGTATCATGTCTGCAATCTACTCTTGAATGGCTCCCAATTAAAGTTATACAATACTAACATGAAATAAAGAGAGTGATATGCAAATCCAGATGAAGGGACTATAGTTCTTTGTACTACTCTTGCAACTCAAGTCTGAAGTCACTTCAGAATGTAAGCTTCCAAAACCATAGATGGGTTCTTTTGACAAAAGCTTTAAATACACAATTTGGAACTAGTACACAAATAGATAGGTCAGTGGAACAGCACAGAGAATCCGCAAATACACCTATCCAAACACATATGAGAGGTCACACATTTAAAGGGTGGCGTTTCAAAACACTGGGTGCTGAGGGTGGGGACAGGGATGGATTATTTTTTATATGGCATCTAGAAAACCGAGTAGCCATCCAGAAAAGAAGGAATGATGGCTCCCAAGTCACTCGATGGGCCAAATGCCAGATGATCAAAAACTCAGGCACTAAAAGAAGACATAAACTACTAGAAGAAAAACCACGAGAGGAGAAGACGTAGCAGGAGGCAGAGGCCACCTTCCTAGAAGACAGTGTGCAGACGCCCATAGGTCCCGTGCCTTCACAGCCGGGAAGGCAGCTCCCACCAAGCCACAGTCAGTGCCCTGCCAGGGCCTCTGCACAGAGAATGAAGGAGTGAAAGAGCAGAAAGAGGCAGCATTTCGTGGTAGGGGCAGCTCCAGCAGCAGTGAGAGGTGCTGATGGAGGTGGTCGGGCCCAGCTGAGGAGTCATGGCTCAGGGGAAGCCACTTGTCCCCAACATATCTGCCCTGCGGGGGTCTCTGACTGTGATGCTAGTCATCCAGCTTCCCATTCTTCCCACTTTCCAAGCTTGCTTCTTTAGCCTCCCATCGATTCTATGAGCTACTTGACATTAAATTTCTTTTCTGTTTAAAATCACCCAGTTTTATTTCTGTTGCTTACAACTTAGAATGTTAATGGTACACAGACACACACACAAACACTTATAAATGGTGTGTGTGTCCATGTATATATCCTATATATCACAGATGTACTATATTATATGGTTTGGTTTTTCCCTTTTTTGCCTTAAGATTACATCTGCATGAATGAGCATGCATACAAAATTGGCAGGCAAGCACAGCAAACCGGCCACAGTGGACCCCCCTATGGGGACAGGGAGCTCAATGGTGGAGCTGGACTAAAGGGAATGAGACTTTTGAATTGATCTTCTGTGTTGTTAAGGGTTTTGTTTTGGGTTTTTTTTTATCGTAATCATAGATTTACATACACTTTTTTAAACTGTAAATATTTTAACACAATTTTTTCAAATAAATCTTTCACCTGTCTCACACCAGAGCCAGAGTGGGGGCACAGAGGCCAGAACAGAGTGGCAGGCAGACGCCATCCCCCCTCACAGAGCAGGCCATCTAACGGGAACACAGACAGGGCACCAAGCACTGATTCCAACAATGTGATGAGCCTTAAGATGGGGAGAGATGGGCCCTGTGAGAGCCATAGAGGAAGGGCACCCACTGTCACCTAGAGGGAAGCCAGAAAGTTTCCCAGCCGTCCACTTTGGGCCAGCAAACAGAGAGAAGAGGATGAGCAGAAATGTACAGCAGGTAGAGGAAACAGCACCCACTGAGCCACAGAGACCACGGCTCCCTCAGGAAATGAGGTGGCTGGAGCCAAGGAGGGCAGGGAGGTGCATAGAGGGACAGGCAAGGTGGATCAGCACAAAGACGTCATGAAGACCTTGTAAAGTCTGCCTAAGCAGCTCAGACCCTACCCTGAGGGCCAATAGTCACAGAGGCTTCCGAGCAGAAGAGCTGGTCAGACCTGGCCTTTGGCATGATCAGTCCTAGGATTTCCCCTCCAGTTTACATCCACCATAACAATTCTTATTATCAGTGGAGCACACCTGCAGTTTCCTCTTGTCTTCCAGAATACTGGGCAGGCTTTTCCTAGTGTCACTGGAGGAGGACCATCCATCCATCCCAGCCTGTGACCCCTGGCTCCCCCTGCCAGCCTCAGCAGGCACCTGCCTCAGGGCTGGTTATACTACCATTCCTGAACCACTAGCTATATAAAGTGATGAAATCAAACCTCAGATAAACCTCAGCCCTTTCCAGAAGCTTAACACAGAGGAAGCCCCTTGTGAAATCCTCTGAGGGGAGGCCTGTTCAGCCACTCAGGGCCCCGTAGCCTGCATTCCTGAACCTTAGGGCACACCACCATCAATATCTCACTCATTCTTAAAAAAAAAAAGATATATATATATATATATATATATATATATATATATATATAACTATATAGTTATATATAAATATATATTATATATTTTATTATATATATCATATATTAATATATTGATTTTATATATATTATATATATAAAATCTTAGAGAGTGAAAAAGAGAGAGAGAGAGAGAGATTGAGATCACAAGCAGGGGAGGAGGGGTAGAGGGAGAAGCGATCTCCCTGCTGAGCAAGGAGCCCAATGCAGACTCAATCCCAGGATGCTGGGATCATGACCTGGGCTGAAGGCAGACACAATGACTGAGCCACCCAGGCACCCTCACTCATCCTTATTAGCACAAATACTGATCTGCTGGCACCTGCTGGCATATTTGCTCTCCTTTCCTGTCTCCCAGTGCCACCCCAGCTTAGGGTCTCCTCTTGTCCTATGTCTAAGTGTCTGCTATTAGGCCACGGTCTATGTCTCATGCTCTGAGCTTGAAGGTTTCCCATGACAATGAGCTCTTGGGGA
Source organism: Mellivora capensis (assembly GCA_004024625.1). Classification (NCBI taxonomy): domain Eukaryota; kingdom Metazoa; phylum Chordata; class Mammalia; order Carnivora; family Mustelidae; genus Mellivora; species Mellivora capensis. Next base: position 24,390 of record PISX010001057.1, read on the forward strand.
TTTTCTCTCCCCAATTCAGTTATGTCTGACATTTTTCTCTATTAGGACACACTTCTGACTTATAGACCTTTTCACATTTACAAAGTGCTTCATGAAATAACTGTGATTCATGTCATTCACAGTTAAGGATGACAATTAGGTGAAAAAACAATTTGGTTTCTTGCTTTTAGCTGTACCATACAGCAACAGTGGCATGAGGAGGAACCCCGAAATTATCCCTAAGATTTTCAGCCAGCATTCACCTGATGAGTATTTTACTATTCCAAAGCACCAAAGGCGCAAAGTTTCTTTTTGCAGGTAAGGCAAATAAGCAATACAACTGCCCATCATTTTGAAATAGTTTCACAGTTACTTGCTCTGAAAGGACACATTTCTTTAAAATGCACTGAGAGTCTTTAGTAAGTTCATTAACTTTAGTGTAATTTAAAAAGCCAAACTTTGATATCTGCTTTGTGCCACTCTGACGTGGCATCCCTGAGATGAGGACAGATGATTTCTACAACTCTCTCTGCCCAGAGAAGACCTGGTCAGTCTCTATTTATCATCTCTAATAAGGTAGAGATGTGCTAATTAGCAGCGCCTCAAGAAAACACCATGAAATGATGGGCGCAGACACGTTTTTAAAAGCATGTCTTTCTCCACTCACTGTACTAGACTCAATTAGGGAGCAGAAAGCAAAAGGGGCTTGTTGTCTGTCTTGGGTAACAGCTCCCTGGCATCTCCAAAGAGGTCCTTCACACTGACATTAATAAGCTCAGTGAGGATGTCTCAGGCTAAGAAACCTGGGATCGTCAGCACATCAAAATGAACCTTTTTCTCAGAAGCAGACTCTCATTAATGAAGCTCGATGGCTGATATGGAGACATGTTTATGGTATTTTCCTCACGTGTGCTTGGAGGAGCCCTCATTTCTTATTTAGAGCTTTTGTTACCATAGGCGAGCGATGTTCAGAATAAAATGGGCTTCACTGCTCAATAGCATTGCTGAAGACAGATGCTAGTTGGCGAAAGCTTTCATAACAATGCCTAGTGTTGACTTAGTACTATGTGCCCCACACAGTGCTGAGGGCTTTACTGCCACTATTCTGTGACCCTCCTTACGGAATAGTGACCATTATTGTCACCGAGGCTTAGAAAGATTATTGTGCCCACAGTTTCACAGTTTAGAGTTCCAGGGAGAAGATGCTGTGGCTGAGACTTCTGGCTATTTACATGAAGTAAAATAAAAAATTTATACTCCTAAAGCCAATATTAAGCTATATGTTAACTAACTATAATTTAAACAAAAACTTGAAACAAAATAAATTTTTAAAGTAAAAAAAGTACAATTAGGTTTAGCTCCACATTTCAACTGCTCAGTGGCTACTGTGGCAGGTGGCTACATTACAGTCACGTGTGGCTACATGTGGACAGAGAACATTTCCATCATCACAGCAAGTTCTCTTGGACTGTACAACATAGAAGGCAATGACAAAACTGTAAGATGGAAGGAGCCCAGATCCCACAGTGACCTCATGGACAATGGGAGTTGGATGGGACTACAGTGCTGGAAAGCACCTGATGGGACAGGCTGACACGACCAATCAGTGGAACCACAGGACTCTGAGCACTAGCTAAGTTTCAAGCTACCTTACCTAGCAACTTGTCTCTGGAACTCCTTCCTCTCTTTCATGACTAACCAGTGCCCTCTACTGACTGGTACACTCTTCATATATTTGATCAGATCTAGTTGAGTCTGGGAGCAATTCAGTCTCTGAAATGTTTGACTTAGAGGTCCTATTTTCAGGGGGCAATGTTCCTAGCTTATTTCCAAATTCCTGGGGCAATCTACCATTGCTCACATACTGGAGCTTATCATTATGAGCAAAGGGCTTTGATCTTACACTTCTATGCAGAACCTCACACTTGTTTCCGTCACATTTCACCAGATCTTGTAAACAGGGACAACACATTTCTGAGGTTCAAGTAACCTGCAGTCAAAGAGCAGCGAGAATTCTGCATTTCGATGGATACACTGCTTAGAGAGTCTGGAGGCTTCTGGGCCAGAATCCATAGGAAAAGCATAACTGTCATTTCTCAGGAAACTCAGAATTAATCCCTAAAATTGTCACAGCCTTAACCTGATCTAGCAGAACAGTACACATCCAGGAAGTGGTGCTCTAAGGGTGGCTGCCTTCATCAAGGGCTCGGGGAGTCACCCTTCCCCTGCTGCTTATGGCCCAGGAATGCAGGAGCCTCTGGACTCCTAGGCCACCTGAAGGCTTTATGCCAGCATTCCAAACCACTTTTTACCAGACATGGCTACTTTATAAATGATGAATCAGTTCAACAGACACCCATGAGGGGCCCATGAACCAGGCACCATGCATCATGAGGATTGTACAGACAAGGAGTGTTGATACACTTAGAGATCACACTGAGTAGATTCAGCCAACAGCTTTGCTGACAGTATCACTGAGGCCCTCCTTTGGTTTTGAATCTTTCTCCACACCGTGGTGCCCGGTCCTTTCCTTGATGACCTTCACCAGATGACCTACAAAGTCTGGTACTCCTCTCTTACTTCTTAAAGAGTGGTGGTTGTTTTCCTTGACTTCCTCTCTAATCCAGACTTTCTACTTCATACTTTACTGCCCTCTGCCCTCCTGTAGATCAGTAGTCTGTGGACAAGTGGTAGGACGGAAATTACTAGGGGAAATTTATTTGAAAAAACTAAGAGATTCTTGGAGCTCCACCCTCTGAGATTCTAAATTATTAGGACTGGGGTAGCAAGGTCCAGAAACGGGCATTTCAAACAATGGCCACAGATGAATCTGAAAAATGGTCAAGTGTTCCAATCAGTTTCCTGGTGCTCTCCTTAACCACTACTTTCCAAGTACTTTGCCTCCCTCTTGCTAGACCACCCAAACCTTCCCTTAAAAAACAAAATTTAGCCAGGACCTAAGGGGGGAGGATGGGAGTTATTGCTTAATGGCTACGGTTGCAGTTTCAGACGATGAAAAATGTTCTGGAGATAGAGGACAGTGATGATTGCACAATAATGTGAATGTACTTGATGCCATAGAACTGTACACTTAAAAATAATTAAAACAGTAGATGTTAGGTTATGTATGTTTTACCACAATTTAAAAGATAAAAGTAAAGGAATGAGTACTTCTACATGCTATAACAAAAACAAACCCTGAAAACATTACCTACGTGAAAGACACCAGATACATAATACGACAGATCTTATGATTCCATTAATATGGAGATATTTTCGAATTAACTTTGGTAGTAGTTGCACATATCTGTGAATACACTAAAATACACTAAAAACTATTGAAATGTACACTTTAAATGGGTGAATTGTATAGTATGTGCATTATATCTCAATAAAGCTATTAAAATTTAACTGATTTTAAATCTAGGATCACATTTATTTAAACTTCTGAAAACCTGAAGTGACATCCCATAAATTCTGAAATCACATTCTGGTGACACATTGGGAGAAAAGCATATAAATCAAAGAACTGGGGTTTAGAACAGTTGGCAAGAAAGATCAGACTGTGACTGGGCATGGTGGCTCTCCAGTCATCATGGCAAGGACAAAGGCAAGATTATAAAACACACTAGGTTGAAACTGATCAGAGACCTTTATTATGGTCCTCATCATTCATTAGGCAACCTACAGAAATCATTTTCTTTTCCTCTGCCTCGACAGAGGCTGCATCCAAGCCTGAAATGGAAGACATAGTAGTGGAAGACCTTGTAGAGAAAAGCTAAACAGGTGAGATCTCTGCTTGTCCCAGTCTAGATGATGGTAGAACAGGAAAAGCATGTAAGTACAATATTCCAAACAGTCTGTTCTTCAAAGCAGAGGCCTGCAGGAGAGGGGCTGGCCAGAGGATGCAGGTGAAAGCTCACAAAACTGCCGAGCTCAGCCATCAATCCAAAGTTCCTAAAAAAAACAAAAACAAAAAAAAAGAAAAAAAACAAAGAGCAACAAATAAAGCAAGGTGCCTCAAAAACTGGATAAATTTAACAGATTGGGCAAAGTCCAAGGGGAAACTGCATTGGTACTGGCAGTTCTCTAAGACCAAAATACTCATTTTGAGGAATCGCCGTCCAAAAGATCTCAGAGGATAAACATGTCACTATGGAAATTGGGCAGCTGGGAATTAAGCATACTGGTCCAGAGAGTTGGAATTAGAGGTAGGAAAAGGGCAAAGAAGTTGCCATGTTAGTTAATGAGCATTTGAGAATTCCATATAAAAAGCATGATACAAAATAAAAATGAGATTAAGTTTTCTAAGCAAAAAGTTTATAATCTTCTGAGAAAGTTCCAGTTCAAGATGAGAGACTGAGCCCACAAGTTTGTATGTCCTCCCATCCAAGATTCCATTCAAAAGAAAATAAGGTTTTAGAAAGTATAAATCTACAACTAAGATTGGGGCCCATCAGCAATTAAGAGATTTCATCAAAAAAGCTGAATAACAGAAATCTGATTGAAGTATGTTTATAAATAGAGCAGGGAAAAAACATAAGCCTACAATGAATAGAAGGAGCAGCAGAGGTGGGAGCCCATCTGCCCAAGAGACTCATGGACAATCTCCAGGCAGACGCAGACACCAGGAATGACAGAAAAAAGCACAGGCTAGAGAGGATTAATGACTTGAGGGTCTACATGAGAAACAGTTGCCCCACTTCCCTACATCCCTTCCAGCCTGTAGCATTACCAGAAGACAAACATTTAAAGCTAAATGGAAAAAAATTAGATGGCTCTCTTCCAATAAACTAAATAAATTATCTGCAGACTGGAGAAGCCTCTGAAATGCCACCCCCCCCCCATAGTAAGGCATTCAGGGCCCCAGCATAACATCTGGTCCCACCTCTGCCCACCTCAAGTCCCAGTGCCAAGCAAAAAAAAACCACCTTCCCATGTGTATACAGCTTCCAAACAGCCTTCTTACTCCCTCAGTCCTAAACAGAATGAAAATTACTGGGCAAACTGCAAATTGAAAGGAAAAACTAAAATTCATTAAAATAAAAACAATAACCTAGAATAAAACAGATAATGCAGAGAAAAGAACATATAAGAAAACAAAGCAAAAATACCTCTAAGTTAAAAAAAAAAAAAAGAAACAGCCTCTTCTTGTGATAAAGGCCAAGTTCCTGCTAAAATCAAATGATAAAGCTAACTGAAATATTTATTAAAAGAAAATCCTTCAAGCACTGAAAGCATCAATAAAAGTGAAATCCAAGATCTAGAGAAAGCAAGAACACAAAGTAAACCCAGCCTCCAAATCTGCTTTTGCCCTGAGGTCATTTGCCAGTCCAAAAGACAGAGCTGAGAAATTTTAGCTGAGTCAAATCTAAGACTCTGCCCAAGTGGGAAGGTCAGATTTTTTAAAAAGTGTAGTCCTAAAAGGTTATACCCCCAGAGTAAAGCTAGATTAGAATTAAATCAGCCCCCTCACAGACTTACAGTCAGGGTTCACATATATTAATTAACACAGTGAACCAAGAATCCTCAAGTCTTGGACTAGGGTTAAAGAGATCGTGAATTTGGATTAAGAAGATCCTGAATTTACACACCACCCTAGATGCCTTGCAGCAGCAAAGGAAAATCTTTGGAGAAACATTTCATTATACAGGCCTCAAACTAGCCAACAAATAATTTTTTTAAGTACAATGACCAACACACCAAGATAATTAAGTATAAAGAAGAAAAAAGACCATGAAACAGTATCAACAGGAACAAGTCAGGAAAAAAACAAAATAAGCAGCCTCGAGAGACTGTGGATATTAGACTGGACAGAGACTATATAGCAAATGGAATTCACAGAACTGAAGATACAAAAACAAAAGCAAACTAAGAAATCAGTAAGAAAATTTAAAGAAGACAAGACCACGAGAGAAAAAATTAAGCTAGATCAGAAAAAACTACACAGAATGCAGCATGGAGAGGCAAAATTATGACTGTGCTTTAATACACATTCAATGGGAATCTTAATGAGAAAGGAGAGAGAAAGAACAAAGCAGAGCCATTATCTGAAAAGATACTAGCTGACACTTCTCCAAAACAGATAAAAGATATTAATCCATAGGTTTAAGAAGCCTAAGCAGACCAGAAAGGGAAATATGCCCATAGATATATCCAAGAGAAACTACAGAGAAATCAAAGACAAATACAAAATCTTAAAGTAACAAAAAAAAATGGGGCGCCTGGGTGGCTCAGTTGGTTAAGCATCTGCCTTCGGCTCAGATCATGATCCTGGAGTCCCAGGATTGAGTAAGTCGGCTTCTCCCTCTGACCTTCTTCCCTCTCAGGCTCTCTCTCTCTCACACACACACTCTCTCTCTCTTTCTCTCTCTCTCTCAAATAAATAAATAAAATCCTTAAAAGTTACCAAAAAAGGACAAATTAGCTTCAAAAGATTAAGAGATTAACGGTGATTTCTCAACAGAAACAATGGAAGCCAAAAAATAGAATGAGAGCTTCAACATGATAAATAACTTTCCACCTAAAATTCTATATTCAGCAAGACACCTTTTTAAACGACTTTGTTTAATTAATTAATTTATTTATTTATTTATTTGACAGAGAGATCACAAGTAGGCAGAGAGAAGCAGGCTCCCCACTGAGAAAAGAGCCCGATGCAGGGCTCGATCCCAGAACCCTGACATCATGACCAGAGCTGAAGGCAGACGCCTGACCAACTGAGTCACTCAGGCACCCCAGCAAGATGCCTTTAACAATGAAAAAAAAAAAAAGGCTTTTTTAATACCACCCCCTCCCAACAACACAGTCAGCTACCAGCAGACCCATACTAAAGGAGTTTTAAAGAATTTACTTCAGAAAGAAAGAAAACGACCACAAATGGAGAAGCAGAAATATAAGAAAGGCAAAGATAGTATAAATATGTGGATAAATTCATATATCCTTGCCTGTATAATACAGCAGTAACAGTGCCTTATGTGGATTGACAAAAACAAAACAAAAATGCATGACAATAATGGCAAGTATGGGGAAGAAGGCCTTGTATTAACTAGAGTTAATAGTTCTAAGATCCTATTTTCTTGAGGACAAGTATAAAGGTACTACCTTTGGGCTCTGATAAAATAAGGATGCATACAGTAACTGGTAAAGTAACAATTAAAAGAATAAAGTATATAATTTCCTGAGGGACGAAAAAAATGAAATAATAAATTACACTTAAAAAGGGCAAAAATTTGGAAGAAAAAATAAAACATATAAAAGGACAAATAGGAAGACAAAATAAGATAGTAGATTTAAACCCATATATATCACTAATTACATTAAACATAAACGAACTAAGTGCTTCTGTTAAAGAAAAAAAGACTGTCAGCCTAAATTCTAAAAAATAACCCATTATCTTCTGTTTACAGACATGGACAGGTAAAAATAGAAAGATTAAAAAAATACATACCATGCAAATACTAACAAAGAAAGCTGGTAAGTTTTAAAAGTATTAGACAAGGTGCCTCAGTGGAGTAGGTAGCGTGTCAGTCTCATAAAAGTATTAGAAAACGTAGTCTTTAAGGCAAAAAGCACCATCAGAAGTAACAATGGTTAACTTATAAAAAGTCTCAAAAACTTAACTACTAATAGCCTACTGCTGACCAGAAGTCTTACCAATAACATAGTCGATTACACATATCTTATATGTTATACGTATTACATACTGTACTATTACAATAAAGTAACCTAGAAAAAAGAAAATATGGGGAAAAATACATTTACAGTGCTATACTGTAAAAAATCCCCACATCCCCACACAGTTCAAACCTGTGCTGTTTGGGACACCTGGTTGGCTCAGTCAGTAGGGTATATGACTTTCTTTCTTCCTTCCTTCCTTTTTTTTAAGAGAAAGTGTGGGCAAGTGAGCAGGGAGGGGAGGGACAGAGGGGAGTGGGATCTCAAGTCCCATGCAGGGCTCAGATCTTACAGCCCTGAGATCATGACCTGAATTGAAATCAAGAGTTGGGCACTTAACAGACCAAGCCACCCAGGCACCCCAAACATGCGACTTAGCCCAACACTGGGCATGGAGCCTACTTGAAAGAAAAAAAACAAAAACAAAACAGCCCACTTGGGGCGCCTGGCTGGCTCAATCAGAAGAGCGTGCACTTCTGATCTTGAGCTCATGAGTTTGAGTCCCATAGTGGGTATAGAGATTACTATAAAAAATAATAAAATTTTAAAAACAAACAAAAAACCTGTGCTGTTCAAGGGTCAGCTATACTATGAAGAACTTTATGCCAACAAATTTGAAAATTTAGATAAATGTAAAATTCCTAGGAAAACCATAACTTAAGGGGAGGAAGCAGGACAGGACTGCCTCAAAAAATAAAGTAAAATCAGAACGGTCCCAGTATCATCCAAAAAAATTTAATCAATCAGAAATCTTCCCACAAGGAAAATTCTACCCCAGATGACTTCATTGGTGAATTCTACCATTCAAATAAGAAATAATGGGGCGCCTGAGTAGCTCAGCCGGTTAAGCTTCTGCCTTCAGCTTAGGTCATGATCCCTGAGTCCTGGGAGCAAGCTGGCATCGGGCTCAGCAGGGAGTCTGATACACAGAAAAGTCAACTGTAGTTTTACAAAAGACAAGAAAACTATAAAAATTTTAGCATATAGGAGAATGACTTCATGACCTTGGGGCAGGGAAAAAAGTCTTAAACAGGAAACAAATAGCATTACCTATAAAGAAAAAATTAATACATTTGACTATGTTTAACTGAGAACTGATATATCAACAGATACCCTTAAGGGTGAAAAGACAAGTCATAAACCCGGAAAAGATATTTGCTTCCCATATGATGAAAAAGATTCACATTCAGAAAAAATAAAAAACAAAAAGCCTACACACATACACATACACATATAATCACAGATACAGTCATAAATCAGTAAGGAAAAAGACAAAATATCCAAAATAAAAATAAGACACCACCCCACCTCAGAAAATGGACATGCATATGAAAAGATGTCACCAGTAATCAGGGCAAAGCAAATAAAAGTACTATGCAATTATCATTAACATCCCTACCAAACCGGCAAAAATTAAATACCAAGTGTTGGTGAGAATGAGGAGTAATGCGAATTATCATATGGTAGAAATGTGAATCAGGTATGCAGGAAGTTCAGCAATATCTACAAAAGAGGGAGATGTACATATCCTATGTCCCAGCGATTTTATCCACACACACATGCACACACCCCTAAGGAAATATGTGTAAGAATGTCCATAGTGATGAGGGAGCAGAAGGCAAGCTGAGGACAAAGCATCAACAGCGCATTGCTTGTAACAGAAAAAAAAAGTTATCCAAATATCCACATTAAAATGGTTCAACTGTAATATGTCACACAATAGTATGTCATACGGCACAGAAAACAAGAGATATGTGCAACCACACAGATGACCTCATAAATGCATTAACCTAAAGAAAACAGCCCCAGGACAGAAGATGATCAATGAATACATACAGTGGTCTGGTTACATTTTTAGGAAGTTCCAAAAAATATTAAACCAAATCAACTGTTTAAGGATGCATGCATATGTGGTAAAACTATAGAGAAAACCAAGTAATTACCAAAAAGTCAGGATTCTGTTATGTTAGGAGAGGGGATGGAAAGATCTACCATGAAAAAGGAATATATATGGAGTTTCTGGGGGCTGACACTATGCTATCTCTTGACCTAGCTAGCGGCTGCAATGGTGTTTGTTTTGTTATTTATTGACTTTACATTTGTTATGTGTTCATAAGGAAAGGCTTAGAAAAGAATATACACACATAAACTCATCTGCATAAAATGTCTGAAAAATTACACAAGAGACTAATAAAAGTTGCCTGCAGGGAAGGCACCTCTATGAGAGATGAAAGGATAGAAGAGGTAAAGGAAGTTCTCCATGTTTGGAGAACTTGTTCACAGTACTGTTTTTCAACTACTACACTCAACTCATATGTAAAACATGGGAGATTTAACTAGGATAACAAGATAAATTATCAGTCTTCACAATGTCAAAGTATAGTATAGATGACACCAAGTAAAAGTTAGAAGCTGGTTAAAAAATGTGAAAGGAAAGGATGGGTCCACTAATAGTCATACCTTCCGAAGTGGGGAGTTAACAACAACAACAACAAAAAGATATTTTAGTATGTTATGTAAACTGTAAAAGGAACTAAAAATAATGATGTAACTTCCAAAAATCAGAAAGGAAGGATTTATGGAGCAGTATAGGTTACCTAAATTTTCATTTATCACAGCAAGAAGTTAATAGATAACATCTGGAGTTGAAAAATCAAGGATGAATCATATTATTTAGAAATATAAGTCACACCTAAAAAGCTAAAAACAAAAACAACAAAAGAGTGTGGAGCAGCAGCTGTCTTTTATTATAAGCCATTAGATAACTGATTTTCAAGCATGGATATATACTGCCTTGATAAAAAAAGAAAAAATAATTTTCTACTTAGAGCATATACGTCTAAGGACATAAGAACATTTACTTTACCAGGTACAAAATATAATACTGACTGAATCTGCAATGGCTAAGATGACCAAAATTCAGATCTACTAATGTAGGCAGAGCAGATGAATGTAATTACTGAGATTATTGAATCAAAGGATGAATGAAGAGAGACCATAGACTCTGAAAAACCACCTGAGGGTTTTGAAAGGGGTGGGGGAGTGGGAGGTTGGGGGAACCAGGTGGTGGGTATTATGGAGGGCACACATTGCATGGAGCACTGGGTGTGGTGCAAAAACTATGAATTCTGTTACACTGAAAAGAAATTAAAAAAAAAAATCAAAAAAAAAAAAAAAAGATGAATGAATACATCCACCACTCAATAAGTGACCATTTATTAAAAATCCAAGCTAAGTACTATGCCATGGTGGAGACCAGAGTAGAAAACTACCTGAGATCTCTCCACTTCTATTCCTGGCACCTTCTAATTCATCATCCATAGGTCTGCAGTGTTAAGTCTTTAAAATGCAAATCTGATTGTATACCCTCTGAAAAGTTGGTAATTAAAAATGAGGAGGTACAGTAGGCTCCGAACAAGTTTGGAGAACTGATGGGAAGTCAGTCACAAGAAGTTGCCTTCCTCAGGGAGGCAATTAACAAGTTCTTTTTTTTTTTTTTTTTTAAGATTTTATTTATTTATTTGTCAGAGAGAGCAAGCGAGCGAGCACAGGCAGACAGAGTGGCAGGCAGAGGCAGAGGGAGAAGCAGGCTCCCTGCTGAGCAAAGAGCCCGATGAAGAACTCGATCCCAGGACGCTTAACCCACTGAGCCACCCAGGTGTCCCAACAAGTTCTTTTTAAGAAAAATCAGTAAGCAGAAAAGGGTTAAGAAAGATCTACAATTTGAGGGCACCTGGATGGCTCAGTGGGTTAAGCCTCTGCCTTCGGCTCAGGTCATGATCTCAGGGTCCTGGGATCGAGTCCCTCATCGGGCTCTCTGCTCCTCTCTCTCTCTCTGCCTAGTTGTGATCTCTCTGTCAAATAAATAAAATGTGTTTAAAAAAAAATCTAGAAATTTAAAGAATACTCAATAATCTAAACTTAAAGCTAGCCATGGCAATGTATCTTAAAACACATTTAAAAGAAATGTATCAAAAGAGTGAGAGGCCCAGGCTGATATACAGAACAAACAAGGAAAAATAGTGAAGTAAATATATTCAGAAAGGATTCCTGAAGGTAATGAGGCTTAAAGGAGATAATGAGAATGCCCTGGTATTGTAAAGGTGAGAACGAACTGAAAGTGCATGGCTCTCTCATATTCAATCAGAATATGTGCAGGGAAAAATAAGCTGATCAGACTTAGGGATTATCAGAGAAACAGATATCCAACCGAGAAAAGATAGCTAAAATAAAGTATCTCAAATATTTTTTATTTCAATGACAAGACTTAGTACATGAGTTAACCCAAAATTCTTAAGAACAAACAGACACAAGCAATTACACAATCTCCAGTGGCAAAATAACGACTTTATACAGATTGCTGAAGAAGAAAAAAGAGCAAGAAGCAACCCTTTAAATGTTGGCAATTGTTTCTGATCTCTAGCATTATGGTGAAGGGAAGATTATATATAGCATTATATGAGGGGAATGGTGATCAAAGTAGGAAACTTCTTATTCCACCTAACCCCACCAGGATCTTTATATACCCTCTCATTTTTTATAATTAGCAATTTTCAGGGAAAAGTTCTAGTTACCCATGAGAATCAGAACTGCTAAGTCTCGCTAGATTTAACATTAGTTTTTCCCAACTTAATAGAAAGTAGACAGAAAGAATTATCCCTAAGAAGAACCAGGTAGCAGTTTTATAAGGTTTTGAACTCAGATCACTGGCATGGAACAGGTGGAAATGACTACCGATTGACAAGAACTCACCTTCCAGAAATGCAAATTCATCCACAGCTTCTATTGCATTATCTGAAACGCACAGTAAAAGGACACTTGACTAATTCTGGTCATTTGGACATCAACCCCTTTAAAAAACCACAACCCACATTTAAAAAGGGCATGACGCTTTATGCAAATAAGGGCATTTATAAACTTTGTCCCTTGCTGTCATGAGGTCCATTTCTACTCCACCACCAAATCTTACATATCAGCTCTCTATAAAAGTAGGAAAACTCTAGGTAAACCCTGTTCCGTGGGGGGAACCTTTTTGCTCTGAAAGCCATCAAAGAATCTAGCAAAATAGAAGGGAAAGCGGGATTAAGGTATACAAAAGCTTACACAGGCACAGGGGTTACCAACTAAAGAGGCAGAAATCAAACTCCCGGTTTCCAGGGGAAAAAGAAGTGCCAAGCCTGGTACAACATGGCAAAAGGTATAAAGCGTCTAGTTAGCTTTAGCAACACTTAGACTCCCTTCATTACCTACCCCACCACCTCTCCAGCCACTCAAGGCATAGGAACTCTGAAAGCTAGGTCTTTCTCTCACTGTGGCAGTCCAACAGAAGACATCATAGGGAAAGACCCTGTGGCACCTCTGACCTTACAGTGATGGCTTCTCCAGCAGTGAGAGGGAAACCTCCCCCAGCCCTCCCTTCTTTGCCCCCAGATACCGAATACCACAGTGACACTCTACCCAAATCTCGCCTCTGGAGAGTTTTCCTCTTTCCTTGTTGGGCACAGCAGTAGGCATCTTTTGCAATGGTCTCCACAAACAGTTCCTACGAGGGGAACAAGGAGAATCGAATCAATGGGTTCTAGCACAATTCTTGTGAGCGCTTCTACTTGAGTGGTGGGAAGGGAGTAAGAGGTGCTCTGGAGAGGTTTTCAGTCCTGGACTTCATGAGCGTCTATTACTCCCTTTCCCCCTACCCTGGTAGCCCAACACACGTCCCTCCCTCCCCTGTAGATCCCCACTCATTCACTTGACACTCTTACAAGTTAGACACTCGAAATGCAACTTGGAAGTCATTGTCCAAGGCCCTGATGACGAGGCAGGTGTGTTACGTCTTTCTCCTAGTCTTCCCTCCGACACCTGACACTTACGTCTCGGAATCTGACCCCGGCACCTCACACACCTCCTGACGCTACGCACCCCGAGTCCAGACTCTCTCCTCCTTCCCGGCTTTCCCGCCTCCCCAAGCCGCCCCAGTCTCAGCTACGCCCCGCCCCCCGAAAGCTACCCGAGGCCCCGCCCCTGGCCTCCACTCCGCCCCGCAACCCCGTGTGGCCCTGACGCTCCCGCCGCACCGCGGCTCGTGCCAGAATGAAGATGGCTTCCTGTCCCGCGAGGGTTACGTCGGGGTCGGCCTTCACCAAAGCCTTCACTCGCGCTAAAGGCAGCCTCGAGAGACGAGCCCCGGGCGCGCTCGTCGGGGCTTGGGGCTGCGGAGCAGCCGCCTCCCCGCTGGGCCCCTCCTCCTCCCGGGGAGTCCCGCTCCCAGCCGCCGCCGCCATCCAGGCCCCGAGCGTGCTGCGCGCGGCCGCCGACTGTGCGCGCGCAAGCGACGCCAGCCTCTTTCCCGCGCGCGCTGGAGGCCACGCCCCCAATGGGCGCGTGGCTCCGCCCTTTACGTGGCTGGACGCTCCCGGGATTCCCGGAGGGCGGAGATGGGCTCAATGCGTGTCGGCTCTGAGTTTACTGTGCCGTTAGGCTCGAGTGTACTCTTCTTCCCGGTCCTGGTGAGCGCGGTCAGGCCTAGTTGGCCCCCGGGCACCGTCCTTTAGTGATTGAATGTGGTTAAGCCGGGCTAGTGCCTGGAGGAGCTCGTCGCTCTGGAGAAACCCGAGACCCGACCTTCAAGAGAGTCTCAGTCAAGTGGTAAGCGAGTGACAGAGACGACTGAGGTCAGGGGCCCGTGCGAGACCCGGGTGTTCCCGGGAGTTCCAGCCTGCGGAAAACAGGGTACCGAGAGGGGCGTGAAATCTGGACCAGTGCTGAAGAGACCAAGATGCCCTCGAAGGAGGTAGGACCTTGGCAAACAGATGGAAGAATTTCAGTCCTGACAGGAAACCACAAATAAAAATCGTAGAGGTCACAAGCCGTCCACGCTTGTTGAGTCGCGAGTTGCACCAGAGCGTTGGCTCTCAAACTTTTGGTTCGCAGGCTCCCTTTACGGTCTTGGAAATTACTGAGGACCCCGAAGAGCTTTGGTTTCTGTGGTTGTATCTGTATTTATTGTATTCGAAATTAAAAGTTTCAGAATTTTTTTTAAGAATTTTTTTTAATCTTTTTTTTTTAAGATTTTATTTATTTATTTGTCAGAGAGAGCACAGGCAGACAGAGTAGCAGGCAGAGGGTGAAGCAGACTCCCTGCTGAGCAAGGAGCCCGATATGGGACTCGATCCTAGGACTCTGGGATCATGACCTGAGCCGAAGGCAGCTGCTTAACCAACTGAGCCACCCAGGCGTCCCAAAAGTTTCAGAATTTTATTTACGATAACTAATATACGTTAACATAAATAACATTTTAAAACAGGCTTTCCAAAAAAAAAAAAAAAGCCTAGCGAGAAAATTCTTTTTAATGTATGGGTTTTGTAGACCATTGGATTCTCTAGCTGCTTCTGTATGTTAACGTTAGCACTTTTCCTGTAGATCTGGAAATTCCTCTGCATGTTCTTGAGAAATGAGAATGAAAAGGGTAAATAACCTCTTAGAATTGTTAAGAAAATAGGTTTGACTTCACAGACACCTGAAAAGGGCCATTAGAATACACTCCACCCCTGATTAGTCCCCACACCAAAAGTCTGAACCTGGCATAGAGGAACAGTTCATATTTGCAGTAAGTTTTAATCTAAGTCAGTTCTAATAGCTCACATTTTTTAGCATTTTCTGTGTGCATGATTCATTCTTTTCCATGTGCTCTTAACATTTATGTACTTATGTACTAACATTCTCTTAATACCCTTTTAGGAATAGGTAATATTTTAACTTTACAGTTGAGGAAGCTAAAAGACACAGGGTGGTTAATTTCCCCACAAGCAGAATGCAGTCAAGCCAAAATGAGGTTGAATTAGATAATCTATCTCCATTCATCAATAATGTAGTAAACTCTACATAACTGGATTAGCAGAGGCTCCCCTAGAACAGAACAAGAGGCTTGGCCAAGATTAAAATATTCAGAAATGAGGTTGTGTCACTGAAAATTTCACTACAACCTCCTTTAGGACCTCAATCCTGAGAACCCCCTTCAGATAACATTTGTGGACACTCCTGCACAGGGAGAGCTCCACACAAAATTCCTAAAGGGACAGACAGATTCTTGTGTCCCCTTGCAGTGGAACACTTCATGGAGCAAAAGTCTAACAGTGTCAAAGTAGTTAAGTACTAATGGCTGTCTAAATTCTGAATTAACACAAAACATGAATTGAACACTGTGGGGACAGGAATTTGTTCAGACTTCCTGAAGGGTTGAGTCAAAACTGGCTTTCTGGGAGGATTCTCTTTAACCTCTCTTTCTTCCCAGTTGTCCCTGTTATCCATATATTCCCTACCTTTCTTCCACTGCTTCTCTTCCCCTCACTTCTCTCCCCCAGTTCCTACTTTTTTTTCCTCATTAGTTGTATATTTTACCACTTGGCCCAGCTCCATCCCCCTTTCCCTGGTTTTACTATGACTAATAAAAAGAGGTTTATTTAGACCACACAGGAGTTCTTGACTATGAGCCGTGAAAGGAACTAAGTCATGTTAAGAGGGGGAATCATGGGGTGCCTGGGTGGCCCAGTTGGTTAAGTGTCTGCCTTGGGCTCAGATCATGATCCCAGGATCACTTCCCTTTAGGAGATGGCAGGGATCTATCAGGCATATTACTTAACTAATGTTGATCAGGCAATTCCTGACTGACTAAGATTCCATTTCAGGGAGAGCCAGAAGTGTCTTGTCTGATGATGTAGGGCTTAGCAATAGTGACTCCATTTGGGGCCTGTTGTCTTGTTTTTAACAGTGTGTTAAAGAGCAAGATTCAACTGAGTAAATATAAAGGTCTTACTGGCTTTTTTTTTTTTTAAGATTTTATTTATTTGACAGAGATCACAAGCAGGCAGAGAGGCAGGCAGAGAGAGAGGGGGAAGCGGGCTCCCCGCCAAGCAAAGAGCCCGACGTGGGGCTCGATCCCAGGACCCTGAGATCACGACCCGAGCCGAAGGCAGAGGCCCAACCCACTGAGCCACCCAGGTGCCCCCTTACTGGCTTTTTTCAACAGTTCATGAATTGGGTAGCATCCAACCCAGCAGATAGACAGCTGCTCTGAAGAGCTGTACAAGTTGAGAGATTTTTATAGACCAAAGTGAGCAGGAATAAGGAGGTTTTACTGGACATCTGCTAATTGGTTAAAGCAGGGTTAGTTTCCCTATATGGAGCAAAGGGAAGTTTTAGAGCCTGGTTAGATAACATGTACTGATCAGGCAAGCATTGATTGGTTGACCTAAGCCCTCCTTTTCTAGAAGAACCAAGCATAGAAACTAATTAAGTTTTGATTTGCTGAAATGGGGCTTATCATGAGGAACTCCATCTTGGGCCTAATCTGGTTGCTTTAACAAATGTACATATACATATCTGTATATATTTATGTGTGTCTGTGTACGCATTACACACACACACATATTTATAGGGTCAAATGTTAACTAAATCATAGGGAAAACATAAGGCATGCTAAGGTAAGTTAAAAAAAAAAACAACATCAGACTGTTTAAAAGGGGAAAAAAAGTATCATGAACTGGGCCATAGAAACCTTGGGATGCAGGAATTGCTTAAGTACTTAAAAGTCAGCAAGAGAGTGGCACCTGGGTGGTTCAGTGGATTAAAGCCTCTGCCTTCAGCTCAGGTCATGATGCCAGGGTCCTGGGATCGAGCCCCGAATCAGGCTCTCTGCTTGGCCAGGAGCCTGCTTCCCCCTCTCTCTCTGCCAGCCTCTCTGCCTACTTGTGATCTCTGTCTGTTAAATAAATAAATCTTTAATTTAAAAAATCTTATTAAAAAAATGTCAGAAAGAAAAAAGCATTCATTCTCTTTCTCAGAAACAGAAAGCATATGGAGAACTAAAAGGAAAAGGGTTTTTTTAGTCTTAAAAAGATACAAAGAAAAGTTTACCCTTAATTTGGTATTTAAAGAAATTGTTTAGGCAGTGGTTCTCAATCTTTCTCCTCCAACTTTGACTGAAATGATAAAAACTCATGCAGTCTATAAAGCACTCCATAATTAGGCTCCTTTTAACCTCTCCAGGCCCATTTCATACCACATCCCCTCCTCTTGTGTACCAAGCCACATATTTTGTTTCTAGCTCTATAGCACTT
Organism: Mellivora capensis; assembly: GCA_004024625.1. NCBI lineage: Eukaryota > Metazoa > Chordata > Mammalia > Carnivora > Mustelidae > Mellivora > Mellivora capensis. The sequence goes on from PISX010001057.1 coordinate 42,158, forward strand.
CTGCCAGGAAAGCTTTTCTTACCTTCCTTCAAATTGCAAAAGCCTTCCATCACCAACTCACCCTCCCAGAGAAGAGGCTAAGTTACTCATACCACTGAGTATGATGACTCATACCTCCTTCATAGTATTGATCACAGGATGCAATCCTGCATTTACCTTTATAATTATTTGATCAGTGTTTGGCTCTTCTCTCCCCACCCACACTCCTCAGACTGTAAGCTCATTAGGGGAGTGCCTTTGTCTACTTTTGTTCATTGACTCAATGGTACTTAGTAGGTACTCAACAGATATTTCATGAATGAATGAATGAATCATTAATTGTGGCTCATCTGGAATTGCCATCCCCTAAGGAAGCATGTCAGAACCTGGAGAGAGAATTATTTGAAAGCATCTACCAAAAGTTTCTAGTACAGTTGACCCTTGAACAATGTGGGGCTTAGAAGCACCAATACCCCTGTGCAGTTGAAAATCTACACAAACGGCACCTGTACACAGCTGTGCTAAACTTGCCACCTACATCTATAAGGTTTGCCTCAACTAGACTAAAGATTGTGAACCCATGTGCTTTCCTGGGCCAAGCTGATAATACAAATCAGAGCCCAGCAAGCTATAGACTGGAGGCCACATTTTTAGGCCTGCAACTTTTTTTTTTTTTTTAAGTAAATAAAGGTGCTTGGAAATAGACCATAACCATGTGTTTATGTATTTTCTGGATAACCTAAAGATGACTGTAGCAGGGATTTAACATTATAGAAAGAAAAGCACTCTGTCTCATTTTGCCCTTAATGCCATTTATACTATTTTTATGTAATCTTGTGCCCAAAAAGAATCAATCAATGAGCCAATTAATAATAAGTGGTAATTAAGGTGAAAATTACAAATGAAGAAAGTAAATAATTTAGCATAGTACAAAGATGGGATAAAGGGTCCCTGATAAGTTGCCCTCAAATACATATTTTGAACAAAGTGAGGTAAAACTACAAGAATAGAAGATAAAATGCACGTGGCTATTGAGGAACTTGGTGGGACCTCCCTCAAGTATGTGTAAATTAAAGAAATAAAATTATGCTCTGAGAGTTAAGTTCTACAGCTACATAGAACAGAACAGATATAAAGTCATCTTAAGGAGACAGAATAAGTCTGAAAGTGTAAGCAAAGAAAAAGATAAAAAGGGCCATCAAAGCAAGGCTGGTTGGCCATGAAAGCATAGAAAAAGGAGCATCACAGTGGTGGACCTCAGCAGAGCCCTTTTAAGAAATGCCCACTAGAGATGGACCCTCAACTAATGTGTGTGAATATTCTGGTGTCATTGGTATGGCCATTCTTATAGTCAAAAATGGCAGTGTCAGGCTTTCCCAACTTAATACCATTATAAATTTGAATCATCTAACCTGCTCCCCTTGTTTGGATTCCATGCTCACTCACTAAGCAGCTTTCTGATAACTTGCCTTCCTCAGAGGTCTGTCTTCAGTGAAAGAATGTGCCAGCCAGGGTGCCTGGGTGGCTCAGTGGGTTAAGCCTCTGCCTTTGGCTCAGGTCCTGAGTCGGGCTTTCTGCTCAGTGGGGAGCCTGCTTCCCCCTCTCTCTCTGCCGCCTCTCTGCCTACTTGTGATCTCTCTCTCTGTATGTCAGATAAATAAATAAAATCTAAAAAGAAAAAAAAAAATGTGCCAGCCATGTGGAAAGACAAGTAATCCAGACACACAAGTGATTCTAATCCTCCTGTGAATTGGTAAGTAGACATTCTGGTTTCATGCATCTGCTCTCTGAGCTTATTTAAGAAGAAAGCAATGAGATGGATACACATTCATGGTATGCTGACAGATCCAGTTTCTAAACGTACAGGATGGAGACCAGACCCTTGGCAGAGGGAATGCCACCATGTGACGTACAGGGAGATGACCAAATCCTCATCCTCTTTTTTTTTTTTAAGATTTTATTTATTTATTTGACAGAGAGAGAATGAGATCACAAGTAGACAGGCAGGCAGAGAGGGGGAAGCAGGCTCCCCGCTGAGCGGAGAGCCCAATTCAGGGCTTGATCCGAGGATCCTGGAGATCATGACCTGAGCCACCTAGGTGCCCCCAAATCCTCAACCTCTGATATCCCCCAACTGCCTTTCCAGTGAAATTCCTCTAAGTTTTGTATCTGTCTGCTAACTCTGAGAGCATTGATTTATAGGGAAAGAACCAGATAACAGATTGGCAAATCTCCGATCCAGGTCAGAGAAAGGATTATAGAGTGAATTCAAAGCATATATGACCGTTTTTGCTAACCAGCTACACTAACTTCTAATACAATTGGCACCGGAAGATGTTTTTTATCTTGGCCCACTTTTAGTTAATTTTGGTTAATAAAATGCCATTTGTGTCTCTGGGTTATGATTACTAGGTATCTTTTCATATCTTTTAATTTTCTCCACTATAAAATGAGGACACTAACACTTCTCATCTCATTGATTTACTAATCATTCATTTAACAAATATTTATTGAGTGCCCACCATGTGAGAGGCACCATGCCAGGCACTGGTAATATTGGGGAAATAGAGGTGATGTTGGGGAAATCAATTTCTAATGGGGAAGACATAATTTAAATCAATTGGGTTGGTCTGCTTGGGCTGCTATAACCAAATACTGTAGATTGGTGGCTTAAACAACAGAAATTTACTTCTGGAGGCTGAGAAATTCAAAATCAAGGTGTCAGTTGATTTGGTTCCTAGGGAGAACTCTCTTCCTGGCTTGTAGACAAACACCTTTTCACTGTGTGTGACCTCTTCTTTGTGCATGCACACAGAGGGAGAGCTCTTTGGTATTTTGTCTTATAAGGACACTTATCCTATCAGATCAGGGCCCCACTCTTATAACTACAGTTTGTCCTTAATTATTTCTGTTAAAGACTCTATCTCCAAATACAGTCACCTCTCTAAAGCCTCTCTTTCCAGAGAAGGTCACATTTTGAGGTACTAGGGTTTAGGGCTTCAGCATATAAATTTGAGGAGGACACACATCATTAATGTCAACTGAATCAACCATGGCAACACCTTGATTTTTTATTTCAGATGTCTAGCCTTCAGACCCAGTTTATGGTACTTTGTTATGGCACAAAACTAATACACTAGTGTTCTAGAGTCCAACTGCAGTATCAATATCCTCTCTACCAATTTTACTCAAGTAAACAGAACTCCCAAAGGCCTGCTGATACTCCAGCACTCTCGAAGTCCTCATGTGGATCTGCCTTCCTCTCCACCATGGCTGGTTACTTCTTTGCTAATGAATTCCCCTTAATATCTATATGACAATCATCTCCTTGGGAACTAGGGGTTAAATAAGACTCAAAGTTTTGAAAATTTAATGAAATCTTGGAGTATGTTTTGTTGTTGTTCTTTATTTCTGAAGCTAAAATGGTACCAAGGAAAAAAGTAGAATGAAAGCTTAATATAAAAAATTACTAACTGTAATGGGCATTGACTATTAAGGAGTAAAGAGGACTAAAGAAGAGAAGAATTACAAGTATAGGGAGCAACCAATACCTCCCAGAGCTGGGGCAGAAAACCCAATGATGGAATGAGCATGGAAGAGCACCCTTACCACCAGAGCTGAAATCAAAACCTTGTTGGAGAGGCTATAGCACTCACTGAGCAGTGAAGTCACCGAAGTGCCTGCTGGCGGGACTTGCTGGCAAGTCACCGTCCGGGTACTTTGAGAAGATGCTTTTGAAGAGGTGTTGCACACTGCCTGCCACTATGCCCTACAAAAGCCTGCTCTGAAAAAAGCACACTGGAACCAGAAAATGCCCCCTTTTCCCTCCAGTGCCCTCTATTGATGAAGCGCAGCATCATGTTGAGAAACATCCCAACATCACCAGCAAGCAGTGAAGTTGGATTTGGAGCCAAGAGGCAATGGACTGGTAACAGCATGTTAACCCTGGTGAAATGGAATCCTTGGCCTGTTCTACACTGACAGCCACCCATGCAGCTGCGCATGACAAGAGAAAAGAACACCAACAACAAAAACCAAACTGACAGGTCTCACTAGTCTTGTCAGTCTCAAGTGGGTATCAGGGCAGCCAGCAATCCTACCACATTTCCCTGGCCTGCTCACCCACACGGTGCTTCCTCTCTCCCACCTCTTCAAACACACATCACTTCCTCACTGTTCACGTGCTCTCTCTGCTGATGATCTCACTTCCTATTTTATGGAGAAAACAGAAGCACTGAGAAGAGAGCTTCTGCCCATTTACCACCACACCTACCTACCTGGCCACCCCTGCACCCACATACTTTGCCTTCCTACCCACTACTAGGCTAAGATGCCCAAGCCCCTCTTCACAGCCAGCCCCATGACCTCTCTCCATTAGGTTCCCATCCCTTCTTGCCCACTCAAGGAAACTGCTCTTGCTCCTACAGCATCGACTTTTCCTTCCTCTGCTGAACCATGCCTATCAGCATATACCTAAAAAAAAAAAAAAAAAAAAAAAAAGGCATACTCTTCACCCCATGCACCCCTCTAACTTATGCCTCATTTCTTTCCCTCTTATTTACAGCAAAAGTCTTCTTAAAACTTAGTCTACATTCATTGTCTCCAATTTTTCTCTTGTCAGTCCCTCTTGTACTTACTCCAATGAGATACTTAACCACCACCAGTCCACTGAGACCATTTTCAAGATCACCAAGGACCCGGGGGCACCCCTGATAGGCAGAACCCTGGAAAGATATTTTTTTCAGGGTTCTTGTCCATCTAAACAATTCGATTTTAAAATGCATTTCCAAAAAAAAAGTTTCAGAATTTGTGGGCCTATGTGAGAGGTTGACATTTATCAATGAAGATTTAGAATCATCAGTAGCAAAGAGGGACTTACATATTTATTGTTCTATCACTCCACACGAAGAGGCACCAAGTACTTCTGTTCAGATGCAGGAAACATCTCTTCTTGCTCTTTGGGCTAACATTCTATCTCTTGCAGCAAGAACTATTCACAAGGTCATGCTTTGAAACCTGTTTGTATTGAAACAAGATGGTTTGGGGGTTGGGTTTTTTGGTAGTTTTTGTTTTTGTTTTGGTGCCTCTGCAGTTCTCTAGCACTATTAACTTAGTGCTGATCGCATCATTAGTTATGACATTGCGCCATCCATCACAGCAGCCATGCATGCTGGCTTCCAAAAACTCTATTGAAGGTTGTCTCTGTGTGTCACTGATGATGACCAAGAATGTAAGTCTTACCCAGAATGTGCAGAAAAATATGAATGATAATCCATTTTCTGATCATGTTAAATTTTCTGATTGGAGTGCTATAGTGTTAGGAAAAAACAACATGTCTTCAAACATGTATTCCCTAATTCTTTAGGCCATAATCACATTACATGTTTAGAATATCATCACTTCTAGTCGTTGCCTGTACCCCTGCTTTCACACACCACCACCAACAGGGAGGAAAGGCAAGAAGACATGGAAAGAGCAAGAAAAACAAGTCTCACTCATGTAAGGAATGTCCATTCCTTATTTGGCATAGCCTCAAGACAGACTTGGGAAAGCACAGCATGACCATATCATTTGGAGGCAAGAGAGGACATCGGTTGGAAGAACCTGTTGGTGTGGCAAAGCAACAGTCTTAGTATCCCTCAGAGGAGCTAACGCATAGCCACCCCTGAAGGCCTTCCTCATAGGTGGTGTGAAGCCTGCAGGGGGTGACGACCTCAAGAGGCAAGGGAGTACACAGAGTAAAGGATGCCTGCCACTATCCCACACCTTTGGGTGACATAAATCAGAGACAGCACTGTGCTGGAACACAGACAGGTGTAAGCTGAGGCATGGGCCCACACATACAGCTCAAGTGCACATGTTGGACTTAAATTAGCTCTGTGTCTGATGTGAGAGTCACCCTCAATCGGTGCCATTCTGGTGACCCACTCTCACACAATCCAACACCAGCGAGCAGAAGCAATCCCAGTGCCAGACTGTCCTTCCAGACCAGGGTCTAGCTGAGAACCCCCCGATGACTCCACTGACACAAACTTGGAGTGCCTTGCCTAACAAGTTAACCCTGCACATAGAGTGCAGATTCAGAGAGTGCTCCAAAGGGGAGAAAACAAGGACTGGGGTCCATACAGGTCCCTGTATAAAGACAAGGGCTGCCATTTGTCTCTAGTCACCTGTGGGGTCTGCCGTGACTAAACCATTTCCTGGAATCAGATATCAGAAAACCTCACATTATTTTTCCACTGCCATTTATGCCCTAGCTTCCTTCCAGGCATCTCCATTTTTGTTCTGGGCTTGACTGCACCCACGATTGCTTTAAGGCCCAGATACAGAATTTCTTATTGTCAAGAATTATTTTTTTATGGTCTTTGGAGAGACCCAAAAATTCACCAGGAAGTTTGTTTTTTCAAAGATGCAATACAGTCACAGAATTTCTTAGCTTTGGGGGATTTGAGACATTCATAAAATCGTAGACATTCAGAGCTGGAGGAGCCTTAGACCAAGTCTTTCTTTCTGAATTCACTCTTTCCAAGCCTCCTCTCTCTCATTGTTTCCTAAAACATTCAGTGCTCTGATTTCCCTCTTATCTCTTTGGCCACTCTTCAGTCTCTTTTGCAGACTACTCTTTCTAGGGCTAAATCTTCACACCCTTGCTCACTCTAGATCCCCAAGTGATCTCATCCAGACCCATGGCTTTAAATACCATCTATACGCTGATGATTCCCAAATTTGTATTTCCAGCCCCATACTCTCCACTGAGTTTCAAGCTCATATGCCCAGCTGTCTGTTCATTGTTACTGGTGTATCTCACAAACATCTCAAACTTTAGTGCTTAAAATTAGACTCGAAATTTTACCTATCACCCATATCAACAAGTTATCCCCCAGGCTTCCAATCAAAGAAAAGTCTCCACTACATACACAGATGCCCAAGCCTGAAACCTGAGAGTCCTTCTTGCCTACTTTCCTTTCCCTCACTCTCACATCCAGTCTATTAAAAAATTCTTTCCACCTTTCCCACCTTTTCTCAAGTGCATCTACTTATCTTCATCTCTAGTGCCAACGTTCTTAGTCCAAGCCATCATCATCTCTCTGTTGGACCTCTCTAGTAATGTCCTAACTGGTTTTCCCTATTCCTGTATCACTTCAATCCATTCTCCATGTAGCAACTGGAGGATCCTTCCTTTCAGGATGTGAATTTAAATATTAAGTCTTTCAATTGCTCCCACTGCACTTAGAATAAAACTTAAACTCCTACAGCTGGTTAATATGGTTCTTTCCCTCTAACTTCATCCCATACATCATCTCCCCTTGCTCACTGTGCTCCAGCCTGCTGGCCTTTCATTGCCTTGAACTCAACAAGCTTTTTCTACCCTTGGAGCCTTTATATACTAGGACCTCCTGGAATGCTCTTCTTCTAATTTCTTCTTTTAGTCATAGCTTGTTATAGTTTTAAACATATCCACAAATTCTTAGACTTTAACCTGTCAGAAGGTAGAGTCTAATTTTCCTCCCCTTGAATATGGACTGGCCTTAGCCACTTGCTTCTATGAATAAAATGCTGTAGAATTGACTCTGTGTAAGTGCTAACACTAGGTCAAAAAAGATGACACAGCTTCCAACCTAGTTCTCCCTTGGGAGGCTCCCTCTGGGAACTCGCCACCATACTGTGAAAAAGACAAGCAACCACATGGAGAGGTCACCTGCAGGTGTCTCCGTTGACAGCCCCAGCTGAGATCCCTGCCAACAGCCAGCATCAACTACTAGACATGTAAATGAGGATGCCTTCAGATGAATCCCGTCCCTAGCTTCCAAGCTGCCCCAGCCGATGCTGGGTTAAGCAGAGACACATTGTCCCCACTAACCCCTGCCTAAATTGTAGATTCATGAGAAAATAATTGCTGTCATTGTTTGAGCCACTAAGTTCTGTGGTGGTTTGTTACATAGCAGTGGACACCTGATAAACGTCCCCTCCTCCAAACTGTCCTCTGACCATCCTAAGTGCCCTTTGGCTCCATCCATGACTAAAAAGTGATTGTTAACCTCAATGCCTAGCCTGGGGCCAGACACACAGGAGGAGCTCGGTAAATATTTATGGTATGATTGGATGAGTGAGTAAATCCTCTTGTCACATTTGAAGTTATCTGTCATTGATAAGATAGAGGTTTGTTTAGTCATTCATTCGCAGGGTGGTGACAACAAACTTCAACTAGACGAGAGGATCATCATGCATCATCATGCTGTCCCAGAACTGCTGTCCAGGACTGGGGGGCAGGCTTCGTGACCAGCACTCAGGGGCCTTAGATGACCACAAGTCATCTGGGTCTGGGGAGGTGGGTGGGGGTGTCCCAACGATGCTAGTCTTGGAGTCAGTGCTGCAGACAGGATGCCTTATCTTTGTTGAGGATTCGAGGGACTGTTCTTGTTTTCTGTCATGCCTGCCAGCACTTGTCTTTCTCCGAAGTGGGCATATTATCAATCTGGGAGACAGAAGATGGGGGGAACGGAGGCAGAGAAGTTTCAGAGAATCATTCTTGCAGGAGAGGCTGCGCTTCGGCAGAGCCGATAATGACAACATGTCCGCTGACTGAGTCTCAGGCCGACTCCTGGGGGCCTATTCATGGCTTTCTGCTCTGACGTGTGGTTTCCTTGGTGACAGGACGGCTGTCGGCGGACGGCAGCTTCGGGGCCACCTGACTAGCTCTGATGCTAACAGGCTCTGACAGCTTTGATTGGGTTGAAAGGATTTAGGGTCCCTACTGGCTTTCTTAAATTAAACCCTCCCTCCTGGAGTGAGTTTGTTTATAAACGTTGCGTTGGATTAGGAGAATTTTCCTGTGAGCACAGAGCTCCTTTCCCACAGGGGTTGACTTGTTGGGGCTGCTGGCAGTTCCTGAGGTCAGGCCCCTCAAAGCAGCCCAGCCAGGCAGGGCTCTGCCCTGGTCACTTCCGGACCAGTGCCTCCGAGGGCGTGTACCAGGCCGTCTCCGTTGGAGCCCAGGACCCAGTCCGGTCATTTTAACAGAGGGAAGTTAATCTAGGCAATAGGTGAGGCCGGGATTGGAGGCTGAAATGGCAAAAAGAGAGTATCAAGGTAGAGAAGGGCTTCTCAAAGGGGAGAGATGGGGGTTCCGGTCACTTAGAGGCTTGGAACAGGGGCCTGCAGAGCTGAGGCCCTGACCCCCAACGAGGGGCGACTGCCTGGTATCTCTGACGCTGGTGCTGGATATGTGGAAACAGCTGGAAACGGGGACACACTGCCGTGAGAAGGAACGGTCCCGGCAAGGTGAAGGCTCGTTGCTGGAGCGATGCTCAGAGGACCAGAAAGCAGCAGGGAAGGAGCAGGCCCACTCACAGCCCCTCATGGACCAGCCGGAGCTGGAGCCCGCTTGCCACAGAGAACTGGTTTGCAAAGTCCCGGCCCGGGCGCCACAGAGTAGGGGGATGGAAGGGTGAGTCTGAGCTGAGTGACGTCAGCTTTGTCACCAGCCCGGGGAGGCTGAAGAAGACAGTCGTGATGGGGAGCCAGATGGAACTCCTGGCCAGGAACATCCACGCCTCCCCATTCACTGTGGAAACCATCTAACGTTTACTTAGTTCCTTGCACAGTACAGGCGGCTTTTTACATTATCTTATTCAAAGGCAGCTAACGGTAACTGCCAGTGTGTTCTGGCCCTGAGAGACTGTCCCCAGTGGCCAGCATGGGTCCCTTTTGCCTCAGCCTTGACCCAGAGCTCTGACTCCCAGGCCCTCGAACAGCTTGATGCCCCCTGACCTGTGCTCCCCACATCTAGTGCACTCCCCAGATCTAGAAGTTTCCACCTTGTTCCTCTGGAGCAGGTGGACAGGTCCCCAACCAGGACTGTCACCTACCCCCTAGCCCTGTTTCAGCTGGACTAGCTCCACAGCATTTGCTCCTCACATTGGGTTTCCAAGCCAGCTGACATTTGAAGAGGAGGTTCTGCAGGAAACAGCTTGGAAACCCTCACCCTAGAGGAGAATCCTTCAACCCACCAGCTGAGCCAGCAAGACTTACTTCCCATGGTCTCCTCTTCTGATATGTTCCCTATCCCTACCAGCCTCAGGCATATGTCAGTTCCCATCTGTCCCCTATAGAGGCCAATTGTCCCCCAAATCCCTTAAGAGTATTCTTTCAAAGGCATGTTGATGAGTGGTCTGCTGAGTGCTCCGTCTGGGCCCGGGGGTTGTGCAGTTTGTGTGAAGTGTAGTCTGAAGTACTGTTTTCTTGCTCATTTGTTGATTGGCGTGTTTTTCCTGAAGAAGCCTTTTAATCCACCCTAGAGGAAGAAAAGTGTAGGGAAGGGAGTTACTCAATAAGAAGGAAGGAATAGTAATTTTCCTTTCCCTGACAGACCCCAGGCCCACACCTGCCCCTAATATTTGCAAAGGTACAAAAGCAATTTGCCTGCATTCCCACATTTTCCTCCCACCCCCAGCTCCACCCACATGCCTAAATTCTATCCAAAGCCTTGCTAAAAACAGCTGGCCTTGGTAGTCCCTGAGGCCCAGGTGAGCTCACAACAGGCAGAACTGATGGGGAAGAGGCCCATGCAGCTCTGGAAGAGGCTGGGGAATTTGAGCAGAGAATTTTGGGTCCCAGGTACCCAAGGGATAGGACACTCAGAAAGGACTGACCCTGTTGGCATTGACTTGGCCCTTGGACTTTTCCTGTGGGGAGGGATTGGCCCCCACCAGAGCAAAAACAGGGCTCCTGAAACAATGGTCCAGGACTGCAGCCTGAGAAAAGAGGCTTCCCTGGACACAGTGGAGCCCAGGAGAGGGGTTGTCTGCTGACAGCCTCCTTCCAAAGTCCCCACCCAAGCAAGCACTCCTCAGCCAGTGGGAGAAGCAATGGTCAAGGTGTGGGCCAGAGCTCAGTCACTCGGCAGAGGGCCAAGAGCATCTGCGGCCATGTAGGCTGGCCAGGGCACCATTTGCTGAGAAGCCTGGAGAAGCTCCCCTCGGGCCTGCACAGGCCCCCAGCATCCCAGCAACACACGCGAAGAAGGCGGGCTTCCAGGGATGAACACTGGGCCCTGCCCTGTCTTGGCTGATGATAGGGGCGGTGGGGGGCTAGAGGGTGGCAGAGAGGAAGGGAAAGAGATACCTGGTTGCATATTAATTCTAGAAAAGTCCAAATATGATATTTCTTCGGTACCCTTGCCAATTTTAGGCATCTTCCCTACTCTGCCCAACATCCCCACTCACCTACACTCAGAGTTCTTGGGTTTACTGCCCTTTGTTTTAATGTCTAATACGTTTCTTTAAACCTTTTCCTACGGAGAAATTCAGACAAAGGCAGAAGTGGATGAAGAATACAGTGAACCCGCATGGGCCCTTCACCAAGGCTCAGCCACCAACAGCTCGGAGTCAGTCTTGTTCGGTCCAAACTCCCACCCATGTTTCCCCTCCTGTATTATTATTTTTTAATATTCTTTTTTGAGATTTTATTTATTTATTTATTTGATGTGTGAGAGAGCACAAGCAGGCAGAGTGGTAGGCAGAGGTAGGCTCCCCAGCTGAGCAGAGAGGCCAATGTGGGGCTCAACCCCAGGACCCTGGGATCATGACTTGAGCAGAAGGCAGACGTTAAGTTAACCGACGGAGCCACCCAGGTGCCCCCTCCTGTATTTTCAGGCAAGCCCAAGTATCCTTGAGTTCATCAGTTAATGCCTCGGTGTATGTCTCCTAAAACTAATTCTTTTAAAAAATATAAGCTCAGTGCCTTTAGCCCACCTAGACAAGGAAAAAACCCCCTTAACGTCATCCACGATGCAGTCAGCGCTCTCACTTCGTGTTTCCTAAATACCACTCGTGGAGCTATGGGAAGGGCATGGCAGAGGACAATCCGTAACAGGACAACAGTGGCCCCAGCTGTGGCCCAGACCAGGCGGGTAAAGCCTCAGGTGGGGGAGGAGATGGTGAGAAAGGTCCAGGGAGCGTGGGGACTGTAGGCCAGTGCGGACAGAAGTGGACAGAGTCCTCCCCCGTTCCTTCCCATCCTCCCCCGTTCCTTCCCAGCCCAATGGAAGGGAGAGGCTGGAGGAAGAGGGACGGGGCAAGAACCCCTTGTGAGAGAAGTGAATTCTTCCTGAATGCTGGGGAGCGTTCATTATCAGTAAATGGAAGTGTACACCTGTCACCTCGGCAGGCTCTGGGGAGGAAATTGAATTTCCTCAGGAGGTAATCACTGCGCTGGGGTGGAGGGAGGGGCAGGAAGAAGAGCTGGATTCAGTGTGTGTGTAAGGGTCAGACCTAACGCTGCCCCTTTGGAGAGGGAGACAGAAAGGGAAAAAGCATGTAGACTTTGTCCTCATACCAACCTAGGCTTAACGCCTGCAGCTGCCAGTTACTAGCTGTGTGACATGAAGCAAGATCGCAACCTTTCTGAGCCTATTCCCTCGTCTCTGAAGTGATAAGGGGAATATAAAGGGCCCCTAAAGGGATAGATCCAGGAACACCTGTGAAATGCCTCATCAACACTTAGCCAGAGAGAGCCCAGCTGCTTGGTTCTTTCCCAGCTTCTTTCTTCCCTTGACGTCTGGATTCAGTCACACAGGCAGCTGAGGAGACCAGGCTCTGAGAGGGCTCGCTGTGACAGAGGTTCTCAGTCTTCGTCTCCCATGCCATGCGGTCCAAATGGCTTTCACCCTGGTGGGAACCCCAGTCTTTCTCCTCCACTCAAGAAAGCCTTCCAGAATGCAAGTGAGGCGGGAGAGAGGTTGTCTGGGACTGGGACATTATGGGATAGCTGAGGACGGCAGCAGTAGCCGGCCGATGGAGAGGGCAGGAGAGACAGCAACTCTGAGACACCGGGGCGGTGGGGGGTGGGGGAGAACCAGTCAGCCCTGGAAGCTCTGTGAAGGGGCAGTCATGTTTATGACCTAGCATCAGGGCTCCAAGACTGTGTGAATCGTGCAGTCTCACAGAGTCCCATGCTTGGAAGGGCTTGCACTTCATTTAATGCCTTGCTGTCACCATCTTGAACTTGTTAGAATTTTTAACAAGGACCCCACATCTTCATTTTGCAGTGGGTCCCACAAATCATGCAGCCAGCCCTACCCGGGCACCAACCTGCCAACTGTGTGGATTCCTGCAGCTCCCCAGTGAGGCAGAGAAAGCCGATCCCAGCTGAGGCAGCCTGGTGGACTTCGAGAGCAGGCGTTTACATGGAGACAGAAAAGCTGAGGGACCATCACATGGTTCCAGTGACTACCCGTGGTGTCTAGGGTGGGCAAGCAGTGGACTGATACATTCAAAGAAAAAGGAGAGACTAGAGTCTGCAGGTCTTACAGGCAACACTAGTTGGGGTGGAAGTAGAAGTGTGATGGAGCCACAAGAAGTGATTTTATTATTTACTGATAATAAAAACTACCCAGCTCTCAAGCTGGGGCATGAGGATTTCACAGGTGGAGCTCATGGCGTGGCTGGGCTGGGGCCTTGGAAAACAGAGCTTAGCGGGGGATGGGCAAGCTGCAGCTGTAGGTGATGGAGTCAGGATGGCGATGGGAAAATGGGACAACGGAGTCAGTGGAGGTCCCAGCCCTCTGCAAGGTTTCCAGGATGAAACTGGAGAGGGGGCTGCCTGAGCCCCAATAGGTTTCCAGCACCAAGATTGATGGACAAAAAAAAAAAATGAGGAAGACCAATATCAGGAATGGGACACCAGAAAAAAGCCAGGTGGGCTGCCTGGGAAGACAGAAGGCTGGCATCTCCATTCCCGCCACTCCTGTCCTGGGCATCTAGTTGGCAACACACACACACACACACACACCCCAACACTTTGGTCTCCCTTGACAGCCTGAGGTTCCTGAAAAGCAGGTGCTTTCTCTCTTTCACCTGCTTATCCCCAAGGCAAGGGCAGGTACTTGGCATATGGCAGGTGCTAAATGAATGTAGTCTGGTTGGCTGGGCGCTAGCTGGTTGGGCAGTTGGCCACACAGCTCAGCAGTCAGAGGGAAGCCTGCACATCCTGGCACCAGACGGCCTGGGTTCTATCCCTATGTCTGCTACTCGTTAAATGAGCAATCTTGGCTGAGTTCTTTAACCCCAGCACCTGAGTTTCCTCGCTGTAAAATGTCAATTTTATTTTTTCTTATCTTATAATGTGCCTTTGAATTAATATATGTAAAGCACTTAGAACAGTGCTTGACACCTAGTAAGGGTGCTGGACAAGTCATACACTTGCTTTTATCACCATTATGACCGATAAAAAACATTTTGTGTGTGTGCGCGTCGCAGCTGGCAGTCGCCAGCAGAGATGGGGCTCCTTCCCCTGCCAGCACCAGAGACTTAAACATCACTCAAGAGGCACGGGAAGGCGGCAGCCCTCCTCAGCCCTGCCTAGTTAACGTTTCTAAAATATCTACGAGGTCCAACTGCGCAGGCAGGCAACGCACCCCTGACTCAGAAAAAGAAGTGGCGCGTCCACGCGGCCAAGGGCACCTGGCCCGGCGCGGCCGCGACTACCCCGCCCCCAACCCCACACCAAGAGTCACCACCTCAGGGCGGCGGGCGCCACCTGGAGGCCACCTCATGATCTGCGGGGAAGTCGCGGGCACTTGAGAACGTGGGGGAACCCTTTCATTCTATTTCATCCTTTATTAAGCCACTCCTGTGTGTTATGCTGTGGTGACACAGGTAGAAATAAAGCTAACGTCTGGTCTTCCATGACATTTATGGATTGATGGAGACGACAGATCCTTGATAAATAATTCAATGTGGAAAGCTAGAGCTGGGAAAGAAATGGATACAAAGGAGGGAATAACCAGAGCGCCTGGGTGGCTCAGTCCGTGAAGCGGGACTCTTGATTCCCGCTCAGGTTTGATTTCAGGGTCCTGGGATCAAGCACCAAGGTAGGGCTCCACACTGGGGGTGGAGTTTGCTTAAGATTTTCTCTCTGCTCCCCCCTTCCCCTGCTCAGGGTCTGTCGATGTTGCTCTCAAAAAAAAAAAAAAAAAAAAAAAAAAGAGGGAGTAACCAACCACCCAAGACATTTATTGATGCCCGGTGCCATTAAAGGCACTAAAAATAAAGAAAGGAACAAACTTAGAGGGAGGGGACAGAATTAAGAATGAGCCAGCCCAGGATCAGAGGTGTCCAGAAGGAGGTCAGGGACATCCTCTAGGAAAACCTATTACTTAAGTTGAATTTTAAAGAACAGGCAGGATTTCTCCAGGTTGGTAGGTGGGGGCAGGGTATCTTTTGTGAAATAATGGAAGAAAAAAAAAAGATAGGCTGGAGAGTGGCAAGTTCTGTGTCTGAAATACAAGGAACATGGAAGCTGGGACACCGGGCTGGAGAAGGAGTTTGGAGTCAGATGGTGAAGGACTCCATTTGACGAGTGAAGAAATCTGGACAACAGCAGGGAGTCTCCCAGCATCCACAACAGAGACCTGTGCTTGCCCCGAGATGCAGAAGTGAGGGCAGGTGAGAATACTAGCAGCTCAAACTTTTAGGTGTCGGAGACAAGCTGAACTCTTGGCACCCTCTACATGAGCCTGTGGGCTCAGTACTAACATTCCGTTTAACCAACGGAAAAAACGGGCAGCCATTGGGCGCCGGCTACACTGAAGCTGGGTTCAAACTCCTGGGCCAGCTGCAGACCTGGGCAACTCTGGACAGCAGGGCCAGCCGCACCAGTGGGGCAAGGGCCAGAGCCAAGACCCGCTTCACGGGGGCCATCAGCAGTATGAAATGATTTGCAAGATGGAGAATAGGAAAGCGCCGTGAACCAGATTGTTAGGAAAAGTTCACTTTTGAGATGATCAATTGTCAGACCTGAAAAAAACCTCATGGCTCATCCAGAGCAACCCTGTTCTGCCACCAGTTTGGGCCCAGATTCAAGCCCCACGAGTCCATACCAGATCTCTGCCTCCCAGCCCTGAGTGGCGCCCCTCAGAAAGCACAAGCCCTGCAGGTTCCCAAGCGTAGGCCTCTGCTGGGTCTCAGTCTTGTGTCTGCCTCATCCAATGGCCCCCTCAACTACGTGAACATTTTTTTTTTTGAGAGAGAGAGAGAGCATCTGCATGTGAGGGGGGGCACTCAGTACGGAGCCGATAGGGGGCTCAGTCCCACCACCTTGAGGTCATGACCTTAGCCGAAATCAAGAATTGGCTGCTTAACTGACTGAGCCACCCAGGTGCCCGAAACAATTTTCTTTTAATCTTTCTTTCTACTGAAGGAAACATGCATGTGTTCCCCAAACATGCGGAGGTACTGTAATGTCTTCCATCTAAAGTGTTCTTTTAATTTTAAAAATCCCATTGACCCCAGATCTCTCCCACTGCCTCTATTCTATTACATCAATCCTCCGACTTAATTATCCTCCGACTACACTTTCTCTCCTCTTAAGTCTTTCTTGAACCCACTTCAATCAGTTTCATTCCTGCAATGTCCCCCAATTGCTCTCGCAGAGGTCACTAGTCTCTCCACGTCGCACTCTCAAGTCAGTGGCGAGTTCTCATCTTGGTGAACTGTCAGGAGCGCTCAACACCGCTGTGTGTCTTTACTCGGTGCCTTCAAGCCGTCCACACTTTTCTCCACCTGCACCCACTTCCTAGGGATCTGACCTGGCCTCCCGCTTACAACCCCCAAGTGTGTATTTCCAGCCTGACTGCTTCCTGGAAATCAGACCCACGTATCCAGCTGCTGACTTAACATCTGCACTTGGATGCCTGATGCCTGATACGAATCTCAAACTTAGCGTGTCCAAAAACAAGCTCCAAATCCTTCCCCCCAAGTCCATTCCTCCCACACTCCCTCCTGTCTCAAGAAATGAAAAGCCCAATATTCCAGTTGCTCAGAACAAACCCTTCGCTCCTGTTATCTGAACTGTCAGGATAAATTGGGTTGTGCTGCAGTGGACACAGAAGCCCCTAAATCTCAGAGGCATCACACACAGATGTTTATTTTGTTGTTCGTATCCAGCCTGAGCTGGTAGGAGCTCTACCCATCATGATCACTTAGGGACCTGACCAAATAGCTCCACGTGATCTGAGGCAGGAGAAGGCATGTTGCAAGGTCTTGTTCTCACACTTACATGCCACACACATTCCTCTGCTCATATTCTGTTGTCCAAAGCAAGTATGGCTACCCCTAACCTGAAGGAGGGTGGAAAATGCAAACCTACTATGTGCCCCCCAAAAAAGAAAGAAAACAACTGAAATCTTGTGTACAGCTCCCACCATCCTCGACCCCTCTCTTTCCCCACCCCATCTTTCACTTAGGCCATTGCAATAGCTTCTTTACTGGACTTTCTGCTTCTGCCCTTGGCCCCCTTGGCTGATTCTCCATATAGCACCTTAGTGATTCTTTTAACTGTGTCACCCCTCTTCTCAGACCCTTCCAATGTTTCCCATCTGAGGGAGGGTAACAGAGTCCTTACCATGAGTCATGAGGCTATGTAAGCTGCCCGCCCTGTTCCCACTTCTCAAACCTAATCTCCTATAGCCTCCTCCTTTGATCCCTCTTTGGCCCCATTGGGCCCGGGAGCTTCTGGGATACTGACCAAGCTCATCCTTAAGACCTTCACACCTGCTTGCTCCTTGCAACTAAAATGCTCTCACCAGGTAACCTTGTGTCTTTCTCCTTCAGATCTCTGCTCAAATGTCTCCTATTCATAGAGGCCTTCCCTGATCACCCTTAAAATCACAACCACACACACACACCAGCAGCACTCCCCATGCCCCACCCCAACGCTGCTTTATTTCTCTTCAAAGAACTTGTCACTGCCTGACATGCCATGTATTTGGTTTAATCTGCTTAACATCTGTCTCCCCAACTAGAATATATGTTTTATGCAAGGAACAATTCTGTTTTATCACTGCTGCATCTCCAGTGCCTGCAACATTAAATGTGTTGAGCTTGAGGACGCGAGGCCCAAAGCTGGTCACCGCAGAGCTTGAAATAAACTGTCACTCTCCAGACCTTCTATCCACAGCTCTTCCCAATATACCACAAAGCATCTTGAAAAGCCATAGTTGGGCCCAAATTGCCCGGGGAAATGAAGAGCTGCTCGTTTAAGTGAATCAGAAGCCAGACCAGGGCGTGGGAAATCTCACTGCGCATGGAGAGCCCCTCCCTGCAGGAAGTGGGTGTGAGCGGAGGCTGGGGGAAGGGAGGCCACTCTGCTCCATCACGTGTGGTGAGCCTTTTGTTTAGGTGAGCCTTTTGTTACCTACCCAGGAAGGTAGACTCAACCAGCAGTGATAGAACATTCAAGATTGGCTCCTAAGGGTCTACCAGACCTATTATTATTCACATAATGGAAATAAAAGGAGACTTATTACAAGAACCCATAAGGGCCAGAGTTCCTCCAGTGTCCTTATCCCCAGCACCTGCTCTGGTCCCAGCTCCAACACCAGCCTTCCCTCTGGCCTCCTCCTTAGCCCCAGAAGCAGCATGTGGACCTCCTGCACCCGCACAGCCCAGCTCTCCTGGCTCCTTCTGCAGCACAGGGTCTGGCCAGGTCTCATCCCGGTGTTCTCCACCGCAGACAACAAGGAGCTGCATCGCAGGGGCACAGCCAGATTCATCTGGCTGCTGCTTGCAACCGTGCACACACGCTCCTGTCCGACTCAGAAGTAAGTGCTTTGCAGTGCCACCCAGTTCATGCAAGGAGAGGACTTGCTAAGAATGCGTACACACTACCCAAGAACATATTCCCAGATGCACCCAACCTGGGCTGATGCAGCGCCTCACAGAACGCTCTGCGCTGATCCGTGAGCCCTACGCTCAGTGATGGCGGGGGGGGGCTGGGGTTGGGGGGTGTGGGCAGGGCAGGGAGCCACATCCTCATGCCCTCACTGTGGATTCAGCTCCAGAATGGCCGGGTGAGCATCAAGGCTACATCAGCACTTTCACAGAGTCCCTGGGAAGGCCACGGGCTGATACTCGGGCTTCAAACTGTGGAATGTGTGTGTCCTAATACCCAATGCATCCCAGTCAGCCTGCTCAGGGGTGACCCAGAGCATCCTGCTGGTAATCGCCCCTCTCCCCCCATCATTACTGATTCCCTCTGTCTCTCTCCTGCGTGATTCCCATCAGAACAGAAACGTGCCGAAATTCCTCCTGCCTTGAAAACTCAACTGTCCGCTGCCCCCTTGCAAAACTCTTCTACAGATTCAAGCGTGTTCACTGCCTCTGGTGCCCTCTGCCTTCTGGAACCCGCCCCATCCTCCCACCCTCCCCCCAGCTGCTCTGGTCCAGGTCAGGGATGGCCTCCCTAGGCCAAATGCCATGATCAGCAGCCACACCTGCTTTTCTGCCTCAGCATCCAGACGGCTCAGTTTTGGAAATCCTCAAGATTTAGTCTGTAACATCTCTTTTCCCTTATTTATATTCACTTTTAAAGTGAACTTACCTAGTTCTGTGATTTTAATACACATACAGATTTAGGACTCCTTGATTTTTGTTTCCAACCTTAACACTCTACTGAACTTCAGGCTCCCACACACAACACTTCCGAATGCCTTCCTACCTCCCCCTCCCGCTCACCCCTCGCGCGCCCCGCTGGTCACACCGGCCCCTCTGTGGCTCTTCAGTAGCCCTTCCTCCACAGAGGCACGTGGCTCCCCCTCTATTTGAAGCACTTTTTTTCCTTCTCTATGTAGAATAGCCACACTGCCCCCACACCATCATTCTGTCTCCCCTAACCCTGCTGTATTTTTCTTCCCAGCACTAACCACGTGTGACATCGTAGATGTTAGGTGCTCGCTCTCTCGCTACAAGGATGGAAGGTAGGAGTTGATTTATTTTGTCCACCGTTGTCTCCTACAATGGTCCTCATCATCGTTCAACCAGTATTGGATGAATGAGTGAATTAAGGCAAGGGAGAAGAGGGAACATCCGTAGGGGCAAGGTTGAGCCTCTGAGGTAACTGGCTGGTTGTGGAATTCCAGGAGTCTAGGAGAAGGGTTGAGAGGGGGAAGGAATGAAGGGTTAGACCAGAGAAAGAACCCGCAAACCTGCTGGAGCTGCGGGAGAGGGAAAGCCTCCAAGGTGAGAACACTAGCAACAGCCATGACGGATGAAATCTGGGACGTCCTGTGAGGGGCACTTTCCCACTGACCCTAAGCAGAGAAGATGCTGGAGCTGATGGGCAGAAACTCTGGCCTGTCTGCGGTGGTCTCAGCCCAGCCGCAGTGAGCTTGTGCAGGGAAGGGCCTGGGGACCTCTCCTTTAGCCTTTGGTGGCAGGGGTGTCATCCCTGATCTCACTCTGCCTGCTGAGGTATTGCTAGTGAGAAAGGACACACAGCTCTCGACTGTCCCAGACGCTCTAATTAAAGCATCCCTTCCTGGTCTTCCAGAAAAGTATCCCTCATTTGACCTCCAGACGAGTCACGATTCAGCCCTGAGCCCTGAGCAAGAAAATTTATCCCAGAGAACTGGAAGAAACAGTATTAGAAAGACAAAAGAAACAGTGTGAGCCAGAGAAAAATAAGCACTCCCCTGTTTCCATAAACACAAGAGAGCAAGAGAACCCCGAAAACTCTGTGCTGGCGATAGGTCAAACAGAGCTGGCCCTTGGAAGCCACCCAGCGGGAGGCCCAGGGCCACGCGGATGCGACTTTCTCCGAGCGCATTTCTCCACAGCCAGCCTGCTCTCTGCTCCCACCACAGCCTTCAGGTGGGAAATTTAAAGTATTGACTTAACAAGAAACTTAACTGACTTTTGATTTATTAAACTGTTGATTTACAGTAAAGAACTGACTCTTAGACTGTCCAGGGTTGACCACTTGCCTTGGGAAGTCTGTCTCTTTAAGAAAACCATCTCTCTTCTGAGGCTACCTGTGCAGGGTGAGGGCCTGCAGGATGGGGACCCAGGGGTACTGGGGTAATGGCGGAGCAAACTGGAGATGGGACGGAGCCCTGAATGCTCACACCAGACAAAGCCCTCTGCCAATCCTCCCCACAGCTCACTACCCTCACCCCTGCCTTCCCGACCATTCTCTGGAATGTTCAAGCCTTCTTAGCAACCTCTCCCTCCTCTTCCCTTTTCCTTCCCCTCCTCCTTTGAAATATTATCGATAAGGAAACAAAGAAAGCACGCACTATTTTAAAATAAACTGCTTGTGGGGGGGGGGGAATCTAAATGAAAGCCTCCGGTGTCCGAGGCTGGAGCAGCCTCCAGTCTTTAAGGTGAATCGCAGACCCAGAGCGGGGTTTGGGGACCAGGAGAACGAGGACCCAAACGTTGCGGCGGGCCCTTGGGCCATTTGCGGGCGAAGGGTGTCGCCGTTCTCATACGTGACCACACGAGGGCGCCTCTGAGTCGGAGTTGCTGACAGCGCAGGGCTGGGCATTTGCCCAATGGGATGTAGGTGCCGCCTCCAGGGGCGCCAAAGCAGGGTCTGGACCAGGCTCTGCTGCCCAGTGAGATGGGTACTTGCTCAGGGGCCCTGGCAGTCTGGCAGGCACCAGTGCTTCTCCAACAAGTCACCTGGGCTTGGAAAGCTGGCGTCCCCTGTGTGCCCAGAACTGAAGGCCCTTTCTCAGGTGCTTTCAGGACTGTGTTGTCCCCAGGGATTGGGGAGGGGAAGGGCACCCCAATAATACCCGATATTGGCCATTTCATCCTCTCGGTGAGGGAGAGTTCAGAGCTAACTTCAGTGCCTACCATTTCTTGCATTCGAGCATCGGGAAGCAAATTCATACTTGCTTCATGTATAATGTATATAAACTGGATAATACACACGCGCACACACGCCTCCCTCCCGCCCCCCGCAACCTCCACTCCCTGGAGCATGGGCAAATGGACTGAGGGAAGCACCTGGGGCTTTGAGATGTGTAGAAACTGGCCCAAGAGAGGGTCGCTTGGTTTTGCCGAAGAAGGAGAAGCTGGTCCCGTGGGATTATTCTGGAATCCCAAGGTGAGGGCATTCCGGGCATGGCTGAGTAGAACAGGAAAATAGAAGCTCAGATGCCTACCAGTACACCCTCCCCAGTCCCCAGCGTCGGCAGACGGCCGCGGACGGTTCTGGCATTTCCCACTGTTTATTAAAAAGGAAAACATTTAATAAAACAGAGAGCATGCGTTTGTCCCTCAGCAGGCCTGAAGCCCTGGGCCTGCCAAGAGTATGGATACCTGTTTATTTCAGCATTCCAAGCAGCGCCCTTCATGTCTGCTCTCCCTGGAAATGGGCTCGCAGCCTGGAAAACAGAGAACATGACGCAGAAAGCAATATGTTTATCACTAAGTAGAAGAAGGGGAAAGGCCACCTCATCCCCTGATATTGCGGTAAGGAAGGCCTCATCTCCCATGTGTGGGTGGGAGCATGCTTGCCCTGGAGGGCCTGGGTTTGTGAGGCTTCCAGCCACGCTGGCATCGGAGCCTGGCCCGTGGTGCCAGGATTGTCAGCTAACCACGCCAACAGCAGATGGAGCTTACAAATAACAGCACATAAACGTTTGAGCTGGGCAGGAGCTTAAATCCCATTTCACAGAGCAAGATGGCGGGCCAGGAAGGAGGAGTGAGTCATCCACCTGATCTGTGGTGGCAAATGTCACCTTCTGGCCAGAGCAGTGCCCTTATCCGCCGGGGAGGGGAGGGGTGCGTGTTAAACCTCTGACACCAATTTCAAGAACATTTGGAAAAACACAAACAAAAGCAACTGTTGTCCAAGAAGAAGAAAATAAAGGTCACCTGGGCTTCCACTGTTAATAGCTCAGAAAAGCTGTAGAATATGTCCACTCTGGCTCAGTGTTTATCTTTCCATCTCTCTCTGTCCAGTTCTGTGTCCAACACCAGAGAAGACAGACTTTTCAGACACATATAGAAGGGTTACAGCACTGCCCATGCAGTATGCCACAGAGGACGACTTAATAATTCTGAAGATTCATTATCAAACAGACCATATTCTCAGACCATAATCCCCCCCAAATCAGAAATGAGTAACAGAGTGATAGTGTCAAAAACATACTACTGGAAACTAATATTGAATGTTAAAAAGGGGGAAAAAAGAAAACTTTTGCCAAATTACTTAGAATTCCAATGCAGTGTTTCAAAATGTGAGGCACTTAACATAGTAGATAGAGGGAAGCGTAATCTCAAAAGACAAACCAAACAACTCACTGAAAAAGTTGGAACAGGAGCAGCAAAGCAAGGTCAAGAAACAAGAAAGAAGGAAGAAACATACAAGGGCAAACATTAATGAAGGGGAGAAGAAAAAGAACAAGAATTAACAGAACTCATAAGCTAATTCTTTAAAAAAGATTAATGAAATAAAATTCTGGCAAGACTGGCCAAGAAAAGGGATGAGAAAGAGAAATGATACATTGAAATATACAAATATACAATGAAGGGGAGGACCAAGCACAGACACAACACAATATGTAAATAATGTAAGGACCCCTTTGAAGTAGTCTTCCTAAAATAGCAAATGTGCAGGGAGCCTGGGAGTCTCAGTCAGTTAAGAGCCTGACTCTTGATTTCGGCTCAGGTCATGATCCCAGGGTCATGAGATCGAGCCCCTCACTGGGCTCTGCATTCAGCGAGGAATCTACTTGGGAGTCTCTCTCTCTCTCTCTTTCCCTCTACCCTTTCCCCCACTCAAGCTGTCTCTCTAATTAAATAAAAATTTTTAAAAATATCAAATGTATATCTGATCAAGAGTGGAGACTACACAGAGGCACCTGGATAGCTCAGTCGGTTAAGTGCCTGCCTTCGGCTCAGGTCATGATCCCCAGGGTCCTGGGGTTGAGCTCCGTCCGCATGGGGCTCCCTGCTCGGTGGGGAGTCTGTACCTCCCTCACCCTTTGCTGGCCACGCTGCCTACTTGTGCTTCTTCTCTATCAAATAAGTAAATAAAAATCTTAAAAGAAAAAAAAAAACAGAATAAAGCCTACCATAATTAATAATATTTCTCTACACCAGTGGTTCTCAACTAGGACCGACTATACTTCCCAGTTAAGGTTGATAAATTTAACAAAATTTAAAAGGACTACCCATTAAATCTGAATTTCAGATAAGCAATAAATAATATGTGGTCAAACATGTCCCATAGAATATTGGGGATAAAATACTAGGTCAGTATTTTATGGGACAACCCCACCCCTGGAGGACATTTGGCAATGTCCAAAGCCATTTTGTCACAACTGGGGAAGGGGATGCTACTGGTGTCTGATGGCTATAGGCCAGGGATGCTGCAAACATCCCACAGGGAACAGGACAGCCCTCACAACGAAGGATCAGCCAGCCCTAAATGTCAGTCGTATTGAGGCTGAAACACTCTGGGAAAACCAACCAGAAAATACAATAAAAATCAAGGACCCTGCACAGCAAGTATAAACTGTCTGGGGATTAATTTAACAAAAGAATTCACAAAATCTCTATAGAGAAAACTTTGAAACTCTGAGAAAAGGCAGAAAAGATTACATGAATACACAGAGACGTTCTATGCTCTTGTGAACATGCAAAATGTCATTCTACTCCAAAAATCGCTACAGTCATCGTAACTCTCATCAAACGTGAAGCTGATTTTTCTTCAGAGATTTGGTAGACTTTTTCTAAAATTTACACGGAGTAATAATGGACCATGACTCAGTCGAGTCTGAAAAAGAAAAGAGGAGAGACTTGCTTTGCTAGACACTAAGGCACCCTAGAAAGTCATGGTGTTAGAAAGTCAGTTACTGGCTCAGGAACAAACAAGGGAGATCAGGGCAGAAAAAAGCAGAGCCAGACCCTGGCAAACTTTGTATGTTTCCGTAACGCTGCTACAAAACAATGGGGAAAGACAGACTGACTCACCTGACCACATGAAAAACCAAACCCAAACAAAACTGGACCTTACCCATTATATGGAAGATGCACATGCACATGTGAAAAGTAACACTATAAAAAAAAAAAAAAGTAACACTATACCTAACAGTAACAGAAGACAATGTCGATGGGCTAAGGATGAGAAAGGTCAAGCCATGTGAGTGGACTTGCTTACACCAAATGAAAGGACTCCTAGTCAAGAAAGGATGCCCGTGGCACGAATAACAGACTAGGAGAAGCTAGTCATACCTAAGGCAACAACAGACTGAGTCCTACATCCAACAAGGGACTCTGGTCAAGCAGCAAGGAAAAAGAACCCTGGTTACAAAGTCAGCAAAGAATGTCAACAGTAAGTGAAGACCTTAAAAGCTAAGAAACATACAAAGAGATGCTCACACTTCTTGTCGAGAAATGTAAATTGGAACAACCATACAATCTCACTTTACGCTCAGCACATTAATAAAAATTAGGAAGCTGGATAATGCCCAAGGGTGCCAGAGATTCGCCGTTCAGAAGAGCCTGGCAACAGGGGTCAGATGAAGGTAATGAACGATCTGTGATCCCGCTCTCCCGCTCCGCGTACATGCCCTGAGAGATCATCCAAAGATGATTAAGGGGACATGTGCAAAGACACTTGCCGCACGGATGTTTGTTCAGCCAGAGCGGGCCGAGCCACAACCTCCGCGCATCACCGAGAGCGTGGGCGGGAACATGGCACATGAGCGCGTGGAAGGTTGCGCTGTAATGGGAAGGAATGGGTTAGAGGAACGCACAGCGGTAGCTGTGGGTCTTTAAAAGCGTGATGCTTAACTTGAGGAATAAAAAGACTTTCAGCCAGTAATATTTGTAAATTAAAAAGCACGCCCACAAAGCAATATATGCTTCAGACACACACAATAAGTTGCACATCACATCAACGCAGTAACATGATTGCTGATCTTGAGTGGAGAAGGGGAAAGAGAAAGGAGGATAAAGGAGAATAAGAAGATAAAAAAGCAAGAAGGATCCTTGCAAAGATTAAAAAATAAATGCGCTGGGCTGAGGAGCGTGAGTAATTCAGCTCTTGCACCTGGGGCCTAAAGAAAACAAAGTAACAGAAAAAAGGCACACTGGGCTTGACGGAAGCTGGAAAAGCTATTTACCAACTTGGGTACACACCATCCAGTTGCGTGAAGGAAATGGTTTTCCTAGTGGTGAGGGGTTCCCCCTAACCCTCCAACTCAGGAGGAGGCTTCGGGAGCTGGGCAGAGCCCAAGGAAGGGGAACCGGTGAGCGCAGGGTTGCAACTCGGAGGGTCTCCCATGGCCGTGCCCGAATCCCAGCGGGGTGGGGGGGTCAGCTGAGGGGGTGCTGTGGCCATTACTACAGATGGAGGCCTCATTCGAGCCCACTGTCCAGCGAGGCAGACAGAGGGGACATTCAGGGAAACATGATAATCCTCACAGGCCATATAATCTCTTAACAAAAGTAGTACGATAATGTGTTGTAGAACATACTTTCAGCATGAAACAGCATGCTGTCAACGCTCCCAAATTAAATGTTCTTCTAGAACACTGTCATGGTTTTAAGGGGCCCATGCAAGTTACTTACTGCTCACAGCCAGGACTCACCTCCTCTGCCCTGCTCAGTCTCCCTTTCCAGCTGGTTCCCTGCCAGGTTTGGCCAACAGAGACACTGCGGAAAACTAGATGGGAGGGTTATTTCTAACCACCCTTTTTCCCTGCTCTGTGGTTCCACCCTCTCCCCAGCTTTAGGCCTCTGGCCCAGGCACTGGGATAGAAAGGCTGTTTTTCGGTGTTGTTACTCTCTGGCTTCTCAGCTCTTTCATCACCTGTAAAACCAAGCCCCTGCACTAAAATCTGAAGTAACAGCCATGGATTGTCTTTCTGACTGAACTCTGACACAGGACGGGCAGACCCACTGGATGGGGTGCTCCTATTTTGTTATTATAAAGCATGGAATAGTCAATACCCTCAAAGCTGATTCTTGATCTCCATCTGTTTCCTCTGTACAAATTTCTAGAAAAATTACACAAAACATGCCTTTGATGCACGTTGCCTTTTCCCCCATCTAAATGGTTGTACCAGCTTGCACCCCAGCAGTGTAGGAGGTACTTCCATAATCTGATTGTCAAATGGGGCCATGTCCGTGGTGGGGGTCAGTAGGGTCTCATGAGGAAGGGATTGCCCAGGTTTGTATTATGTTTATTGGAGAGAGGGGAAAGGCAAGGAGAGGACAGAGGTACATGCTCTTCAGATGTTCTAAGTAGCGGCTTTCCATCCTGAATTTGAGTCATGTACCTACAGAGACCAGAGCCCCAGAGGCCTCTGCTAATGGCTCAGCCAAACTCCTTCAACGGTAGTCTCCTGTGCCTGCCACACTTCTTCCTGATGCTTGAAAGCTAGGGGCTCAAAAATGGCCTCGGAAAGGTCATCTATCCTCCAGTTCCATTGGAACTGAGTTTCTGGGAAGAGAAGTATCTGGGGTCAGGACAAGTCTCCACCACATGCCTATCAAGCAAGCCTATTACCATTATCGAGACAGTCATCAATCATTCAGACTAGGCAGGGAGTACTAATGTGCCCACACTCTTAAAAAAAAAAATCCTCATGAATCACACGCTGGGTATTTTGAAAAATGTTAAAATTTATTAATAGTTAACATCACATAGTTAATTCAACTAGCTCTTTATTATACATGACAACACGTTTACTAGACTGAGTGCTCAAAGATTTGAGATTCAACACATCCCAGCTGAAGACCAAGACTGTGTTTACATCCGGCAAAGCAGCATCAGCAAGGAAATGGTCACCTAACTGTGGGAACACAGACGTTCAAAATGCATTTTCCATTTTGGAAACCAACAACATATTTTGAATAGCCACGCGCGCACACACACAGCTCTACCTTTAAAAAAAAAAAGGTGCAATTTCACAGACAGAGCCTAATGTTCAAGTTTAAAAGTTAAAATTCATCTCTACTGCTTGGACGTTCTTTAGTGATACTCGGATCTAGACGTTCTTAGTACAAGTGTGATAAATGTGCAAAGTCAGGTGCTATCAGCCCTGTTTTCGCTTCCTTGTTGTGATCCTTGATTCCTACTCAATAGTGTTCTAGGGCCATTCCCTCTTTACCGTGTAGTTGCAGTGTGCGGGTGTGCGTATTTTACGGAGGAAGTGGCCTTCGGGTTCAGAATTAACTGCACCCCTGAAAGGTAGAGAGTGGAAGATCTCAGGCCACCCCACTCCCCTCACCCCCATCAACAGTTGGAAATAAATGCTGTGTACAAAAACAGCTCAGCCTCCAGAAGCCCTCAGACAACGCTTCTTAGAAAAACATTCACAAAACACATCAGTTTTGCCGGGAGGGCACAAATCCGCCTTTAAAAGTGTTGTCCCTGAGGTTTTCTTCGTTTGATTGTTTCATTGTTTGGTTTTGGTTTGCTATTAACAGGGAGACAGAATTTTTTTTAAAATGCTCTTGATGGCTTCCTTTATCTTCTCAGAGAGCTTAAAAATACTGACTGCCCTAAGAATAAGCAATTCTTAAGGGAGTCTGTCTGAAAGGATTCCTGTCTGCTTTGGTTAAGAGCCCGTGTTCCAGTGCCCCAGGAAGGTCTACAGAGAGCAGCCAGTTGCTGCGGTTTCTTCCATCCATAGACCCAGCTTCCCTCACTGTGCCCTGCCTTCCACGGTTTCTGGTCTGCAGGTTAAAAAGGAGCCGAGAAGGAGCTACTTGGCCATTCACTCATCCTGAAGGGGCTTCCTTCTCTTCCCGCAGGCGAATGAGGTATTTCTAGTAACCTGTCAGTATCTTCACCTTCCATCTTCTAGTGACGCTCATCTACTACAGAGGCCAAGTCTGGAAAGACTCTGTGTGTTTATGTACATAACACACTGACATATAAATACATTACATACAACCAATCATTACATACAGTGTCAAGGTAAAGGAACGGATGTATTTCACGAACTAAATAAATTTCAAACATAAATTAAAATGAAAGTAAGAGTTGTTTCCACTTCTGCAGGAAAAATTTTAAAAACAGACCAAAAAGTCTCCCCTGCCCCCAAAGGTCCATTGCTCATGGATGAATCGGGAACCCACATGTGGCCTTGGTGTTGCTTTCTCGGATTCAGGATGCCGTAATTCCAGAGATGAGCCTCTGCTGGAACCCACCAGGCACGTAAAGAAGGCTAAAGAGGGGGTGCCACGTGGCTATCCATGGATCCCCCCATTGCTGGTCTTCTCCCACCCCTGCCCCTTCTGCCTGTGGGAGAATCAGGCTCAAGTGAGTGGCGGTCCCTCCAGATCTCAGAGGAGAAACATTATCGGCCTCTGAGTGGGGACTGCTCTTCACCTAGAAATACCGTGCTCAGAGTCCATGGGGAAGCCACCGTATCTTCTCATTAGTGTCCCCATCCTGCAGGATTAAGCAGGGACATGGAATTTGGCCAGGGGGAGGACTAAAGGTTAAAATCTGTCTTGAGTTTTCAAAGAACCAGTAGGAATAGTTGTGACAAGTATGAACAAGTCCTTATTTCAAAACATACGGATCTCAGGAGGGCCAAGGCTTGGGCACTAAACTCAACAGTGAGTATCCAGAGAGACCACACCCAGTCCCCTTTCTGCCAAGGAAAAGCCCAGGGGCCCATCTATGACACAGGGGATGACATTTTATAATTTAAAGCAGGGAAGACGGGGAACCAGAGGAAGTCCCTTCCCATTCAGGGACTCTACCGCTGGCCAGCATCACGGATGCGGCAGGCCACAGCAGTGATGAGCGCTGCCCCCTTCCCACTGCCGTCCTCTGACTCCAGGAAGGACACGTCACATTTCGGAGCCAGGTCCTTTACCGTCTCATGCATCACTTGGGCAAAGCTGCAAACATTGGGAGGAAGACACAGGGGAAAAAAAGAACACTTCAGTCGTGATTGATTTATGTCCCCCAAGGTGAGATCCTAGGAAGTGATCCTGGAATTACTGAGGTGAGCAAAAGGATGACAGCTATCATGTATTAAACACTCACTATGTACTGTGTGTATCAGAAAACCACGGCTTCGAGTGGCTGGCAACATGCCCCAAGTCTATGTCACAGCGGGCCAAATGGGAGCGGAGAGCCACTGGGAGGCAACTGTCTGAGATTCTGGGGTTGTTTTCTTAAAATTCACCAGTGGAAGACAGGGTCAAGGGTCATGGGTACCACAGGTGTGCCCTGTGGAAGTACACAGCCTGTCCACGAACTCTAGAAGACCAAGCCCTATGCATGTAATACTTTATTTTCCAGGGGTATGGACTCACGCAGACCCACATCTAATCCAAAATGCCATTAAAGATGAAAGGAGCAGGCTCAGGGGCTTGCTTTTGGCACATTATGGTGATCATCGAGCTTTCAGTATGGGATTAGAGAAAGAGATAGTCACCATGTCCCCCAACACAGCAGGGTACCATACTGTTTGGTTTTCTTTCCATTTGAACCTGTCGCGAGGAGAATTCCTGCCATCTCTCCTTTCGGGACTGGCTTCTCCCACACAACATATAAGTTTTGAGATTCATCCACATGGAAGTATGGGATTGCAGTTCGTGAACTTTCCAGGCTGTGGAGTGTATCTTTGAATGAGTATACTGCAGTTTTATTGTAAAGCTAATGGATATTGGTTACGGGGATGCCCTCTTCATCTATGGAACACACCTAGCATCAGGAGCTTGACTTTTGTCCCCCTCCCCACTCTCATCTGGGACCAAGATTCCCACTTACGAGGCACTGATCATCAAGAGAATGGGCTTGGAAAGGCAAGCTTCTCTCTGAGGCAACATTTCCATCAAGGAGTCTCTCTGTCCTCATTCTTTCCCACCCACTGCCCAGACCAGGGTAACAGCTCTCTTCTTTTAACTTTGAGCAGGGAAGCTTCCAGGGGGAAGGGATTGGGGCAATTCCTGAAGTCAGGATGATTTACTCAAAACATATGCAAATGAGTGAAGAAGGGAGAGAACAAGGGTTGATGAGAGAAGAAGAGAGATGGAGAGACAGGGAAAAGTGTAGAAAGAAAAGGGAATTCAGTGCTTCCACACTGGGGTTGGGGAGGTTCCAGTGACACACTTTCTATCAAGAGCCAGACAGGAGATACTTTCAGTCTTGTGGGTAACTACTCTGTCACTGGGGCGTGAAAGCAGCCAGAGGCAACACATATGTGAGTGTGCTGCATTCCAATAAAACTTTATTTACAAAAAGAGTCATGGCTCTAGTCGGCCAGCCCCCGTGCCAGACTGCAGAAAATACCCCACTCTGGAGCTCCAGCATACCTTCCCAGAATGTTCTCAGGAGCACTGTTTGTAATGGACACAATCTAGAAATAACCCAATATCCATTAGCAGTACAATAAAACTATAGTATACTCATTCAAAGGTATGCTCCACAGCCTGGAAAATTCACCAACTGCAATCCCACACTTCCAGGTGGGTACATCTCAAAACTATACATTCTGTGTCGGGGAAGCCAGTCCCGAAAGGAGAGATGCCCAGGGAGGATTCCCCTCACAACTGGTTCAAATTTAAGGAAAACCAAACAGCACGGTGCAAACACAGGCACCCAGGGAAAGGCAGCTAGGGACCGAGTCACCAGAGGACCTTCCCCCGGCAGGGGTCAGGGGTGTGATACCGAGTCCTACAAGCTGGGTGGTCAAACACGGGCCTACTTCTGGTTATTAACCTTTCAACTCAAGTGTCTGTGCTATGAACACTCATTTGGAATACTAGGCGGTTGGCTGTAAAATGGGGGGGGGTAGGTAAGGAAAGAGCTGGACAGAGAGAGAGATGGACAGGAGAGCGGAGGTCAGGCACTCACTGGGGATGCAGCTTGTACAGGGTCCCGTCCACGCCCACGGTCACTTTGAGGGTGTCCAGCCCCCGGTTTTCCCGTATCTTGTCCACCACGGCGGCCATGCCTGCGCCACAGAGCTGGGCTGCCCGCCGTGCCACCACGGTGCACACCTCCTTGACAATGATGCTGTCGTCACAGGTGCTCTCAAGCCCCAGGTGGCGCAGGATGGCACGGACCTGCAGCAGCGCCAGGCAGTCACTGCGGGGGGACAGAGAGCGGTCAGTCACATACATGAGCAGCTGGCAGACGCCAGGGGGTCTGGCCTGGCAGCGGCCCCCACCAGGTGCCTCCTGTTCTTGAACTCGGTCCAGAAACCAATGCTCATCCCACTGGATCCCCTGGGAACCCCCCCTGGGTGTGACAGCAATGCCAAGACACAGCTCCTATTTCCACCTGGCCCACGTGAGGCGCGGCACTGCTCTCTACAGCTGGTACTCAAGAGAACAGTCTAGGGAAAGTCACCATCTAGTGTTCCACTCGTTCGGCAAGAATAAAGGCAGTGTGCATGCCTGCAGGGGGCATTTTCAGCTGCAAAGCTCTTTCCTCCCCATTTCCTCCACGTTGTTCCCGGGACAAGAAGACAAGCACCCCCTGCCTCCCAGCACAGATCCTCACTCTAGCTCTGCTCCCCCTCCCAGGGGGGTCTGATGGCGACTCGCGCACACTCTTCATGAAATAAGACATGCATGAGTCGAACTGTAAGAAGAACGTACTTGTTATTATATCAAGGGAACTGTCTTAGGAATCTGCCTCCTGCACGCAAATGGACACGCAGACGTGAACATGTGCCTTCTCTTCACTGGTGTAAGCTCTTTGGCCCCCAACCTGGCCGCCCGCCAGCCTCCTGCTTTCCCACACACCAGAGAGTGATGCACAGAAGTCATTCGTGAAGGGCTCCGAAAGGCCCTGTTCTAATTTGCAGCGGATCTTGCTGCCATTACTGGCCGCGAGGAGAGAGGCTGTGCTCTAACAAGCCGCTGCACGGCCTGATTTCTGACTGCCTGGCATGCCAGCCCTCACTCGACCCTGCTTCTCCCATCACCGCGGCCGTGGTCAGAAGCACCCTCCTGCCAGGCACGAATGCTTTAACGGGCCACATCCCCTGTGCGTTCCCAGTTTATTGCCCGTGCACAGGTTATCTTCCCACCTTTGAGAGTTTACCTAAAACCCAACAATATTACTTTGCAAGGACTCCTGGCAACTCCGCAGGACTTTTCATGCTTAAAATGCCAACTACCCGTAAGTCCCTCAATAAACAGTACAGGTATGACTGTCTCTGCAACCAAGCCGCCCTGCAGTAGAAGCCGTCCCCGGTCTTACTTGGGGTCTGGAAACCCTTCCGCTTGCTATCCCATGGAAGGGAGGACAGAGGTCCCGCCCGACCCTGGGCCCTAATTCTCACCTCTCAATCTGAGACAGGAACTTGGTCTCAAAGATCCCCCTTGTCTTGAGCCGCTCTGAGATGCGGCCGCGGAAGAGCAGCCCACGCTTGGTGAAATCGATGAGGACGTTTCGGACGATCTCACCCAGGTACATGCCGCTGATCATCTTCTCGAACCTGCAATGCCAGTAACGTTCACGGAGGTCACGGAGGAAAGTGAGACGCCCTGGGCCTTAGCAAGGAGAGGGCATGCTGAGTCCCTTGGGCGGGAAAGGACATGCTGCTTGATTCGCTTGGGCAGGACGGCTGCTGTCTACACACACTGACCCATGGCCTTTGGCAACACTGACCACAGTGCCTGCCTGAGGCCCGTGGGGTTCCCTGGGATCGTTCCCAAATCTGGGCTCATTACCTTCCAGTGCTTACTCCCAGCCCCTCACAGACATGTACCAGGACCCACACGCACTGGGGCACACACCTCTGTCTGCCGGGGTTGAGGGAAAGCTCATCCACGGCCACATCAAATTCCGTGCGGAAGTCGTCGAGGCATCCGTTGTCCCCGAAGGCCCCCCACTCCATGTTGACACACATGCGGCCCTCTTCCCCCTCCACCAGCTCCACGTTCCGCATCTCCTCCATGTAGCAGGCGTTGCTGCCCGTGCCTGCCAACCACAAACACGTCAGCCCCTCACCCAGCACCGTCCCCCTTCCACGCGAGCCTGTGGGTCCCGAGCCGGGTCCGTACCTACGATGAGGCCGACTTCGCAGTGAGGGTCTTCATAGCCACAGGTCATCATCGTCCCGACTGTGTCGTTCACCACAGCCACCACGTCCAGGTCAAACTCCTGAGGGGCCAGTGAACCCCAACATTTGCCTTCAGACACTTGCCAGGGAAATGTGTGTGTATAGAGTGTACTTGGTACAGCATGGCTCGTTCTCTCTTTTCATTCATGCCCCAGGGGCTCGAGTGTCACCTCCTCAGGGAGGTTCCCTGGTTGTGCTATTCAGAGTGTCCTTCTCCAGACCACTCACCCTGTCCTTACCCGACTTCCTTTCTTGTCCCCCGGGCGACAGCACCTGACATTAGCTCATGGGTTTGTTTATAGCTCAAGAGTTTGTTATGGTCCTTCCTGAGTCCCCAGTGCCAAGAGCAAGGCCTGACACATAGGGGACACTCAATCATCACTAGAGGATCATGTTCATTCTCCCCCTAAGCCACACGCCTGCTCCCAGCGTCTCCCCACTTTCTGAACAAGGTCATTCTGGGCCTCGTCCCGTGCCTGTCCCACCTCTCGCCGGTGGATGGCCTCCTTCAGCAGCGTGACCACGTCCTCACCCTCGCAGCCCGATGCCTTGAAGCCTTTAGTCCACTTGAGGAGGATGCTCTAAAAAAGAAGAAAATCACACAGGACCATAGAGGAGGATATCAGAGGATATGTGTGCCTTCCCCGCAGCCTGGCTGTGTCCCCAGTTCCCAACCTCACCACCAAGTAGTTCGGTCCCCCCTTCAGTGACCAACAGTCTCTCCCACTTGCAACGGCGCACCTGCCAGGCAGGCATTCCATCATTTACTCCTCACAGCAAAGTGGTGAAATGTCATCGTAAGGCCCCTTTTCTAGGCAACTACAGCTCTCGGGTAACCTGCCCAAGGCCCGAAGCCAGGGGTAAGGCCCAGGCCCCCCCAACTCCATGGGCCCCCAAGCACCACACCACTGCCCCGGCCGTGGAGCCAAGCTCTCTATACGTTTCTTTCACTGGAAAAGCAGTTTGCTCCGTCATTGTCCTATATTTACATCAGAAGTCAGAGTATGTCTCTTGATTGTCAAACTCCCCGGGCATGAACAAGTGCCCTGACCCTAGCTGAGTGACAGCCAGGCTTCACACCACCCCAGAGAGACGTGCTCTCCTCTCCTCACAGACCACTATAAGCCAGTTGTCTTTAATGTGGCCATCTGCTGTGTGGCGGGCCCTCTAGGGAACAGATGGATATGTGGTGGTTTTACATGTGGGAGAACTGATTCGTGTATTGTCCCCTGGTCCCTCTCTGCTGCTGCAGCCCACCAGGAAACAGGCACCCGGGGCTCCTGGGGCCCTTCCTACAAGGCCAGAATCCATAAACGGGCAGGATGCTCACTATCCACCCACATCTGGGTTTCTCCAGGCCTTGCCTGGCCTCACCACGACCTTGGCATTTTATGGCCCAGGTGAGATTGGAACCACAAGTCAACCTGGCTGTGTCACACTGTGCTCAGATCCCAGGACATTTGGAAAAACGAGCTGTCATCCCAGCCATGTCCGGCTTTGCATACCTACACCCTAGTAATGGTGTGCTCATCTCCACCTGACTATCTTGCCCACAGATCAGCTCTGTGTCCCTAATGAGATTTTGTATTTGGCACTTTCAAGTTTACAGAATGATCAAATGACATTATGTCAGGTGATCCTTTATAATAACACCCGCAGAGGCCTCTGCCCCGGGGAGACACGTCCCAGGCCTCCAGGTGGTTGAGGCAGCTTGAGGTCCCTGGGCCGTGGCACCTGCCGATTTCCCACTCAACAGGGTATCTTAGCAGAGCAGAACCCAGCTTCCACTTTATCTGCTCTTAATTTTTATAATGTTATAAAAGATATACATGCTCCCTACAGAAACTTAGAACTTATGGAATGAAATCTGATACAATGACCCGGAATCTTACCGTTTCGGTAAAACAGTGAAGGTGTTCTTGGGTCACTTGATAAATACTTCAAGATATATATATATGTTGGCATGAAAAGGAAGGCATGTTTATTTAAAAATATTTCAGCAGGAAAAGCCTTATGAATTGCAGTTTTTGTGGGTTTCTATATTGTAGAGACTATCTTTTTCTTTTTTTTTTCTTATTTTTTTCCCCTATCATTGAAATTTCTGCCAAAAAAAAAAAAAAAAACCTAGTTATTGATATGAGGCAGTGGATGGCTTGGAATTTGTTAATTATTTCCCAAGTGTTGAGCAACTGGGTTCGTACCTAATGTTTTCATTATAATAAGCAATGTTTCACTAAGCATCGCTTAAGTATGTATCTGCATGTTCCCTTTGGTAAACTGAGGCAAACGGAGACATTCCTGTATAGTATATTTGAAAATTGTGAAAGACCAGATCCTATAGTTTTAACAAAACAAAACAACAAAAAAAACCTTTTTAATCCTTTTTTTTCTTGTTTTGTCTCTATAGGAGATGACAGATGCTAACTAAACTTCTTGTGGTGAACAGTTCACAATATACGAAGTGGACACCTTAAACTTCTACAGTCTGCATGTTACCAGCTCAATAAAACTGGTAAAGAACAAAAGAGTGAAAACCAACACTGTCCTAGGGACAGTGGACATGCGGTGACACAGGTGTTGGGAAATACTGCATTAGGCAAGGTTTTTCATTGCAGGACACCCTCAAAGCCTTCAGCGGACTGGGGCACATGATGAATTCAGCTGAGGGGAAGAGGAGGAAGCACTTACAAAACTCAGCTGAGCAACATGGAGGGAGGCCCTATTCTGGAACCCTATGCCAAATGCTGGCCTTTCTTCCCCACTGGACCGAGCTCCCTCTACCTGGGACATTTCCCATCTCCGTGCTCTCCTGCACATGGCCAGGCCTACCTGCCCTTCTTCCCTACCCACTCCTTCTTTGGACTTGGAAGACGATCCAAGTCTCCTTCATGCTCACCAGGTATGTGCTCAGGTTAACATCACACTGCGTGTCCGTGGAGCTCTGGCACCCTATAGCTGCCCCGTTCCCACCGGCAGCTCATGCCTTCCCACCCTTGCTCACTTGCCATCAGCACAGTTCGTGCCTCAGCCCCTAAAGCAGGGACCCTGCTTGTGGACCCTGGCCACTCTGTCCATTTGTAAACACGAGTGCACGCTCCTGTTCTAGAGGACCGATCGAGACAGAGGAACAACTGCTTAGACAACAGTATCCTAACATCTCGTACGCCGACTGTCAGCCCAGAACAAGCCCAAGCACAGTACTCAGCTCTCCCCCGTTCTCAACACACCGTGACCGGCTCGGCGGAGCGCACAGCTCTCAGCCTGCCTGCTTCACTCACGCAAGGCTGGTAGAACAGAAACGAAAAGCAAAGCTACGACTAGAGAAACACCGGGGCATCTGAACACCAGGAGGTGAATGAAAGTATCCTGCAGGAGCTGGTGAGCTTCCCTGAGAACACGGGGCTCAGGGATTGGGAACCGGAACTAAGATCCTGGCTTGGCCACTCCCAAGCCTTCTGATCTGGGGCAAGACACCTGGCATCTCTATAGACTGTTTTCCTTCCTGCAAGATGGGCATGCAAATACCTACCTACCTTATGTGGTTGCCGTGAGGGTTAAATGAGGTGACACACCCAGGAAGCCTAGCACCATGCCTGGCATCAAATGCTGTAAAAACATTTGTCCTTCGTATTTTGGTAAGCACCATTGTCATTTCCCCAAAGACTGTGCCCTAAGTAACCTCCAAGTCAATCATGAGGCTCGTCGCCATGACTGCTTACTCATGCCCTTCTTTGCCTCCTCTCAACTCAACCTTCTCCCCAGCTCCAAATCCAGGCTGGGGTAGGGTCAATAAAGCCCAGAGGCGAGCACCCTGGGAGACTCTGTTACCTCATCCAGGCTGTTCTGCTGGCAGGGGAAGGAGAAGGTGAAACCCAGAGGCAAGGACACACCCTTCATGCCCATGTACTCCAGGAAGTCGGCGATGCACTGGACAATGTGGTCGAAGAGCTGCAGGGAGAAGTGAGGCAGTGAGGGAGGGGCCCCAGCCAGGGTAGGCCGCCCCCGCCGCCCCCGCCACTGTAGGGCCTGGCCTCGAGCCCGGAGGCTCCACTCAGGACGTTTGCATGCTCAGGCACAAACCTGAAGGTAAGACCAGGCCAGAGCCCCAGGCCCCTTGGCCTTCCCTGGGACCATGGCTGAGCAGAGGAAGCACCATCCTCCCAGGCAAGAATGGGTATCCACTGGGGTCCCCTCCCAGAGGTGCCACACGCCTGGTCTCACCTCGTCCCCCGTGCCGTGCATGACCTCCTGCGGGATAGAATAGATCTTGTTGTGCATCTCCACGCCGCGCCGCTTTCCATTCCTCACGCGCACCAGCAGGACCCGGAAATTGGTGCCCCCAAGGTCCAAGGCCAGGAAGTCACCTTTCTCTGAAAGATAAACAAACCCAAGAGGGTGATGCGCTGGAGCATTAGCATGTCAGCACCACAGAGAGTGATGGTCTAAAGCCCTTTCCCCCTACCAGAGACCTCTCCTGGCAGCCCCCAACCCTCAGGGGAGATGGACTGTGTGTTCCACCGAGCAGCAAAGAAAATAAGATCCCTGGGACCAGATCCTGCTGCCTCCATAGTGGTCCTCAGATGAGGTCAGGTGGCCCCAGAAGTCACAGTGAGCTCTGCAGACACTGGAGATTGTGACCCACGATACAGTACACTCAAAAATATCTAGGGGCGCCTGGGTGGCTCAGTTGGTTAAGTGTCTGCCTTCGGCTCAGGTTATGATCCCAGGGTCCTGAGATCAAGCCCCGCATCGAGCTCCCTGCTCAGCGGAGTCTGCTTCTCCCTCTCTCTCAGCCCCTCCTCCCTGCTTGTGTTCTCTCTCATGCACACGCTCTCCCGCTCTCTCGCTCTCTAATAACCTTGAAAAAAAAATCTAAATGTGTCATTCATGCTAAA
Source organism: Mellivora capensis (assembly GCA_004024625.1). Lineage (NCBI taxonomy): Eukaryota > Metazoa > Chordata > Mammalia > Carnivora > Mustelidae > Mellivora > Mellivora capensis. The sequence continues at coordinate 80,876 of PISX010001057.1, forward strand.
TCAAAGGCCACCTTCTCTTAGCTTCTAGAATAGAGAAGAAACAGCAGAGGTCAACTCTTCAAAGGAAATAGAAGGGAAATCTTTTCACACGAGAAAACCCTCCTCTGTTGGGCAATCATAGTAACAAGCTGCGTGCCTCACGCACACTCCTCCAGCAACCCTGAGGCAGCCTGAGGAGGAGGCTCTGCCTTTCCCTCGAACAGAGGAGGGACACCTGGCTGAGCGAGGCTGAGTCACTCCCTCAAGCCCACGGGGTCAGGAGAGGGTAGAGCAGGCACCGTGGGCTGGTCTCTGCCTGTCACCTGCACCAGCTGTGTGACACTGGCCTGCTCAATGTCAGCTCTCGCTGCACTGGGAAAACACCACCATCTCTTAATGTGCGGACCCAGACCATGGGTCAGCAATCTTTTCCTGTGACGTGTTGGGCCGTAAACCTTTTAGGTCTCGTGAGACACAGTCCCTGCTGTAACCACACGTTGTCACAGTAGCGCAGAGTGGCCATAACAGTATGTGAACAAACCAGCACGGCTGTATATTGGTCAAACTTTATTTAAAACAAACAAACAAACAAAAAAAACTGGCAGTGGGCCCGATTGAGCTCATGGGCCAACTGGCCCTGGAACCAAAATTCCTGGGTTCGAATCCCAGCTCTGCCGTTTTCCAGCTGTGGGAACGTGGGCAGTTTTCTTCATTTCTCTGTACCTCAGTTTTATGTCTGTTAACAAAAATTAATTATGAATCTGCTAACAGTTAAAGATGAAATAAATTACAGATGTGTAAAATGCTTACAGAAGCCTTTGACCCACTGTAGGCACTCAGTAAGTGTTTATCATTATTAATTATTTTTCAGTTTGTAGCAGAGGAATGCCTGGGCTGAAGTTCTTGAACACTAGAATTTTCTAGTACTGCAGCTAAAGGAACATATTCTGGCCCCAATACCCAGTGCCACGGCGAAGGGAGCCCTCCCGGGGCATCAACACCAGGATGAAGGCCACCGCAGTGGGCTGGGTGGCAGCCCCGTAACCTACCTGTGCCGTCAGGCGTGGCACACACGTACGTGGGCAGCATCTTGACGGGAGCAAGGGCATGAGTCTCCTTGCTCAGACCGCGCTCCATTTCCACGTTCATCCTCCTCTTGACCTCCAGCAGCTGCTCACGGCTCAGCTTCAGAGCCTCCAGTGTTTTCTGGCGGGCTCGGTGCTGGTCAGCCAGCCGGTAGGCCACCGCCGTCACCATGGCTGCCCCCTTGCCGCTGCCATCCTCTGAACGCAGGAAGCGGACATCGCAGTCTGGCACCAGGCGCCGCACTGTCTTGTGAAGACGCTTGGCGAAGCTGAGGGGAAGAGATGGTGGCGGGGGGGGGGGAGGTGGTCCACAGTGAGATGGTGAGGGTCAAGGGTACAAAGGGCTCACCGCCTCAGCCCCAAGGCCAGGAGGCACCCGCAGAAGCAGACGTGGCCCTGAATATCCTCTCCCCACTTGCCCAAGTTTACACCCAACACCACTCAAGCTCAGATAGTCATATGGGGCCACTGCGGCTGAGGGAAGGGGAACAGCCCAGTGCACACAGTCACACGAAGCCCCCCCATCCCACATACCACGGCCCCTCCACCCAACACGCCAGCCTCCAAATCAGGGGATTCCGAGACCAGCTATGATTCATGCTCCAGTGCTCCTTTCATTAGATGCTGCCTGGGAGAACCCCAAAACAGAAAAAGGAGAAAAGAGACTTTGGTCTCTTTGGGCAGTTTCTGCCGACAATTCCCAAGGTGTCTGAACAGCTCAAGACAACAGGTGTGTCCAGCAAGAAATTCTCCGGGGCCTCACATTCCCAGTGTGGTCTGTGGGCAACAGCACCCCCTACAGGCCGAGATACAGGGTCCCAGGCTGGACCCTCCTGAATCAGAATCTGCCTCTTGACAAGAGCCCCAGGGGATTCACGTGCACGTTCAAGTTTCTGAAGCCCTGGACTAGAAGACCAGGGCTGAGACCTTTGGCATCAACGGATTCAGATAATGCAGGCACACGAACTGGTGCTCATATCCGGTGAAAAAGAGATAGTACGTGGGCACAAAAGAGAGATCAGATCAATACCCAGGTCAGCCAGAGAGGCTTAGCCAGGGTGCCCTCTGGCAAAGGACACAGCACTTGAACTGACCATCCAGAAACATGAAGAGTCAAGGAAACAAGTAAGAGAAACCTGAGCTCCTCAGCAAGAGGGTAGCAGACAGAGCCCCATGGCCAGGAGAGCCCTGGCTAGAGCGCCAGTCATCAGGAGCCCTCAGAAATCACCCCTGCCCAGGATACTACCCTCTCAACCCCACACACCCAGCTGGGAGCTTATTCTACAAAGCCCCTCAGTGCCATGGCCTATCTCCACGGCCCCAAAAGGCCAAATGGAGCTGGCCATGGAGTCACTAGGGTCTCTTGCAGGCCTTTTGGGGTCCCGGTGTGCTCTGGGGCCCGGGCACACTGACTCACTGTGGGTGCTTCTTGTAGACAGAGCCATCCACCCCAATGGTGGAGCGCAGCCGCTCCTCGCCCTTGTTCTCCTTGATGCGCCGCAGCACGGCCGCCAGGGTCGCGGCACATAGGCTGGCCGAGCGCGTGGACACAATCTGGCAGATCCGGTGAGTGGCCACACAGTCCTCCTGTGTCGGGTCTATGCCCAGTCGTACCAGCACCTCGCGGGCCTTCCGGGTACCATCCTTCTCCCTGGGAAAGAAAAGGACAGTGCATGGGCACAAGTCCAACCCACTGGGGCGAGCAAGAGGGGGTCTATGAGCCGACAAGGAAACCGCTCAGCTCCAGCAAACACCACCGCCAAGTGAAGACAGACATCCCCTTCATGGCTCTGCCCATCAATGGGAAGGCAGAACGAGGGGAAAACACAACAGAACCAACAGGAGGCTCTCCTCCCAGACACACACACACACACAGTGCTTAGGAGCTTCTTTTTCCCAATGGGAAAAGCAGTATTTTTTATGCATATACTATGTAAGGACAAGGTGCTGTTCTTATGGCTTCACACACCAAGCTGCATGTGTGTGTGTGTGTGTGTGTTGAGAGAGAGAGAGAGAAAGACATGGAGAACGAGCTATGTTTGGTCGTCTAGAGATAGAGCAAACACTGTCCCTGCTACCAGCCACGCCACTGGGGAGCACACCCCATTCTCTTGCTATGAAGCAGTCAGCTCACCGCCTCTCCCCACAGAGCAGGCACTGCTTTAACCTACGCTAGAGACCGTACTAGCGTCTGCTGCCATGGACTCCGCAGTCTTCTCATGGGAGCTAAACGCCTCACAAGTATGCACTGTTCCATCCCATCAGGGTTTAATAAGCAGGCACAATTCCCTCAAGAGTTTCCACTTGAGGTCGCTGGAACAGTTTCACTGCTCTCTTTAGCACCGAAGTCCCCTCCTCTCCACCATCTGGTCCCTGAAACAAGGAGGCCTCCTCAAGCGACGAGTGGAACTCTCAAGAACAGGAAACCAGGCCCACCTCTTTGAATACTGTTAACTGAGAAACGGGATTCAGGGCTATCCTTACTCCCACCCATGCCACTCTGTGAAATGCAGGCCTCTGCTATACTTACTGGAACTAAATGGGTAGATCTAAGCCCATCCAAAGACCTATTCTTCTGTTAGAGAAGGAGGGGTCAGGACAGAGCCCTTTTGGAGAATCACCAACAGAGAAAGAAAATGTCAGAGCTTCAGAAGGGCAAGAAAGTAGATGTGTGAGTCATCGAGGGGCCCGCTGGGAGCCTCCGGCACCAAGCCAAGCTCCACCCATGCAGCATCAGGAGCCACTTGGGTATCACACAAGGGTAGAGACTATCTGAGAAGTTTAAGTCAAGCCAGAGGCCTGCCATGACCCACGTTGTGCAAGACCCTCTTGCTATCCAAATCTGAAGGGTTAAGGGCCAGTTCCTGTTCTCATTCCCCAACGGCCCATCCGCTCTTCCGGAGACCCAGCAAACAGAGAGGGACCTGGAAGCTTACCCTTCAATATCTGAAACGTCTTTGGTCTCAAACTGGCCAGTGGCAAGAAGCCCTGGGCTGAGCTTCCCCCCGAAAAGCAGCTCTTCCTTGGCCATCTTCACCAGAATGAGCCTCACCAGTTCCCCCATGTACATCCCACTGATCATCTTCTCAAATCTGCAGGGATACAGACCAAACAATAAGGAATAGTTCTTGCTATCAGCGAACTCCCAACTTCCCCATGGAGGCAACAGGCACGCACGGGAAGCTGGTGCACAGCGTAGTGCTAACTTGGGTGGCATTGCCGGGAGCCAATTGTATATTTATATACAAGAGTAAACGGCCAATATGGTCCAATTAGCAGCATGGGACCAGCAACATCTCACACTGGCCTCTCTTTGCAAGGTTATTTGTGGATTTCTAGAAAAGCAGATGCAAAAGACCCAGGGGTGGGGTGATGGGCAAGATTAGAAGGGCAGGCTGGGACAGATGAGAAGAAGTTCTGAATATCAGATGGTCGTGGGAATCTGGGAGTGGGACACGCTGGCAGTTTCTGAGCAGGCAGGTGACAAGAGAAAGCCATGTTCTAGAAAGGCTGTCCCCAACCTGAGAGCTATCAGTTAATTTATTTTTTCAACACTAGGTGATGCTGTTTTCTTTAGAAGCCAGTCTTTCTGGCTCAAAGGGTGTGATCCAAGAAACCAACTCTTCACCATTCTTTGTGGCCAAGAGGGCCCTTTCTTGGTACCTAAGGATCTGGGGCCTAGAGAGGAGGCTCCCCCAGGGCCAGTGGACACTATCTAGGCTGGGCTTCAGCAAAGAAACCCGGGGGGATGGGGTGAAGCGATTATGACATCGGCTGGTACAATCTACGAGAGAGGAAGCCAGGACCTCCGGAAGAGGCTCTCTCAAGACCTAAGGCCAGGTATGGCAGGACTGGAGCTCAGAGCAGAGCTGGCCAACTTGCCTGAGCAGAGGGTACGTGTAAAATGTCCAAGCACCAGCACAGGCAGGCGGTGTGGGAGGCCGCCGGGCTTTCCCCAGGAAGCAACTCATGTGTCTGCCTCTCCTCTCCACCTTCTCCAAAACAGCCAGGGGACGGGTCCCACGTGGCTTGGAAGTACGGGTGATTATAAAAGCTTCTATTCCAGTTTCTTAACCAAAACTTTGTTTCGGTCACCATTTAGGAAGATATTTATTTAGAAATACATCAAGAATGGGGTAAAGTTTTTCCTGGAGCCCAACAGTGACTCCAGGGCTACCACGGCTGACACTTCACGGTCTACGTCCTCCCAGCCCTTGATCTGCCTCAGGCTGAGCCAGCGGCGTTGCCAAGGCTGGGCTGGCAATTCTGTCTGTAGACACTTCGAAGGGCATACGGCTCCTCTGAATGGCACGGGTGTGCCTCCTTCTTGGAGGCAGACATTGAGTGAATGACACTTCAGCCCATAAATTTTCACCAGCCATGGCGGACACAGCCAGTGTGTTCTCTGAAAGTTACAAGTAAGGGGACTTGTGCTTCGGCATGTGGGAGAAGCTGTTGACTTAAATAAACCATGACTGGAAGAAGCAAGGACTCTCTCCCTCTAAAGAAAAAGCCCATTGCTGAGCTGGCTTACAGAGTTGGGTTTTCTTCTCCGAGCAGATATCAATGCCAGAAGCTTTCTCGCAATAGTCATAGCAACGAGAAGACCAGAAAGAGCCTGAGTTGCTCAAAACATTTTGTAATTCGGAGCTTACAGCAATCCCTGTTTCAAAATCTTTGATAGGGACATTGGGCCAACGTTGGTGTGTAATAATGAGAGCGAAATAATGTTTTGTAACCATCAAAAGTACCTAAAGTCAAGTCTAGCCAGGCTGAAGAGTATAACATTCAGGGTGCAAAACGTTGGAGGCCCTCCTGGTCCAGTCTGCCCAGGAACCCTGGCTGGGCCACAGGTCCAGGGAAACAGCCAAGGAGGCTCCTAAACCAGCTTTTCCAGAGGCCTTGGGTCTGCCTACAGCTGGGTCCAGCTCAGCTCACAGGGCGGCTCTTCTAGAGTCAGAGCCTCAGCCCGTGTGGAGGAGGCCAAGTGTCACAGCCTAGACCTGAGCAGGGGTAGGGGTGGCAGCTACGGAGACAGCTTCGGAGACAGCTTTCTGGGACCCTAAGCTGGGCCATCGCAAGATGACTTCTCTTCGGTGTCTCACAAACTATTTCTAGGGACAGCTTACACATTGAGGGTGGAGGAGAGAGCAGGGCCAACACTCAGGAAATGATGGCTCTGAAGGACAAAACCAAATTATTACCTATAATCTAGTTTGCCCACTTGTTTACTGGATTTTAGAGCCCTCTCGGCAATTTATAGTGACAACACACGTGAGGAACGCCACTCCCATAACCAGGGAGTGTCTTGGCAACCTTTCGTGGACATAAAACTATAAAGCAATAGTGATATCCACAACCGCCCCCATCCTGGTCGGGTCAGCCCCCTGCTCGGGTCCTGAGCCCACCCCCACGAGCCCATTGCACACAGGTTGCTGCTCACAGTTGCTTCCCGGGGTTCAGGGAGCCCATGTCGATCTCCTGATCAAACTCAGTGCGGAAGTCATCAAGTGCGCCGTCGTCCCCAAAGGCCCCCCATTCCATGTTGATACACATCCGGCCCTCGTCGCCCTCCACCATGTCAATGTGGCGCATCTCTTCCATGTAGCAGGCATTGCTGCCGGTGCCTGGCCGAGACAAGGGACTGCTAAGCACCCACCTGCACTGGCCTCTCCCCAGCCCCCATCTCCCTCTTACTCCAGCATCCTGAGCCTGCCTCGAGAGGCTGGGATTCCTCAGTGCAGGCTCCTGGGGCATCCCAACATGATCCCATCCACAAGCACCCCCACCCACAGGTTCTGGCTCAGCCCTCCAAAGTGATTGTACCATCATCTTCTAACATGAAGGACAAAGAATTATGCAGTCTATGGAGCCCCTTTCCAGCCCACATCTCCATCTGTCAGGCAGCACCAGCCCCCACACCCAGTGTGTTCACTCACCTACAATGAGACCAATCTCACAATTCTGGTCATCGTAACCACAGGTCATCATGGTCCCAACTGTATCGTTCACCATGGCCACGATGTCAATATCAAAGTCCTGCAGGGATGCAAGAGGGGCTCTGGTCTCCACCATCACAGAAAGGTCACAGTTGTGAAGATGGAGAGAAAGAGCAGCAAGACACACAGCTCAGGTGCCTCAGGGCTACCCCTTCCTAATCCTACTTGGAGCCAAAGAAGGTTAGAGCTGGGAATCAGATCCAGATCCCAGTCTGACAGCAGCGACTCACTCCCCACCCGGCCTGTCCTCTCCATGGAGGCCACCGGCCCTGCGGTCAAGTTTATAGACATCACTGCATTCACAAGAGCCCTTCTTGCCACTGCTGTCCCCTTCTCCCTCTTTCTCTTCTTCTTCTTCTTTTCTTTCTCTCCCTCCTTCCCTGGGACCAGACCATGATCTCTGCCTCATTCCATCCTGATGCCAACATTATGCCAACATTCTTACTTGAAAATGATAATCACGTCTTCTTCAGGTTTAAAACCGAAGGGTTTTTTGCTTGTACCAAGGCTAAGATTATTTACCCACCACACTAATCTGAAGACCCCAAAGGCAAAAGGCAACTGGTTATTATCCATCATGATAATCTGAAGACTCCCGAGGCATCTCCTTACATGTTAAGATTAGCAGTGTGGCAATCATTTCACAGTGTATGGATGCCAAGTCATTATGAGGCATGCCTTAAATTTAGCCATATGTCAACTATATCTCAATAAAACAGGGAAAATTTTAGTATTATTGGGTAAACTTAGCAGGGAAGGAAAAGAGAATCTCTCCTTAACAACTACAAAAAAGTTTTCATGTTCATTTGAGGACAGACTGGGAAAGATTTCAGAGTAGACCCAAAAGAATATAAAGAGCCTCCAGACTCCATCTCCTGCCTCCCCACCCCTGCCTTCCCCTACTCACCCCTCTCCTCTGGATGGCCTTCCGGATCAGAGTAACCACATCTTTGCCTTCTACACCACTGGACTTGAACCCCTTGGTCCAGGAGACCAGGAAACTCTGAAAAAAGGACCAAGGAATGAACACTGATTCCTCACAAAACTCTGGCCATACAACTCAAACAACCGTTAGTAAGTGGAGACCTCAGTCACAGAGCTCAGCTAAACTACAACTGTGCTTAAAAATATTCATACTGCGGGACGCCTGGGTGGCTCAATTGGTTAAGCCGCTGCCTTCAACTCAGGTCATGATCCCAGGGTACTGGGATCGAGTCCCACATTGGGCTCCTTGCTCAGCGGGGAGCCTGCTTCCCCTTCTCTCTGCCTCTGCCTGCCACTCTGCCTGCTTGTGCTCTCTCTCTCTCTTTCTCTGACAAATAAAATAAGTAAATAAATAAAATATTTTTTAAAAAATTCATACCGCTTCCTGACTAGCCTAGGAAAGAGAAATTGGGGCCCCATCGAAGCCCCAGAAAGATTAAATGAATGATTCCTTCATGATCTACTGCCCCCAAGAAGTGAGGAGAAGAACAGGCTTTAGAAATGCCAAAATAAGAGACTCTCATCATTAACTCCCCAGTCATCTCTCTTCCAAGGAGCTGTATCATGATATTCTCCAACAAAGGAGTTCCTACTTTCCCATTCATGGTCCCCTACAAGGGATGAGGATAGCGTACATATTGTCCTTTGAGGACGGGTGATAAAGACCCTCCCCAATACTTCTTCACCATGCCTCCCACACCTGCACACACTCACCCACAAGACACAACTCTTAATACTCAGACCTTGTCCATGCAATCATCAGAGTCGCCTCTAAAAAACCACAGAAGCAGCTGGCTCAAAGTTCATCCCAGACCTCCCAGCCCAGACAATGAAGCAACAGAAGCGTCTGAAGAACTCAATCTTACCTCATCTAGTTTCGTTTGGACGCAAGGGAATGAGAAAGTAAAACCCAAGGGGAGCTTCTTGTCTTTGATCTGTAGCTTATCCATGAAGTTAGCCAGGCATTCCGCAATGTGGTCAAATAGCTAAGAGCACACGACACAGGAAAATGAGTGAGAAGGGAGAACAGCATGGAGATTAAGAGCATACCTAGACTTTAAGCTCAGAAAGGAACTAGTTGAATGTGTACAAGATATTTACCCCTCTGAAGTCTTAATTTGCTCATCTGTAAAATGGGGGTGGAAAACTGCACCTGCCCTCAGAGTTACCAAAGGATTAAATGAGTCAATACATAGAAGGGCTTAACACTAGTTAGTGCTTATTAAATGCTGTCTTTCACTCAAACCGTTTATCCAAACCACTGTCAAAATAACTTTGTGAGAGGCAGGGGAAGTCGTAGGTAAAGCTGGTCAGAAGTCGTCACATACCCTGGAACAGAACTCCCCCTTGACATGAGTGCACTGCTGACTGTGGGCAGCCCATCTCACTGTCAAGAAGGATTCCAGCAGCCCTGTTGGCATTCTGTGAATGAACTTGTAAGTAACTCTTGTATTTTTCCTCCATGCTGGAAAAGTAATTATCCACGAACATTTCAAAGAAGTTATCTTTTGTTTTCTAACTTCAAAATGAAACATCAAGTGAGTCCCTGAAGAGCACTAAGAATAAACAGAGTTTTGTGGATGGGCAGCCTTAAAACTGTGGCCATGCCAAGCAGGACCCACAGCTCCTAAGAAAAAGCTGTATTTACAATTATCCAGGCTTTCAATCAGTCCCAAGGCCCCCAGTCCCATGGCTTCCGTCTTGCCGACTCAGCATTCTCAAAGAGAGGCACTGACCGCCCTCCAGATGCTTACAGGGTGAGGCAAAGGGCATTCTGGTACAAAAAAGTAAGCAGAGGCCAAAGAGACCAAGTAGATGCCAAGAGCCAGGTTGACCAGTTGGCAAAATCTAAAAGCCAAGGAGGGGGTGGGGGTGGATAAGAACATACCTTTTCCTCTCCAGACAGAAGCAAGAAGATTCCACTAAATGAGGGGTTCCCAGGGGGCAACAAACATCACCACGATCATGTTACAAATGTAAATTCTAGGACCAAACCCAAACCCGCTAAATCAGAAGCTGTAGGGGTGGGGCCCTCCGGGTGATCCTGAAGCAGTGCTTTGAGAGGCACTGCACTAACTATGAAAGTATTTCATTTACAAAGGAACTGAGAGGTTGGGGGTGGTAGAGTAGACTGAGAGGCCCACTGGCTCCCAGATGTCTGAGATATGCTTCCTGGGAGCAATCCAGGAAGACAAGGCCACCCCCATTTAGAAAGGGGCCAGCTCTAACCACTTCCTGCACTGATCCTGTCCCTGTCTGGTCTCATGCAAGATTAAATCTCAGAAGATGCTGAAACTCTCCATCTCTGAACAGAAACATTCTCAAGAGCAAAGACTGGGGCAACGAAAAGGCTCTTCTCTCCAACAGGATCACCAATGCATAAGGGCCAACTACCCTGAGCAGAAGCCAAGTATTTTAATACGTACATAAGGTTTCTAGATAGATACTCAGCAAGTTCTGTCCATCTGTTGGGAAGCAGACCAGAGACAAAATTTACAATACAACCCAATTCCCAGCACCTCCTTCCTGGTAGTCATGTCAAAATGATCTTTAGTAAAAAAGTGTAAAATAGTAAAAATAGGAAGTTGCAGAAGCTCTGCAAAGAGAGGAGGCCAATCATCAGAGATGAAGGGAGGAGGAGCTTAAGAAGGGGGAAAGGCAAAATGGTTTTCCAGCCCCAATGCGCTGCTCCCTTTCCAACTGTGCTGCCAACAAGGAGAGGCAGTGAAGTACCACCAACTTATACAGTAGCCACTAGCCACCTGTGGTGATCTTAACCACTCAGAATCTTAAAAGTAAGAGTCACTTCCTCTGTCACACCAGCCATATTTCAAGGGCTCACGCAATGCCACCACTGTCTAGCTAGTGACTAACATATTTGCAAGGGGAAGATACACTGTGAAAAGTTCTCCGGGACAGTGCTCAGTTAGAAGAACCTACAGCTCTTTAAAAGCAGGGAAGAGGTGACCATCTGCTCCCTTAACTGGAAGACTATCTGCTTCTGTATTAGCTGATGACCTAAAGATAAGATACTAAGACAAAGAGCTAACACCTTCCTGCCATAAAAAGGCTCAAAGGGCACCATTTCATGAGGTTAGAAAAGGTTTCCTTTTCCTTATTGGTCTATCTGAGAATGCTCACTCCCTTTCCCACAAGATACACTTTAAACATCTAAAGTGGCTGCTATTATGATTCACTGCTCTCAAGTGAAGTTCATTTGCTGGAAAACAGATTTTATCCAGGGACCCACACTGCCCAAGTTCACAGATCTTCAGAAATCTCTGCAAGTTTAGGGCTTGGTGATTTGGTCTTGGTCTTAACTGTTATGTTTAATATCCATTTGTTTTCCACCAATTAAAAGATTGATACCTATGATCCAAAAGAAAAGGAAAATATGGGGGGGGAAAAGCACCAGTAATTCCACCATTAAAACCATCATCTGCCTTCAGCTCAGGTCATGATCTCCAGGTCCTGGGATCCAGCCCCGCATCAGGCTCCCTGCTCAACACAGAGTCTGCTTCTCCCTCTCCTTCTGCCCCTACACCCCTCTCATGCTCTCTCTCTCTAATAAATAAAATCTTTAAAAAAAATAAAATGGCCACTATGAATTTCTTCCAGTTTTTTGACCAACTGTTTTCTGCTTTTAAGCAGAGTATGCTTTCACTTCTTTAGAGTGAAATAAACACCTATATTTTCTTCTAGTTTTATTTTTCATTTTTATATAGCATTTTTCCATTTATTCAAAAAATTTAAACCATCACAATAGCTTTAGTTTCCTCCAAGTGGGTCTTTTTTTTTTTTTTAATTTGTACTAAAGCATTGTTTGTGGATACTGGAGCTAGGTGACCAACCCCACAGAGCTAAAATTTGTCCAGCCCCAGCATGAAAACAAGGAAAGCAGGTTTCCCCTCAGAGCTGTCCCCTGGGACAAATAAAGAGTCTAACAGCAGTTTCTCCCTTAACATATTCTCCTCATCATCTGAAATTCCCTTCTGAAGCAGGGGTCCAGTAGAGGTGGGAAAAACAGGAGATCGGGAATAAGAAGGCTCCACTCCTTCTACACCCTAAGGCCTAAAAGGTGACCACCCAGGGAAGACATCTTACTGGATTTCATGTCTTCTCTTCACTCTTTCATTGAGTACATGCTGGAGAGAAAATCAGCAGGGGGGAACCAGGACCCCCCCCCCCCATATTGCCTAATTCCAGAAGTAACCACTCACGTGGACCATATACATCACACAGCCCACCAACAGGACGGAGCCAACACTTCAGTGTGGCTTTGTGTTGTGACTCTGCCCTTCCCACCCCTATGATCTAAGGCCAAGTCATTCACTCAGGCTTTCAAAACCCAATTCGACATCTATAAAGTGCGGTAACAGAGGCACTCAGCCTGTTAGGGCCTGGGTGAGGATAAAAAGAAGAAACGCACACACAGCCTTCGCTCAGCCTGTCACACAACAGGTCATTGCGTGTCAGCTCCGGACGGTCCCTCATCCACTCCAATGCGTGTATTACTTTCTGCGCAGGGTGGGCTATGTCCCCTGAGGGCCAACCGTGCTGTAGGCCCAGGAGAGGAAAGGCCGGGAGACTCTTGATTCCCAGCAAGGGTCACTGCCCCACACACAGGAGAAGCTCAATACATATTTGGAGATTATCACAGTCCAATTCCATCCTTTCTCCTTTTTTTTCCTGGCTATTACTGAGAGGATTCTCAGTATGTGGATTTCACATTTCTTCTCTATCCACTCCTTTCACTGTTTAGATGCTCTAGAAGCCACAGAGACACGGGGATGACTAAACATGATTCGGAGCAATGTGGAAGCATGCAGTGCCCACTCCAGTACCAGCTGGGACAGATACCCCAAAGCCAGATTTTGATGTTTTTCTCAAGAGGCTTCCATCCCTGTGCACAAAACCTCTTTTGTTGTAGACAGGCAAGAAGAGAGAGCAAATAACCATAAAGATAAAGGGCCAAGTTCCATCGCCCTGTGATGGGATGGTAACAAGTGTGAGACCAAGAGGGCTACAGAATGACCACAGGGGCAGACCTGACTCTGTGTGTTCTGCCTCGCCACTTGATGGCACCGATAACAACCACAAGTGTCCAGTAGGGTGCGTCGGGCCTCCCGATAGCAGGCTTTCATCAAGTACCAGCCCATGCAAGCAGAACTCCAAAGTCACGGCAAACAAATCAAGCCACCACCCACTACAGCCCACCCAGACTCCGGGGCCTCACACACGTGCTCTCCGCTCTCTGGTCTGTGTGCACCTCTCCTGATGCAGGTGCCTCACTCCACCTCCAGGCACAGAAAGAGGACAGAGAATCTGGGCCTCAGTCAGGGTCTCCTCCCTCCAGACCAGAGGAAGAGCAGCGTCTGCGCCCGTGGGGCCCAGAGCCCAAGCAGCCACTCTGAGGGTAGGCTCCTACCTGGGTGCCGCTGCCTCTCATGAGATCCTCGGGGATGGCATAGATCTGGTTCTCCATCTCGACCTTCTGGAGCCCATTGTCTGTTACTCTTACCCTAAGCACACGGAAGTTTGTCCCTCCGAGGTCCAGAGCCAGGAACTCTCCATGTTCTGCAGAGAGATGAGGGACCGCTGTTGAGTTCAGGAAAGATAAGATCCTCACAGAGCCCAAGACTAAAAACCCATGAGTCCCTCCATAAACACCGGTCATCTCCCAGCGATAGGTAGACAGTGGGTCTTACTTTTTATCACAGACATTTAGGTAGGTCTGATCCTTTTTCTTCATGCTAAGCACTTTTATATTACTTTTAGAATTCACACAACAATGACACAGTCTTACACCCAAGTATGGGGTCCCCAGCCTCTCACAAAACTACTATTTCAGGGGCTTTCAGCCAAGTCCCCATCAAGCTCAAGAGACCCACCAGGCCCTACCCCAGGAGGTCACACCTCAGCTTTGTTCTTCATGCCCCCAGGACACCCAGCACACTGTTATAGGCCTGTAGGCCTCTGGGCTTTCAGCCAAATCAGGGTCCCCATACAAAATTTACTTTTTTTTTTTTTTTGAAGATTGTATTTATTTGTTTGACAGAGAGAAACACAGCGAGAGACCGAACACAAGCAAAGGGAGTGGGAGAGGGAGAACCAGGTTTCCTGCAGAGTGGGGAGCCTGATGTGGAGCTTGGTCCAGGACCCCGGGATCATGACCTGAGCCAAAGGGAGATGCTTAACAACTGAGCCACCCAGGCGCTCCCAAAATTTACTTTTTAATGTCTGCATACAGTGATCGCAATGTCCTATGGCAGGATAAGAGGGTCATGTGATAAAGTGAATGGGGTCTAAAGAGCTGTAACTTAGGAGGCCTAGCAAACCAGCCAACCAGCCAACCAGGTACCGCCCCCCCCAAAAGATCCCAGGCTTATTAGAATGTGAGAGAATGCTGACCCAAAAGTATGCAAGAGTCAGGCCACTCAGCTGTTCCACTCAGACAGGCCCCAGAGTTGGGGTACAGGGGGTACAGGGAGACTCCACAAACCAAGTGGGTCAGGATCTTCAGGTGTCCACCAGGAAGGCACAGACCCTTCTCCCCAGGACACAAGCAGTGCAGACAGGAAACATCCAGATTCTAGACAATAATACAGCTGGCTGCAAGGACGTGCTCCATTGTATGGCACAGAATAGAAATGCTGAAGAGATGCAGGGGCCAGCGATGGCTCGGGGAGGTGGGCGCACCATCTCGGCAGCCTCCCTCTGCCAGCAACCGCTCCACCCTCTTCCACAGCCCTGATGCACACCTTCTTGAAGGATATAGTGTTACTCTCTGGGGAATTCATTTACAGGCATGTTTGCCAACACGAAGCCCATTTCCCACCGGGTGACCGGCCACCAAAGTGAGGCAGCATAGACTGGCGGGGCAGCGGCACGCTCTGACCAAATGAGCCAACAGGGGTCCATTCTGCGCCCGGGCCCTGGGAGGAGCAGGAACTGCTTGGCCCTGAGAAAAAAATACTCCCACCCAGCTCCCTGAGGGCACTACCCACAGCCTCTACAGTCCGAAGGGGCAGCCTGGGGGAGAGGGATGTCATTCAACCAAGATTCCGTGGGACTTGCCTCTACACATATGCCATCTGGCAGGAGCAACACGCCCAGCCTGGGTCTGGAGCCCACGTTACCTTGTCAGCTATCCGGCCACGTTCTGGCCATGGCAAGCTCCCGAGGCTCGGCTACCTCACCTCTGAAGTGGGGGCATCATGACTCAAGTGGTTGTTGTGAGGCAAAAAGCTGGAGAATGTGCCCCAACCACCCAACACAGTCTGTAGGTTCTAGAAACGTTCCATCCAGGCATCCACACACAGCCCAGTGCCCACACTGGAGTCCTCTGGGCTCTCGGTTAGGGCTGCCTCTCAGGCTGAAAAGCAACATCACCCTCACCAGCAGGACTGAAGGGACCTAAGAAAAGCCATTGGCATCTGCCCCCCCAAACCCCCACCCCCCGTGACTGCAGCATTTCCCCCTCAGGGGCACTAATTTCCTATTCTCTCCCTGGCATCTGGAGAGTCTCCCAACCCCACTGTGCTCGACAGCCAGGGCACCCTCAACCCCTCCGGGGGTGATTCTGCCCTTCTCGTGGCCACGGGCGACTTTTCCAGGCACTCCAGTTCCAAGCCTCCCCCGGTGGTGGGAACCCAGCCAGACTGCAGTTAAAGCTATGTGGTGGTTGTCAGGGGGATGAAAAGGAAAATCAAAGACGAACTGCCTGCCTCAGCACTCTGGGGCCTAGGACGCGGGCGATGCGCTGAATCGGCGGCCACGGGGGTCATGACTCAAGGCCAGCCCAGCCTCCGTTCCCAGGAAGGAATGTCATCCCCTGCCTTCTTTTCAGACTCTGCCGGAACAGACATCCCTCTTGGCATCCCTCCTCCCCGGCACCCCCATTCTGCAAACACACACGATCACGATTACCACAGCCTAGGGCTGGATTCCTTCCAGGTCTAGTATCTCTGAAGCAGACCCAGCACCATGACTTCTAGAGCTAAATACAAAGGTGACCCCCTTCCCCCCCGACCCCGGACACTAGACAGATCCTTCTAGTGCCCAGCCCCACATCGTGCATGAGAGGCCCCTGCAGAGCCGAGGGGAAGAGCTGGGCCTTCAGCAACAGGCAGACAGGCTTTGATCTGAATTCCAGCTCAGCTGCTTCACTACTTATGCGGCCTCGGAGCACGTCACCTCCCCTGTGGAACAGGGCCCATAATACTGACTTCTCCCAGGGGTCATAAGGCTGACACAAAATACAGAACATGCTATGTGTGAATATGAAGGCTCACAGTAAGCCATCAGTAAACGGCTGCTGTCATCACTCTTCCTATGCCCCTTTGGTTGATCGTGTAGCTCTCCTCAGCCCCTCCAATCCCCACTTACACCTACTCGTGGCACAAGTCCCACATCTACTGTGAACTTTCCAGAACATTCCAGAAGCCCAGGGCAGACGGCATGGGAGTGTGTGAAGGGGTGTGAAGGAACATCACATCTATGGGCCTGGGACTATCAAACTGGACAGGTAGGAGCAAGGCTCTGGGGCAGAAAAAACATGCTTATGGTAGGTTTCTTAAGAAAGTGCACAGGCCATGTGACATGGCCATGAGGACCCAGAAAGATCCAGAGAGATCATTCTGCTGAATGATGGCTGCTATCTGAGGCAACATATTAAGGAAACATCGCCTATTGCATTTGCTCACTGATGGTTCATTTGTTAAGCAAAATGTCTGAGTACCAACTGATTTATAACATGAGACCGTCAGGCCAGAGGCAAGGTTTCCTTCACTGTTAAGCATGTCTGGAAAGCAATTTAACTTTCTAAAAGTAGTAAAATACAAACATCTGATTTCTTAAGAAGCTCAAACAATACAAAAGTGGGGAAAATTAAAAGCAAATATCCCTTCTCTTCTCCATACCCCAAAAGTAATCATTATTAATGTTTCTCAGGTGTTAGGTACATTTATTTTATAAAGACCAGAGGCTGTTAACAGACACCTTCAGAGAAAAGGGATTGGAATTGCTGGTTCTTAGGATGTATGCTTTTAATTTGAAGACACTGCCTAGAAGTTCATGCCTAAAAGTTCTCAACGATTTCCACACAAACCAACGTCTGAGTTTTGTTCTCACCAAGGTCTCATGTTATGTGGCAATTAATCTTGGCCAACCTCCTTGGTCAAAGTGGTATCTCATTTTTTAAACTGGGTTTCCTTCTATTGTGTAAGGTTATACATTTTGAATTATCTGTTGTTGACTGGCCTTTTGAATTCCCTGTTCTGTGAAATTTCCTATTCACATCTTTTGCTTTTTTAAAAAATACATTCAGGGACACCTGGGTGGCTCAGTTGGTTAAACATCTGCCTTAGGCTCGGTGGGGAGCCTACTTCTTCGCTTGTACTCTCTCACTCTCTAACAAATAAATAAAATCTTTAAAAAAAAATACATTCATTATTTTCTTAATAACCTAAAAGAACTCTTTGCATATTAGAGAAAATAGTTTTATTGGTGGTATAATTACAATTATTTTTTCCAGTCCAATGTCTGTCTTTTCACTTTATTTGTGGTATTTTTTGCCATGCAGAGAAACACTTAATTTTTATGTTGTCAAAATAGTTATGGTTTCTGGGTTTTATGTTAAATCTGACAAAATTCTAAAGATTACATGAGTTTGCCACCCTTCCTAACTCTCCCCAGTTCCTCTCGAATGTAGCTACCACCACTGCTAAAGTGAAGGAAGCAAAGTTTCAAAGTGTATTGGAAAGACCAAATTCATCTTCTATTTTCTTTTTTGTTGTTTAAGCCCCCACTCCCGCCCTGCCTCTCCCTTGGGGAAGGCACCCTACTAGGGACACCCAGCTGCTCACTGCACAGCCGCCATTTTGGGTAAACTGACCCAGATAGGTGGCAGGCACCCTTCATAAAATTCAGCTGCAGAGAATGCAGACATCTGTCCGGCTACCTCTCGCATGCCAAGCAAGTACTCTACCAGCTCCCATTTTCTACTTTTTAATGGGACTTTTTTGGAAAAGAAAGCCCAGCACCCTATCTTCACCTCTCTCATTCCTGCGACAGAGTTCAGGCTTCATCACTGGCATCTGGACTACTGTGGTAATAAAACAATGGAAAGACAGAGGCAGGTGTTGGGGAGGTTTAGTTTTTGAGGGCCCAACATGCAGGGGTTTTTAACGGAAGAAAAACATTTGTTAAGTGATGGTCACTTTGTTTATAAGCTTTATCTCATTAATCTTCAGCAACCCTATGGGGCATTGTAATAGCCATTTTCCAGATGAGAAAACCGAGACTCAGGTCAAGTAACTGAAACCAAGATTCAAGTTCAGGTCTGGTTCTCCAGCAAAGTTTTCTCCTTAACGAGCAAGGAGGTTCCTCATGGGAAAGTTGTAAATCCTCAAATAAGGAATTCTTCATTAATAACTCCAAGAGCATAAAGCCCAGAGGTCACCAGCAGCCTCCAAGCTGGCCTGGGTGGCAGAGGAATTGACACTGTGGTTTAAAGTTCAGTCATTTGGTTTAAGGTCACAAAGGGGTAAGTGGCTGCTGGGTTTCATGAACACACATCCAGCTGACCCCAAAGCCCGTGCCTGTCCCACCGCACCACACCCATCTCTCTTGTTCCTGGAAGCTGAGGGGGGGCCTGGCACAGAATGAGGTACATAAGCAATAAAGCGGTGAAAAGGAAAGCAAAGACGCCCTAATCTTTATCAGTAACTACAGTCCGTCCCTCCCTCCCCCAGGCCTACTGGATGGCGAAGGGCTCTCCGACCTGAGTTGGTGGTGGCGGACACACACCCACTGGATGGAGGTGACATCCCCTCGTCCTCCAGGAGCCCAGGAGCCCAGGAGCCCAGGACCTTCTAAAGCTTGTTGATATAGTCTTTACTGGTGGCCACAAATCGCTGCCATCTCGCACAATCACATGGGACCTCTGTTCCCACCAAGCCCTCTCTGGCAAAAGTCCTCCTCATTAAAAGCATCCCCCCACCAAAACCAGGTAAGAGAAGGGGTACCGACACTCTTCCACAAGAAAGCAAGGACTCGAGCCAGCACTACCAGCCCACGGTGAAAAGGAACTGGCAACAGGAGCATCTGGTCGTGCCACCCTCCATCCAACTGCCCAACAGTCAAGATCCAAGTTGTTCCATCTGGCGGAGTGTGTGCACTGACTCATTTCCCACCCTGAACTCCCATTCTGCCCACTTTCGGTGAGGCTCTTAAAAAACACTTAAGGTCAGCAAGATAAAAGGGTTTCAGTTTCCCCTGAGAACTCACCTGTGGCGGAGTGGGGGGAGGGGGCTGTGGAGGGCTAGAAATGCCTCAGACTGGCACCTGAACAGGACAGTCACCATCACGTTCGGGGGTGGAATGGGTCCCAAGCAGGCCGTAACATCAGCATTGTTAGTAACACAGAAGTAAGTGGCCTGCCTCTGGCAAGGTCTGCACAATTTTTGAGGAAGGAGAGGCGAGGGCCAGCTGGATTTTCCAACAGGATCTATTTTACATCATTAGGTACTTGTCACTAATTAAAATAGCTCACCACCTGTTCCTCCCATCGGGCCCTTGGAGCACTGTGTCTACCAGGGCTCGACTTGCAAACAGGTTGAGTCTGGTTTTGTATTTTGAAGCAGCAGTGCCCTTTGTCAAAGGCAACTATGTTCAGAAGGGGCAGCATCCTGCCCATCCAAGGTTGGAGCCAGAGCTTTTTCAGAACACGCTCTAGAAGCCCCTCTTTGAACAAGAGGCATTTAGGCAGTGTTCCCAGGGCTCTGGGGACCAGTGCAGGTGGCAAGGTCTGATCTTTGTTAAGGAAGGCCAGTTAAGGCCCAACCTCACCTCCCACCTCCACACTTCCAAGTTTGTATTTGTATCTTTCCCTTACTGTTATTGTCTTAGATATGGGGTTCCCTATAAGATTTCATTTTGTTTACAGTTGGGAATGGGGTAAAAAAAAAAAAAAAGTTTTAAAAGTCACTATTTTAAGAGTCAGACCCAGAATCTATTCTAGGACCTGCCAACAAAATACTTCCCATTCTGCAATCAGCTATTTCAACACTGAGCCCTGAACACAGTACTAAAAGCTTCTCGGCTATCGGGTGCTATCGGCAAACCCAGTCCCTGACCAGAAGGTGAGAAAGGGAGCAGTGAGATGCACTGTGGCGAGCCTGTGACAGAAGGAAGGACTTGCTCTGCTGGGACAAGCAAGAGTTCTAGCCAGGCCCGAATGATGGTATGAAGTTGCCGGGCAGGGAAAAGGGGGCACAGGTAAGGGTGTGGAAGTTCATGGAGTCTTCAGGGAATGGCACGTCAGGAGTGGCTGCAGTGTAGGGCTCCTACCACATGTAGCAAATACCAATGCCGAGGACTCTGGATTTTAAGCACAGGGTCAGCTTTGTTTTCAAGATGGCTTTGGTAGCCCTGCGGACCATGGTTCTAACACTAGGGACACCAGTGAGGAGGATGTTGCGAGATAGTCGGGCCAAGCAGTGACAAGGCCCTGGGTTCCGGGGCCTTGTACAGTGGTCAGTCACCCCAGTCTGCCCAAGACTGACATGCGGCTTCCAGTGCTAAAACTGAGAGAGCCCCAGGCATACCAGGATGGCTGGTCACCCCAGGACCATGTTAGATCCAGCCATAAAGGACATCGCCTCTTATCACCTAATGCCAGAGGCATGCAGCCTTGAACTTTGAGGTAGGTCAAAGACCCACATCCCATACTGTCACATCCAGTTCCTAAGTGGACCTTTAATCATTCAATGCCCCCAAAGGGACTAGCTCCTGCCTGCTGTGCCACAGCAGAAACATTTCCAGGGGCCCCAGATGATTGCACTGAACATTCCAATCTTCCTTGCCGGAGTAGCTCTGGGTTGGAGAGCTTGTTTATGCTCTGGTTTTCAAGTGCCTGCCAGGCTAGCACGCAGCAAGAGACTGCTCTAAGACTGTATGGCACGGACTCCAATTAAGAGGACTCAAAAGAGCAATCTTCAGGTCTTGGATAGGTAAGCCAGCAAAACTACCTTTGGCAGGCCCAGGTTTTGAGGCCTGTATTTCCCATGTACCTAGAACCACCACAGCCACTACCACACTCGGTGGCTTCTTTTTAATAAGCTCAAGGATCTCAGCTACTCCATTAGAAGACAAAGCAAGCACGTCTCCACTCAGTAGCTCAGAAATAAAGTCACTCCATGTCACTAAAGGTATCAAATCACAGTGAATGTGGGTGTCTAGCACAGTCAAAGAACAGGGTAATCAGCTCTTCTACAATCTTCTACACGTTGGTCTCCTAATCATCTTAAGCGACAGGATACCAAATGCCAAAATGGAAAACTAGAGAAAAACAGAGCTGCTCCAATCGAAAGAAGGGAGCTGGAACACAACTAACACATTACGTACCCCCAAAGCTCCCAGCACACACACCATCGGGAAGCACCACCCTGGGGTTCTGATACTGAAGAAGTGTTTCTTAAGCTCAAGATACGCTCCAGTCGCAGAAGTGTTACATTCCCCCTACAGGTGCGAAACCACTCTTCAAAGGAATAAAACACGTTTCAATCCGCTGGGTGTGTTCAGATTTTCAGGCAGACCCACCGGGAGTTCAAGTCCTGTTTCAGGATGTATTAGCCATACAATTTCAGGTAAATTATTAGAAATTTCGGGTTTCATCATCTGTTTAGAGGAGATAGTAATGACCTCTCTAGCCAGTACCTCCCCTCCACGCCCCACTGCACAGGGACGCAAATGTGCATGTGTGTGTTTGGCCAAGAGTCAATGCAATGAATATGTAAGGTGTTTGGCACAATGCCTGGTACGTGTAAATGTTTAATAAACTCCAGCTACTGCTCTATGGAAGCCACTTATCGATACAATCTTTGGTTTATACTGTCGGCGCCATATAAATCCACTAACTTGTTTGTGTGCTGGTTACTGATCGGTCCCCACTGCACACCCGTTGATATAATGCTGAGCAACCAAGATAAGGGCTCCTTTCTGGTATACTCGCCTCCGTGCAACTTCCCGGCAGCCTCGTCTCTCTCTATCACATTGTGTGCTTACATTATATGAATGGGTACCATTCTGTCATCATTGGAACTGTGGAAGCCTTATCTCCCCAGGGACAATTTTCATTCTTTGAAGGTAGGGTACAAGGCAGTTTCAGCATACTACTGCCCCAAAGGACCAGCCTCAGTGGGTGGGGACTCTACGGAACCAAACCGAAGAGACAGGCCTGAGCTACTGGCCGAAGAATGCATGCATTGTGCTATCGGGTGGCAGGGGGCGAGGGGTGGGGGGCAGGGGGCAGAGAAGAGTAAAACGCATGGCTAGTGGTGTGGCTAAGCACCTGGACATTGACACGTGGTGGGTGGGCTTAAAATCAAACCCTTATGTTAGCTCACCATGTGACTTTGGGCAAGCTGCCTCATCAAACAAATCTAGTTTTTCTAACAAATGGGGTTCCTAGTGCCTACCCCTGGGTCACAATCCAAATTAATGAGATTGCTCCAAGTCAGTGCTCAGCATGGCAGCTGGCCATTTAGTAAGCCTGCAGCCTGTCATTCTCACCACCATCTCATCGCCTCCTGCTCTCTCGGCAGTTCAGGCTGGCTGGATGGTATACTCACCTGGGAAGATAATTTCCAATTCAGGGAAGTGGGAAAGGATCAAATGATCGATACAGCAAAGCCTTCAACTCACTGGGCCTTACAAGGCATCTTTATAGCTAAACAATCTTGGTGCGACAAGAAGATGACAAAGACCACACAGAGAGAGACACTTTACTTCTGAAGTGGAACTTGCATCTGGGATATGAGCAGATTCTCAGCTGGGTTGTACTTGAGCTTCTTATTTTAATGGTACCAAGCCAACCCCTATCTGTGATGTATTTAAAAAAGACGATAACCCAGTCTGCTCTGGAAACTGTCGTTCAGCAACAGGAGTAGATGCAAATTATGAATCTTATGGCCACCGAGTCAGGACGCCCTCTGCTTAAGTCCTTAAATTCTTCACCTCTGCCATTCACTGGCCACATGTGACCTTGGCAATCACCCACTGCCTTTGGCCTTGGTTGTCTTATTTTTAAATTGAACATCTCTCTTGGAGAGTTTGCATGGGGACTAAAACAGATGATGTAAATCGCCTAGCAGACACTGTGGGTGCTCATTAAATGGTATCAATTATTCCCAAGTTTTTACTCTGCAGATAGAATAGTTCTGTTCTCCGAAAGCCGGATGGGTCCCTGGGATGCATGTGATAAGCCTGCTGACAGGACTGCGGCTGGCACCACGATCACACGCTCAGCTATGGCTTAGGGCAGGGCTGCCTATGGAGAGCCTAGAGATGCCGGGGTTCCTGGCAGATACAAACACATGCTTTCTTTATTAACTCTGCACTGCAAAAACAAACAAACAAACAAACAAACAAACAAACCAAACAAACAAAAAACCCCAAGGGAAGGCAGAGGAAGGGTATAGACAACAAATACTGGTGAGAATAAGGGGCAAGTGGCAGTCTCGCACTGTTGGTGAGAACATAAAATATAAAACAGAATGGTTTGATCACCTTGGGAAAAAAGTCTGGCCGTTTCTTGTAATAAAATATACACCAAACTTTATGAGCCAGAAAGTCCACTCCTAGTTGTTGACCCAAGAAAATGAAGGCATGAGTCCACAAGAGGCTTGTGCAAAAATGGTTATGGCAGCTTTAGTCCTAATGGGCAAAAACGGAAAGAGCCCATGTGTCCCTCAATATGCACCCCATATAGGCTTCCAAACATACCATGAAATCAGCAACCAAAGGGAATGAACTACTGCTAGACACAACCTAGATAAAGCCCACGGTGTAGTTGAAGACTTGCATAAAAAGTAAATACCAGATGACTAGATTTATGGAAAGTTGTTCAACAGGCAAAACTCATACACATGGAAAATTTAAAAGTGATTGCTTCTGGCAGTCAGGGTCAGGACTGCCTGGGGAAGGGACACAAGGGAACCTTCTAGGCTGGTGGTAATGTCCTCTCTCTTGATGGGGGTTGTATTAAATATATACACTTATTAAAACTGTACATATCTGTCAGCTCATTGGATGATACTTACAATTTGTCATCTCACTGTACATAAATTTTATATTAAAAAGAAGACAAATATTGACATCTAGTGAGTAAAGTGCACACTGAAATTGTGGGGCTGAATAAACTGATTTCTGTAATTTACTCTGCAAATGCATCAAATAAAACAAGATGGACTGATGGGTAGAAGGATGGATAAGAATGGTAAAGCAAATTTGGTAAAGTAACAATGTAAGAGAATCTAGACAGTCTGTATATGGATGTCCGTTATACAATTCTTTCAACTTTTTAAAACTGGGGGGTGGGGGAGGCAGAGGAAGGGGGAAGATTTTCTTATATACACTGACAGCCATCTGAATAAGATATTCTTGGCCTATCTACATGTATTTCATTTCTCTCTGTGCCAACGACATTTCTGTACAAAGATGGTCTACACAATCTATGAAGTGTAGTTATTTTAGAATCAGCTCCTATGGGCTTGATGTCCACTTTCATTCCCTTCCTTCTCCCACAGACATCAAACCACGACGTGGAGGTTCATTTTCCTTCAGCAGAATGGAGACCTGCATCATCAATGGCCAGCCTAAAGCTTCCTGAAGTCTCTCCCACACTTTCCACCAGGATTTTCATTACCAATAGCCAGCTGGGACCCATAGAAACAAGAGTTGGAACCTGGTCCTCGCTCCCAAATGCAGGGGCTCTGGTGATGCGGATGAACCCTCCAAAAGGAAGGACCCAGAAGGCTTACCCACCCTGCCTCAGTGAACTTGGTGCTGGCCATGGCTTTTGCAGAGGTGAGTGATGGCTGCACAGGCCTTCATTTACAGAACACGTGGGAAGGTCACATATTTGCTTTTCCCTTCATTCTTGGCCCTCCAGCCTCCTAATGGTACAAATGAGGAAACTGAGGATCCGGGCATACATGAACTGCTTGAAGGCCCACAGCTTGACTTCAACCCCATTTAACGTAGAATTCTGATCCTCACCCCGCTCGACACTGCCCTGGAACCACCTCCCCACCCCTCACCCCCAGAGGAAGCCGAATTTACAAATGCCCACCTAGGACAAAACTGGGGGACAAGCTTTTAAGGCAGCATCGTTCACACTGCACGCTGAAAAGAGAAACCTCAGGGGCTCCTGACCAGCAGCTTTTTTAAATGAACAGACAGCAATATCCAACTGCACCACATGTAAGAATAGACATTGGTCCCTGCAACTTGTTTCAGCTCTGTATAAATATTTATACACAGGTGCTGCTGGATGTAAGCACGCAGTCCAGAAAAGCTAGAAAGCCACCAATTTAAAGATTAGGTCCCTCCAGATCAGAGATTTAGATCGGAATTTTAATTTCCCAGATTAAAAAAGGGAACGCTAGAAAGGAATGCGCTGAGGAAGGCCGTCGTGGAAAAGGCATCACTTGAGCGAAGACCCCCCTTTCCCCCCGGCCTTCAGTGGGAGAGACACATCGCCACCCGTAGTAGCAACAGAACCCGGGCTGTGGCCTCGGCGGGGAAGCCGGTGATGCACCATGGACTGTCTGGGGAGAGGCAGAGATCCCTATGCATGACTGATCCACGGTCTCTCTTCTCGGCACTCTACTGCCGTGCCAATAACAAAGCCGAATTTTCATTTCAGATCGGCTTTATCTACTGAAGGGTCAGATCCTTATCACCACAGTCCATAACTCAGAGCCACAACTCACAAAATATAGAATTGAAAGCCTTGACGTTGACCATTCGAAATTACGTTCCCTCATGTTCCCCTCCCCACGTTCGGTCTCCTTTCTTGATTTTCCAAGGGCAATTCCTATCATTCATGTTGGATATATATTCCAGTTGAGATCCCAATAATTTTACAACATGTGTGTGTCCATAAGCAATGCCCAGCATCGTCTGAGGGATCTGAAGTTACATCCAGCTACTAGGAGGTACCAGTCCTTCTTCTCAGGTGTATATTAATATACACACATTTATTTAACACTGCTGCTTTGTATCCCTCCACAGGGATAGTCCATAAACTGTTTCCAATATGCTGTCACTATAAGCAACAATGTTATAAGGCATGGAAAAGGCATCACTTGAGCAAAGACTGCCCTCCTCCACCCAGGCCAGACTGTTCCTTTTGAACATTCTTAAACATGCCTCTAGGTTCATAAGGGAATCTTTTCAAGTTACGATACAGCTGGAGACAGCATTCCTGAGTTGCCAAATACGCACACCTTCCACTTTACTAGTTACTGCCAACCTCACAGACCAGGAAAACTGCAACTAATAGTTAAGTGTGTGTCCTTGAGACTTTGTATTCCCTAATGCACATATAAATACATGAGTTTATACAGTATGAATATGCATAAGTCAATCTCATGCTTTATAATGGGTCGCAGAGGACCATTTTCTGCACGAACTGACCAGTGCCAAGCTGATGGACATTAAGGGCTTTGCCCCCATCACAAAATGTCAAAGAATTTTTTTGGTGCATAAGTGAACAGCACGCTGGTTCCAATACCCACGTACAGCAGACTGGGACTGCCAGACCCACCTCTTCATTGTACAGAGGAGTAAACGCTGAGTCCCAGAGAGCCAGGGTGAGGGGCTGGCCCAAGAACCCCAGCAGGAGAGAAACGACAGGGCTGAGCGCTGGGGTTCCTACACTTGGGGCACTTGGGAATAAAGCATTCAAGTACATGTTATTCCTTTTACACACCATCCCCATTTACCCTGTCGAATTCAACATTAGCAAGAGCTACTCTGTGCATCACCAAAGTCAGATAAAATCTCCCTGTGTCTGTGTGCAAAGGAGGTCCAGCAGAAAGTCTTGCCCCAGACCCTTCTGCCCCAGAACACTGCTAGGGTCAGCCTCTGGCTCCCACCTCAGTCCCAATGGCTCATGGGCACAGAGGCTAAATGCCACTTTCGTCTACACCCGGGGACACCGACAGGATCCCAGGACTCCAGCCTGAGGTCACGGAAGAAGACTCGATGACACGGCACAGTAATCAGTGCAAACTCTAAGAGGCCCGGGCCAGTAAGTGTCCAGGTCTCCAATCTCGGGAAAGCAGTGAGAAGGTTCAAAGCCGGCCCTGTACCTTTGTATTTGTCTTTGTATTCACAAATGTATTCACCTACTGAAGCCAGACATCTGGCCCCACATTTTGAACACTTTGAGCTGCGCCCGGGCCATGTGACTGGCGCTGAGCGCACAGCCTCACGCGTGCACGCACACACATAATGGACTGGCTGCAGCCCTGATGCGCGACCTTTGGCATATATGAGTCTGAATCCTGACTCCGCCTCTCATTAGCTGTGTGACCTTAGGCAAGTATCTGACCATCCAAGCTTCAAATTCCTCCTCTTAAAAAAATACAGATAAACTGGGACGCCTGGGTGGCTCAGTTGGTTAAGCGGCTGCCTTTGGCTCAGGTCATGATCCCAGCATCCTGGGATCGAGTCCCACATTGGGCTCCTTGCTTGGCGGGGAGCCTGCTTCTCCCTCTGCCTCTGCCTGCTTCTCTATCTGCCTGTGCTCACTCTCGCTCCTCTCTCTCTGACAAATAAATAAATAGAATCTTTTAAAAACAAACCAAAAAAAAAAAAAATACAGATAAAATGTCCTCCCTGACAGGGTTTTACAAAAAGGAAATGAGTTACCACATGTAGGTGCTCGGGAAAGTTCTCAGACCGTCAAAATGTAGTAGACACTTGAGGTACTTGCCTAGAGGTGGTGCCTGATATAAAACAATGTCGCTGGCCCTAAGGAGCCAGTAAATTTATCAGAATGTCAAATAAAAACAATAGAAGCGGGTGTGGCCGCCAGTCAGAGGGAGCAGCAGGTACAGACAACAGCGCCCATCTGAAGGGCATCTGAGGGATACCCAGGGATGGGGCTGGCCGCTCACCTCAGGGAACTCACTGCAGGGCTGACACACACACACTCAGAGCAATCCCGAACCCGGCCACCCCCGCAGCGCTGGGTCCACGCCGAGTCCCCAGGCAAACGTACGTATTTTCCAAATTGTTGGACGTGCCAAAGTCTCAGTAGACAAACCAGGTCCCCGGAGGCTCTCAGGCGGGTTAGCCTCAAGGAGCCTGTGCTTGCTGGCTCTTTCTGCGCCGTCCCCATGCAGATGGCTATCCCACACTGCTCCCCCCTCGTGGCCCCCTCAGGTACCCCACGTGCACCGGTGAACGGGCAGTGACACGGCCCCATTCTGTCCCTTGTCAGAGGATGCGGCCGCCCCTGGACAGCAGGACTCAGCATCCCAGCACCCACTCGAACACATCCCTCGGGCCTCGCCCTGTCTCTGCCAGCAGCCCCATCACTCCGTTGCACACAGCAGATGCTGCCGCTGATGTGTGTTACCCAGACAGTTCTGCCCACACCCCTGGAACACTGTTACTCCCCTGTGCTGACTCAAGAAAGACCCACTGTTCTAGGTGTGCGTGCAAGGCTCTCTGGCCCACTTCCAGCTCTACCACAGTTTGATTAAACCACCTGCTGGGTGGCCCACCACGAAATACAGGGTCTGCATCCAGAAAAGGGGATGAAACCAAGCATGACAGGTTCTCGTGCACACCCTCAGAGCTTTTAATACCCAGAGAGGCACTGTGGCTCTTCACATTCTCCCAAGCCTACGTGGGATTCAAGTACTCTTCACGAAGTTCCAGAAACACGGTGAGGACAATCTGTACCATACTGTTTTTCCAGCAAGGCTGTGGAATGTGCCACGTAGAATGACTGCCCTGGCCTCTGGCTGTGACCACCTCAGACAGGCCTGATCTTCCTCACCATGACTGTGCAATCTCAGTGGGACTGCGAGCTCCCAAACTGAGCCGATCAGCCTGTCTCAGCACAGGGACAGGAGAAAAATGGGTGGCAGCAATGTCTCGGCAGGGCTGACAAAAACTTACTCCTACCCTGACTGCCACAGCTGCCTGCTTTCCAGATTTCCTGATTACCCCTCCCCATCAACTTCATTAAATTTCCTATATGCTTCAACTAGCCAGGGCTGGTTTCTGTGGTATGAAATCAAAGAACCTTCGCTGATCTATGGTTCTTTCGGTCCCTGAAGAAAAGCCACCCAAATCTCCCCCAGGAGATGGAGCACCCAAAGCCATCCCCCCAGGGGCAGCACCTGTCCCATCTGGAGTAGATCTCACAAAGGTGGGCAGCATTTTCACCGAAGCTGTTGGGTGGGTGGTGGCTCCAAGCCCTTTCTCCATTTCCTTGCGGAACCGCTTAGAGATCTCCAGAAGGTTCTCATCCGAAAGACGCATGTGGTAGAGATACTGGTCAACCTGCAAAGAGCGGGGGGAGGAGGGAAACAAGAGTTAGAGGCTGGGAGGCTCACTGAGTGTGGTATGCATCTACGTCATACAACATCACTCAGCCCTTCAAAAGAATAAAACCTGTATGCACAGAAGGTTATTATTAAACACCACTTAATTGGAATCTATTTGACAAGGTATCTTTAAAAATAAGAAAGAACTAAAATGAAAGATAAATGAAAAAAATAGGTTTAACTTTACTTCTGAAGAGTGATAAAGACGAGGGAAAAGGCACATTAGGGAAGAGGAAGAGTTCTTTCCAGAAAAGCTGAGTTTAAGGGTCTCTGACAATATTCTGGGAACTAGCATTCATCTGACCTCCTTGTTCAGCACACACCTGGAGACCAGTCATGGCAATCCTATTATCCCCACCTTGGGCCCAACAGCCAGCTCCTCTTGCCTCACTTATACAATCCTCAAGTCTGCCTTTACCTCTCCCATCCATTTTCCATCCCCAGCCAGACTTGAACCATTCCCCTGCTTAAAAAAAAAAAAAAACTTTCAGTAGCTTCCCATCAGAACCAAACCTGAAGTCCTTCCAAGGCCCCACATGATCTCCGCCCCCCAACCCTCCTGGGGCTCACTGTATGTATTTCTTAGGGTCTAAATCATAAGCACAGAGGGAGAAGAACTGTGTTATCTGTTCACCCCTGCATCCCCGGCACGTGAGGACACAGACTAGAACTTCTACATAAATAGCAACTCAAGCTCTCCTCTCCTCAGAGGCAGAGCCGGCTCCCCTAGTTAGTTCACTGATCTTTTCAACATAAATTTACATGAACTTTCCCCAGATTTACTACCACCAATCAAAGAAGCACCAGGAGTCCCTCTCACACAGTTTCCTTCTTGGAAGCTCCCATCTGCCTTGGCCGTGGACATTCCCAGTCTTTTCCTATCAGGAAGAGGTCTGACAGAATCCCTCCCAGGAGGCACACAAGTTTCCACAACACCCGTTCTCGGCAGCGCTGTCAGGGACAGGTGACGCTGCTGGCCACGGCACGGTAGGGGTCGACAGAATCAGGAACCTCGGGCCAGGCCCCTGCTATCCCCTCAAGGCTGAGGGTCACAGTCCTCCCAGCTTCATCAGCAAACTGTGTGACTTCAAGCAAGCCTGCTCTCCCCAGCCCTGAAACGGGGGTCCCCAGGGGCCAAGCTGGCTGAGGACCACTGCCCGTTATTGCTGTAGGAAACAAGGAATTTCCTGCCTGCTCCCTGCCCTTGCTCAACTTTGACAAAAATGCACACATTTTTTATAATTAAGAGTTCCCAGACAAATGTGCTTGTTAGCTGTATAGCCTATTCTATTTTCCAGCCTTTTTGGTCAGGACTTCTTAAATTTCTTTCCTTTTTTTTTTTTTTTTTTAAACCAAACCTGCAGCCTAAGATTTCCAGAGGAAGGGCACAAGGTGCTTAATCCTTTAAGAAAAGAACCGACAAGTTTGGTCAACAGAGACAGTCCCCTTACGTCTTCCTCTGTTCCATAACTCCCTATGCAATCGAGGGTACATCCTTCTCTTTTGGCCTCTTTCTGCCCCTGTGGAATAAGGAGATCAGTCCTTCTTGGGTCATTTCAAATATCCCGCTCAGGACTCATCTTTGATCATTCTTCTAAAATCCCAAAAGCTCAAAAATCGGAGTCTGGAGTAAAATGCTGAAAAGAGCTGCAAGCGAGTCGAAGGACAGTCCCTGGTGAGTCAGCCCAGTCTGCTCTACAACCACCACGTGGTTAAAATAGCACACTGAGATGCGACCCTCGCATGCACACGGTGAGACAGAACAGGGCAGACGTGGAGAATGGTACAGGCCTTCAGCCAACTTCTCCTGTCCCTCCCCAGCCAACAGAGGGACCAGGTTTGTCATGCAGGGTTTCAAATTTGCAGAAATGAGGAATTCCCAGAACTCCTCTGTTGCCAGCATTTACTGAAAACCAGACTGCCCAAGTCCATCAGTCTAAGTCAGGAAGAACCCAATCATCCTTTCTGTTTCCTGACCTCGCGCCTCCCACAGTTCACTTGCCTTGAGCGCACCACTGTCTGCCGCAACCTCTCAGGGCTGCGTGGACACCAGCCCTGGTGGGCAACAGTAGTAACAGTAAACCCTTACGTGGCACGGACACTGTTCTCAAGGTCTTACAGCCATTAATTCATCACATCCTCACGACCACCCTGGGAGAGGCAGGTAGTGTTATCTCCATTCTACTGAGAGGGGGAAGGCGACATGCCCACTCAGAGATGCAAAGGGGCAAGCTGGGACTGGACTGGGCAGCCCAGCTCGTCCACTCTGCTAGATGAATGCCCCCTTCCGCTGGCCAACAGCGGGGTCTCCACAGGCCAAAGGGCACCATGGTGTATTCGGTCCGGCCATCCCCACGGAAAAGCCGGGTTCTATTCCAGTCATCCCCCGGGGTCAACAGGAAGGGCCAACAGCAGAGAACAGTGTTCAGTGACAGATGAAAATAATAATGATGATTGTTACAGTAGCTAAACATGTACCGAGTATTTCTTACCTGCCAGACACCATCCTGTGACTTTACTGACTTCACCTCCATTGTCCTTTTATAAAACTTCTATATCCCTGCTTTACAAGCCACTTGATGGGGAGGGGCAGAGCTAGGATTCAGACTGGGTGCTTGGGACCATCATCTTCCCTTCACCTGTCTCATGGACCCTCCTGGGTGCGGGGGGGCACTCTCTGCCTTATGATTTCTTGAGGGACCCCGGGGCCTTGACTTCCTCTCTAACACTAAGAGACTAAGAGAAAGGATATGGGACAGCTTTGAAAAATGCAACCAGGGCACCTTGGCCCAAACTTCCCTTCTTTCACAGCATGATGATGTGGCCACCCTGAGTTTATTAGGGAAAGGCTGCTTAATCGCGGAATGTAACAGCTTCCTTAAACACACCGTGGGGCCCACCCAGCCTTGGCGGGCACTGCTGTGTTGCATGAAGGGTGGCCAAAGGAAGCAGAAGCCAGAAACAAGCAGTAGTCTCCGTACAAAGACAATTTTCCTAGACTGACTGGGAAGGAAGTGAATAAACTTTGCAAAACCCTGCCAACTTTCACCCACAATGCAGCCAGAGGGAGGGAGCACCAGGCCCAAAGTCATGGGACAAAGTCATTCAAGAGATATCAAATACAGGCAAGGGTAGTACAACCACAACTAATACATTCTCACCTTTAAAAATGCCCTTGGAGGGGTGCCTGGGTGGCTCAGTGGGTTAAGCCTCTGCCTTCAGCTTGGGTCATGATCCCAGGGTCCTGGAATCAAGCCCCACATGGGGCTCTCTGCACGGCGGGGAGCCCGCTTTCTCCTCTCTCTCTACCTACCTCTCTGCCTACTTGTGATCTCTGTCAAATAAATAAACAAAATCTTTTAAAAAATAAATAAATAAAAAATTTTTTAAAATGCCCTTGGAACATCACGTTCAAAGAGTCCCACCACAGAGAGCATTCCAGTATGTGTAGTTTGCCTCTCTCACCCCAACGGTCCATCAGGCCTTGGTCTAAACATTTCTAAGCATGACACACTCAGTACTCTTAAGTTGGTCAGCTCTAGTTGTTAGAAAATTTGTCCTCTAAAATGAGTCTGCTTTCTGGTAACTTCTGTGTAGTCTCCATTCTGCCACTTGGGTAAGAGTTCCCAAATCTGCCTGCATGCCAGCATTACTGACATGAGGACCTTTTTAGAAACATAAAGAAGCCCAAAGATTCATTCTAGACTGACCAACTGACCAACCTTTGGCCCTGGGTGCTCAAACATCTTCACCTCTCCTGGAGCTCATAGCCTCCAGGCCAATCACGTGATAATGGTAGGCTGGGCTCTGGCCAAACATGGCCTAAGGTCATTTTTACCACTTTTCTACCCAGAGTCTTTGAAAGTCAGCAGTGAAGGCAGAGGCTAAGTGTAAAATAATCCTGTGTTGATCTGGGGGGCTGGAAAATGGAAAGAGTAAACCCTGTCCTTGTTGGAAACACTTAGGTCACTGGAAACCAACAAAGCAAAAATCAGTCAGGTCAGCCCTCATTTCACAGCTAACATTAGTCAAGTGCAGGCTGGGCCATCAGGAAAACCAGTGTCCAAGTCCTTGCTGTGGCATCTGGACAGGTGTGTAACACTGTACCATTCACTCTGACAGAGATCCAGTCTCCTCCCTGTAAGATGAGATAAACAGGCCCCACACAGCTGTCACTGGCATAAATGGGGAACATAGAGCTCTATCTACTCCTTCTCTTTTTCTCCTAGACTGCCCCCCCTGGCAAGTGGCACCCTCAAAGGGTCAATGACATTTCTTAACCCTATTCTAGTCACATCCAGGGTTAACAAAACCCTGTTTCCCCAAATTGTTCCTTCTCTTTCTGTGGTGTGTGTGCGGCCGACCACACTGAGCTGTTTCTCTTTAAATTCCTAACAGGGAAAAAAAAAATAATAATAATAATCCTATCAGGGAGAAGGAGGGAATGGGAGGGGCTTTCCAAGCTGGGGAAACGGAGGCAGGCTGGAGGCAAGGCAAGGCCCAGCTGAGGTATAGAAGCCCACATGCCTGTCTGGAGGGAAGCATGTGTGTGAAAGAGAAAGAGATAGCAGTTTTAAATGACAGCTCTTTAGCAATCTTGAGATTAGAACTTCCTCATTGGGCAATTTTGGTCTGTCTTCCTATATAACACACCAGCCCAACACACCCATTTCCTCTGGCGAACTTGAGTAGAGGTGGGAGAAGTTCGAAAAAGGAATTAACTCCATCCTCTTTATGCAATAAAATACCACCCGAAATGAGAAGTCTGTGTCCACACTTAAGTGTCCACATTTTCCCCCAGACTAGCACTAGAAGGAGGGGAAATTATGCAAAGAATGGAGAGAGCAGGTCACCCTCACACAGATCTACTTAAAAGTGTGCAGTGGCTTGGGTGGGGAAGACACAGCCTGGCCACATATGGATGGGGAGACCCTGAAAAGAAAGGCCTGGAAGTAACCGGAAAGGGACCTCAGAAAAACAAGAGGCCTGGAGGCAGCCTAAACCAAGGTCACACAATTGAGGTTACAATCTGGATCCCCCAGACACCTTCCTCTATTGTCAAAAACAAGAAAGGATAGTCCTCCTGCTGATCCACAAGGACCCATGTCATCTTACAGGCCAATCCCAACTGCCTATGGCCTATGGCCACCACCGAGATCCTAAGGCCATCCTCTCTGGTCCCAGAGGGAAACTGGTCCTGATCGAGCTATTCTGATCCAGAAGAGAATAATATTGCAATTTTGACAGTAGGTTATATAAAGTACTGCAAATCCCACCTTGAATACCTTAAGAGGTTTCAAAGAAAAGGGTAGAAGAAACCTCAAATTTCAACACCTATAAGATCTGCAGCATTCAACCCCAGAATCTTTGGCCATTGCTGCAACCCTAGCTTCTCCCATGGTAGAGTCTTCATTGAAAGCCAAGTATATGAAAGCACTACAGTGTACAGAACAGGATTTTAAAAGAATTCTGGGGGCTCAGTCACTTAAGCACCTAACTCCTGATTTCAGCTCAGGTCATGATCTCAGGGTCCTGAGATCAAGCCCCCCGTCTGGCTCCATGTTGAGCATGGAACCTGCTTAAGAGTCTCTCTCTCCCTCTGCTCCTCCCTCCCCTCCGTTGGTGCTTTGCCTTTGCTCTTGCTCTCTCTTGCTCTCAAATAAATAAATAAATCACTTCTAGAAATGGATGGATAGTAATGATGTTGCATACAGTGTAAATGTACTTAATGCAATTGAACTGTACATTATACACACACACACACACACAGAAAATTTTTTTTAAGAATTCGAGATTCCTGTTCTCTAGGACTTTACCAGTCAGCACAGAACTCATCTCATATTATAGACCCCATGAATGTCTCTGAATTGAATGGAGGGATGGATCTCAGTAGATAACAAAGGCAAACACACTGTGAGGGGGGCCCATGGAAGGGTTATAGGTGTACATGGCCCATGAGACCAGCAGGCAGGGGAGACTGTGTTCTGGGCTAAGAACATACATATCCAACGTACATGTCAGCTAGAGAGTAGGGGTAGCATGTGAAAGGGCTCAGAAGATGTGGGCCAAGATCCTGAAAGGGTATTATGAATTCCAGGACCAACATTCAGAAGACTTCAATGTCCTCAGATGAGTCTGATTTCAACCGACCGTTTTTCGTCACGGGATCATGGGAAGGAAGGAGCGTGAAGATCACTTCACTATGTAAAGTCGCTGTGCTGTTTACAGACCAGTTAATTCCTTGTAGGGTTTGGCGCCAGGAGAGAAGAGTCTGACCGCCCAGAGTCACTGCTTCCTGCTACGGGCCAACGAAATTCAAACCCCTGACTCTAGGAGAGCTGTCCTTTTGGCCTGGACTGTCAGGGAGCTCAGAGCTCGGCTCCCGGTGCCAGTGACCTATCCCTGGTCTAAGTGCATTGGTTGTCACTCCTGCCAGTCCCTTTTACCGAAAGCTGAGCTCCATCACCTAGTCCTTTTAGAAAGGTGACGAAACAACTAATACCGGATCAAGCAACTGCCCATCAGTCATCCCCTACAGGACACATCCTCTTGAACAGAAGATGGAATTCCGACGAACAAACGGCTAAGAAAGCAACGCCACAAGTACATAAGCATCAGGGCCAAGGTCACAGGGACACCCTGAAGTGCTGCTGGACTCTCTCCTCACGCTTTGTGTATTTCTCACAGAAGACCTAGAACCTTCTCTCCATGAGGTGCTGGATGCACAGCAGCTAATTCCTACCTTTTAGCTTCTTCCTGACCCCATGCAGACCGTCTGAATTTCAGCTTCCCTAGCACACGGAACCTGTCCCACAGATATAATCAGGTCATGTATACAGACAGGGGGCAAAGGCTCCAGGGCTCCAACCTAACTTCCTCCTAAGAAATTTAGGAAAGACCACACCCTCTTGCAGGGCTTTCACTGGTCTCTGTGTGCTTTACTCGGATCAGTCAAAACAGGGGAGGGTGGTGGGGGTAGGGATACTCTACCACAGCAATTAGGAAGACACCACCTAGAGGCGCCTCGGTGACTCAGTCAGTTGAGCCTCCGCCTTCTGCTCAGGTCATGATCCCAGGGGGTTCTGGGATCGAGTCCCACATTGGGCTCCCAGCTCAGCAGGGATCCTGCTTCTCCCTCTGCTTGCTGCTCCCCCAGCTTGTTCTCTTTCTCTCTCTCTCTCTCTCTCTCTCTCTCTCACACACACACACACACAAATAGATAAAATCTTAAAAAAAAAAAAAAAAGACACCACCTACCACCACATACAACAGATGAATCTCACAATATAAAGCTGGGCAAAAGAAGCCGGACACAAGAGGGGACGAATCTTACGAGTCCGTTCATATGAAGTACAGAAACAGACCCCTGCTGACAGAAGGTGGGATAGTGATTACACTCTGGGCTGCTAATGTTCTGTTACTGGATCTGGGTGGTGGTTACCTGCTGTTTTCAGTTTCCTGTGTAGATTATACTTCCATTTTAAAACATAGGAAGGAAAAAGGGCAAAGCCCTAACTAGGCCCTGTTCTACCCACTCCACATGGTCAGAGGGGCCAAGAAGCTCAAAGAACTATGTAAGAGGTCAAACCAGAGGGAAGACCCATAGTCTAAATAAATGCAGCTATACACAGCCTTCCAGTGACTCTATCCGATGACACAGGCTGACAACTTCGTTTTCAGAAGAATTTCTTATTTTTGGATTATTCCTTTGCCAGTGTCACCTCAAATCTTTGACGAGGACACCAAGCCTTGGAGAAGCTTCCCCAAACCACAGGCCGAGTCCCAGGCACGACCCCCTATATCCGGGGGTCAGCTGAGCGCCCGAACCTGGGGCACAGGTGTGCCCGAACTGGGAAAGCCAGGTAACGACCATCGGTGACCTCATTAATAATACCGCCTTCACAGACTTCTGGGAGGACAAAGGCTGAGCAAAGAGCAGCAAGTTTATCCTGTCATGGTGCCAAGCCAAGGCCAGATGTTTCTGATTAAAAAAAAAAAGGAAAAGAAAGAGAAAGAAAAGAAAAAGATAAACTGAGGAGGGCAGACACAGCAGATCCTCAATTCTGTAAGGCCCCTCCTCTGAAAGGCAGCTACCCAAAAGTAACAGATCTGCCACAACACTCTCCTCAGATGGGACCAGGGAGGAAGGAGCTCGCTGGGGCCACCAGGCTACCTCAGGGAGATTCTCGAGCTGACGCACCATGCGCTCACCAGCCTGGGGCGCCTGGGGAAGTGTGAAGCTGACCTAGGAGGCAGACAGGCCACTCCCCCAGGATCCTGTTGCACCTTGGTGAGTCATAGGCTTTCCAGTTCTTCCAGTTCTTGCCTCAGCTGCCTGGAGTTACAGCCAGATGGACTTCAGGCAGCAGCACCCGCCAGGGGTCCAGGAGATGGGCATCTAGGACATGGGTCTTGGGAGCCTCTTATACTCAGACATTCTGGGTCGGCTAGGGGGCAGCTGTGCAATCCTATGTCCCAGACATACATAACCCCGGCACAGTTCACTGACCCAAAATGGACTTGGGTGCTAAATGGAGTGGGCCCAGGCCAGGGGCTGAGGGCACCAGGGGAAAGGAGAGCCCAGTCTTTGCCTGCAAGGGGCACAATCTACTGGTAGGAGGCAAATAGGTCAGCAAGTAATTACAAACTGAGGGGAAGGGCAGAGAGGCAGTTTCTTTCACTGTAATAAAATACAGATTTGTAATCACTGAAATCATGCAGGCATCAATACAATTCTCAGGAGTGTCTCAGAAAGGTTTCATGTGTGTGTATGCTGACCCCACACCTATAATGTTATCCTCTGGCCTAACAAACTCCCACTTTGCCCTTCAGGGCCCAGCACAAATGGCCTCTCCCTAAATTCCCAGCTGCCAACATACTTTTGACACCTTCTGTCTCCTGCCCTTGCTGGTCCCAGAGGACTAAATCCCAGAGGACTAAAGGCACCAACTACGTGCTCCCAAATTCACATCTGCAGTGTCAGCAACTATCTCAGTAATGAGAGTAGGTGCTCAAGGCCTAGGTCATGGTCACTTACAAGGGGCTATGGGTGTGCCGAAGGGGTGGCGGAGTAACCTGGGTGAAGGGGAGAGCTGGCCATTCCAGAATGCCCAGGAGCCCAGAGCCTGACCCTGTTCTTTGGCCCTGAGCCTTCATTGCACATGACCCTGGTGGCAGCAGGGTTTTCTCTCCAGCTATCTGACTGTCCTGTTTGGTCACCCAGGTTCCCTAAGGGTCTGACTCAGCCTCCCCGGAACAGCCCCATGCCAGGAGACGAGAGTCTACCCCCAGAGCCTCCTGCTCCACAGGGATAGCCAAGCGTCCACCTGCCACACCAACACCCCCCGCCTCCCTGCCACACCAACACCCCCCGCCTCGCTCCCCGCACATCTGGCCCTCTGCCCCACATCAGCCCCAGACCCTCCCAGTCGGCCCCACCCACCCACCCACCAGAAGCAGGACAGCCCATACATCCCAGTTTGCCCAGAACAATCTCAGTTTACGCTGAGGTAGCTGCCCAAGTATTAACAGTGTCCCCTTTCATTCTCAAAAAAGTGGCCCAGTTTGGACAAATTATAGGATTACTCTAGGTTCAGGCCACAAAGCAAATCCTGCCTTTGTTCTTAGGGAGCTCACACCTGACTGATGAGAAGAGTTCATGCCGCACAGTTGGTGCCAAAAGGGAAATAGGGACCAAGAAACTGGGTTCCTGCTCTGGGGCTTGCCCTATATAAACCTGGGCTGGTCACTTAGTACACAGCACCTGGTTTCCTCATCTATAAAATGGAAGGACTAGAATTAGATAATCCAAAGGTCCCTTCCCAACTGACACCTGACTCACAGCCCCATGAAAACGAAATACAAGTGGCCTGTCTCTAGTTGTTCCAGGCAGCCCCAACCTGGGGTTAAGGGCCTGGGTACTGGAGTCAGACTGAATTCAGGCTTGCCCTTGACCAAGGTACTGTGCCTTTCTGTGCCTTCATCTGAATAATAGTTAATAATAGTGTCTACCAGGGAGGGCTGCTGAAGGATGGCCTGAGTTAGAGTGTATACACGGAGACCAGCACTTAGTAGTGTTGGTTATTTTAAGAGCTTGAGAAATTGCGAGATGGGGGATGGAACTGATGAGACATGGCTAGAAGGCTTCATGGCAAGGGGTTGAGACAGAAAAATGTGGAAGGAAGCAGGAAGCAGGAGAAGGAGGTCTCTCAAATGGGAAAAAGGAAAAGCGGCAGCTTCCTGTGCCCTCATTTAACTCTGATGGCCTATCTGGCTCCCTTCCTTTATCAGACAGTACGGAGACGCCAGAAGGAAGAGTCTAGGAGTAAGGCCTTTCAAGAACAACAGGGATCACACCTCTGGAGTAGAAACACTGAGCTAAGGGGAGGAGAGTCAGGAAGGCTGGCTGGGAGGGCACCAAGGGCCAGGTTCTCCGCCCTGACTCACTCTTAGTTAACACTGAGGTTTTAACCAAAGTCCTTCCAAGTAAGGAATGTCAGGCTATTGCTTAGAGACCCACAGACAAAGTGCAAAAAGTACGGCCACCCTAACAGAGGGCTGCATCTCTGGGAAACAAGGACTCCAAACTGGGTGTGGACAAGGCAAAGCCTGTACAGGGATGGGGGGAGGGAAGTGTCAGGAGGGGCCACACTGGACATCCCGGAGTCCGTATGAGGGGCAAAGAGCTCTCTGCTGATACCCAAGACAGCCAGGGCCCCTCCTTCTGATCTGCCGAAAACTGTGGGAATTATGGTTTCCTTCAGTCAAACTCCAGGGGTCAGTGAGACCAAAACCTACCATGACCTGGTCCTAGGACTCAACAGCCCAGGATACTCCCCAGCCCCAGCAGTTGCCCCAGGGGAAAGCCAGAATCTGGGGCAGATGTGAGGAAGGCTAAGCAGGCATCTCATTGGCCAATTGCAGCATAAGTGGCCTCAGCAAGTGCCCTGGGCGCCTTTGGTCTGTGGGAGAGGGACTGAAGAGGAGGGGGGACTAGGTTTCTACAGTGAAAAGGGCAGAACTACTGCTTTGATCAGTCAACGCCTTCCACTGAGGATGCTTCAGCCTCTGGTACAATGATCGTGGCATCCCAGAGACACCCACCCTTCCCACCTCCAGTGGGGAGGCTATTTCCCAGGGACCCAAAGGAAAGCAAGTCAGAGAAAGAACTCAAGGATGGCCCTCCCAAGCCTAGGAAAGAAACAGTTTCAGAAGGCAGAGAGGGCAGTGAGGATGCTTCCTTACTCCTCAGCTCCAGGAACTTTCCATCCTTCTGCCCTCCCTGTCTTCTCCTCTAATGCAACATCAGACAGATGGAGACAATGTTCCAGAACCCATTATGTCCTACAAGCCCTTGGGGGAAAAGAAGCAGGGCCCCTTTTATCTAGGAGTGGAGTTACTATATGGATGTAGTTCTCCATGTACTAATATTTAATACATAAAGAGTTGACTACGTGTCAGGCACCGCTGTAAGAGCTTCACATATATTTACTCTCTTTAATCCCTACAGTAACCCTATTAAGGTGTTATCCAAAAACTCTCCAAGGCCTAGAAAGGTTAAATTAACTGACCCAAGTTCACAAAGCTGGTTATATAAGCCAGGATGCAACCCCGGGAGACTGGTTCTCTCACTCACCCTACAGCCTCTCCCACTGTGACCGCTGGACTGGCCCTCTGTCCTCTGTCCCCTAGCTCCTGGACTCACATTCTGCCAGTTCCCCTGCCTGTTTTGTTCAGAATCTGACGGAGGCGAGGCCTGGCCTCCATGGCAATCCCAGCAACAACCAGGGGAAGATTCTCCCGGGGACAGCTGAGCCAACTTCCCTCCCACTCACGGCCTGCCCTGGTAACCCAGGTACCCCACCCTTCGGCCAGGGGGCACAGACATCTGCTGACTGCCATGGTCTGCGACTTCATCTCAAATGCATCTTTTGTTAAAGAACACTTGCTACCGTGACTGTCCAGGACCTGGCGCGCTGTGAGCTGAGAGCCAAGGTCCTAGTTACAGCTACTATTAACTAGCTGGGTGAGCAGGAACAATGCGCCATAAAACTGAAGGGCGGGATGAACTGTGCTCTTTCTTCTAAAGCAGTTTCTCAACCTACAGATACTTGGGGCCAAAAAAGTCTTTGCTGCAAGGTGGCTGTCCTGGGCACTGTAAAACGGCGTATCTCCTTTGCCTCTACCTACTTGAGGCAGCAACCTAACATCCACACCCACCCAACTGGTGACAGACAGAAAGTTCTCCAGACATTACCAAATCCCACTGGAGGGCAAAATTGCTAGCAGTTGAAAACTACAGCTCAAAAGTAGTAGTAACCAAAACAAACAAAACAAACAGAATACAGGTTTTGCCCCTACAGACTCAGGTAGGGTGGGAATTCTGGCTCTTGATTATAGGGTTGGGCTACAGACAGCCCCTCACAAAGGATTGCGGGGCCCAAGATGCCAAGAGCGCTGGGGTTGGAGACCTGCTTTAGGAGTGAGCAGCAACAGACCCTCCAGCCAAGGAAGCAAGGCCTCTGACCCATGACCTGCGATATTAAGATGCAGGCAATGAAATCTGGGATCTGATCTGCTCTCCACCCCCACCCTACCCCCCCCAGCCCCCCCACTGCTTTGGAAAGGGAAAGCCAGACAACACAGTGTTGGAAAACAAATCAAACTTGCTGACTTCACAACTCAACAATGATAATGAGGAACCGTTATCAGGAGTTGTCTTTGAAAGAAATATCTGAACAAAGGAAGTCAGTTTTCTGGGGTTCCTGAGGTCTTTTAGTGTATCAGATCTCCTTAGTCTGACTGCCAGGTTTTGAGAAAACGGTTGTGGTTTGTGTTGTTTTGATTTCCCCTGGAAAAGGGCCCCTAACTGCCCTCAAACTCCTCAGGGTGCTGGAAACGTTCATCTTTGGAAAGTGATGTCTTAAAAAAAAGAAAGAAAGAAAGAAAGAAAAAAAGCTGGCTCTGAGGAGCCTCAGAGGGAATTTTAATTAATTCAATGATAAAGAAAAGTACTTCCCTAGCACTCTCTGAAATCGAAATTTGGTGATACCAAAAAAAAAAAAAAAAAAAAAGGATGGTTAACAAAAGCTACAAAATACTCATCAGCTGCTTCTGGACAGGGAAGAGACAGTATTGGGTTGAAGTATTATGTACACACTGAACAAATGAGAAACTGTACCTGTCCATGTCCGCGAAGTTGGTCAAAAATAATCTCGGTAAGGTTGTGATCAGTGGTTGACTCTTGGTACTTTAACCCGTATCAGAAGATTCATGGCACATCATAGGTACTCAAGGCATACCAAGCAAGGCTCCCTTGAGGTCTGCCACTCCTCACCGTCTCTTGACTACTTACTGCCTTATCTCACCAGACAACTGAAAGGTGTCTTCGTTTCAGTTTCCCATATCATGGCCAGAGGACCTCATACCCACAGTAAGCTCTCAAAAAAAATTAAAAGTCTTGTCTTTCTTGACTCTTGGGGGTTTTGCTCAATTTTTGGCTTCCAAGATACTCCCTACCCCCTCCCAAGTCCAGAGTTGAAATCCACCCGTCACTCACAGGGACAAGAGCCCAAGCAAGCTATCTCTATTCCATAATCAGAGTGAGAATATGTCCCCGGTCCATGCATGTTAAAAAAAAATTGGCCAATGGCTAAAGAAAGGCATGCATACCTCATTTCACTTTTATGGTTAGAACAGATTTTCCTTCTTAAGTGGCAAAAATCCTGTCTCTTGAATGTTATACCCTTTAATAAAAAAGAACCCACTATCTCTCCACCCAGAGGACAGACAGCCTTGACTGCTGGAAGACAGGAAACTCCCTCACCCTCCCTGTGTTGCCAACCCCCTCCCTCCCTTGCTCCTCAGAATCAGCCTCAGGATCAGGATCAGCTTCAGGCCTTTATGAAAGAAGAGTCTAAGGCCTTTCTTAATGTCCCCCTATCTACCCATCCCCTTCAGCCCTGTCCTAGCAATCCCCCAATGTGTCTTTCACTCTCCTCCCCTTCCTGCAGCCCTTGCTCAGCTTCTGTTTCCAGGAAGGATTCCCCCCTCATCCTCACACTCACTGAGCACCTCATCAGTGGCCAGAAACTGTGGCTACAAAGGTAAGCAGCCAGGACTCTCCCTGCCCCGAGGAAGGAACCGGAACTGAAAAAAACTACCAGGTCCGATGCATGGTGGGACTACAAAAATGCTATGATAGGGCACCTGGTTGGCTCAGTCGATTAAGCACCTACCTTTGGCTCAGGTCATGGTCCCAGGGTCCTGGGATCAAGCCCTGAGTGGGGTTCTCTGCTCAGTGGGGAGTTTGCTTCTCCCTCTGCCTCTTCCCCTCCCCCGACCCGTGCTGTTGTTTCTCTCAAATAAATCTTGAAAAAGAAAAAAAAAATGGTCATGAGAACTCCCATTAAAAAAAAAAAAAATGCCATCATAGGGCAAAGGCACTTTGTGTGAAGAGCATGGCATTTAAAGGAATGGTGATGCAAGT
The DNA here is from genome assembly GCA_004024625.1 of Mellivora capensis. Lineage (NCBI taxonomy): Eukaryota > Metazoa > Chordata > Mammalia > Carnivora > Mustelidae > Mellivora > Mellivora capensis. The sequence continues at coordinate 124,824 of PISX010001057.1, forward strand.
CCTCGGGGAATGAGGTAGAGAACATGGAGGTCAAGAGGCCTTCAGTATCCAGTGTTAAAAAGGGGTTCTGTAATGTTCCAGTCTCGCTCCAGAGATTGGAAACAGAGAAACCCTAGGAGGCCTCTGAATTAAGCCAGAGACAGGTTGACAAATGTGTAGCGATCAGAATGGAAAGTCAATGAAATGAGTCCAGAGCTCCCAGCCAGAACAGCCAGAGGGTACTAGTGCCATTAATGTGAGCAAGAGAAGAGCTAGTTGCATTTCTGGGCATGCTGGGTGATGGTGCTGCCAGGATCCCAGAGTGAATGCAGACAGGGGCCAGGATAGAGTCCACTTTTGTTCCCAGAAGCAGGTGAGCGTGGTCAAGAGCATGGGACTCTGGAGCCCGACAGCATGACTTTAATTCCCAGCTCTTACAACAAAAGCCAGTGACCTTGGACAAGTTACTGTGCCTTCGTTCCTACCAGTAAGACAGCGATGCCGATAATAACTGCATCTGCTTTGTGAAACTGTTGCGAACCTAAGCTAGCAAACATAAAGAACTTAAACCAGGGCTGGTACACAGTAAATGCCAAATGTATTTGCTCTCAAGTTTCAAAGTGTCAATCAGTAAATGTGAGCAAATAACTCTTACTCTCCTGCTAATGTACAAAACACTGGACTTGTCCATCAGGAGACAAGTTGGGGGTAGGGGGGGGCTAGCTGTGGCTAAACGCATCTAAGTTTTCCATGCCTCAGACTACAACCCAGAATATGCAAGATAATGGGGATTTCAGAAGCGTCCAAATCGAGACCTTTTCGGAAGACTCTCTAAAATTAAACTCAGACTTCATCCTTCTCTAATTCATCCTTGTAACAGGAACTGGAAAAGAGGCTTCCAGGGATACTGGGATGTCTCACGCAGTTAAGTGTCTTCATGTCAGGGTCATGAGTTCAAACCCCACATTGGGTTTCACACTGGGTGTGCAGTGGAGTCTACTTAAAAAGAAGAAAAGATACTTCCAAAATATTCTCTGATTCTCTTCCTACTTGCTACACAATGGTAGCTGGAATCAAACCCCTTTGCTCACCTAAGCCTGGAGGCCAAGTCCCAGGTTCTGAAACCAGGTAACTTAAAGGTCTGACTCTATTCTGCCCCCATCCGTGATTTAGAGGAAATATACCCAGAGTCCACCCAGACCTTCACAGGCTAAAATGAAGCTGTCAGCGTAGGTAAGGGCCGCCTACAAAAAAAACAAGGCTACATTACCGTGCTTTATCATAAGAACTCCCTAAAGTGGACAAGGCTGCTGCTGTCACTCCTGTTTTACAAAAAAGAAATCAACAGTCCAAAGAGGCAAAATGACTTGTTCAGGGTCCTGTGGTTAATAAATCACAAAACAGATTAGAACTCATTTCCAGATACCCTGGCTTATGCTCTCTCCACTCTGGGACCAAAGTGATGACTCCCAACCATACCTAGACAGTCCGAGTCTTAGCCTCCTTCCTCTGGGTTAAGGGAGAGTAAATTGGTAAAGGAATTAAAATGTCCTGGAGTGATACACAACCAAGACCTCCCCTGGATTAATAATCCTACAGCTTCCTACTTTAGGATTTGCCAAGGGATGACTCTTCCCCAAGGGTTAACTCACTTCTTGGGCAGAGAAGCCCAAAGAAGCTGCCAAGATCCTGCCAGCTCACAGACACATTCTTAAACTGAATTCAAGTGCAGAGCCGGGCCACATCCCAGGAGTGAGAGAGCAACAGTCGTTTATACGCAGAGTAAATGAACTCAAAACCAGCGGCCCTCTCCTCCCTCCTCCAGTCTGAGGCTAAGAACTGCCATGTTTTATTTGGGGGTTCATCTGCTACGGCTCTGAAAAACACCACGAAGGTAACCCACCATCCTCTCCTTTGCTCTCAGAATCCCCAGAAGGGGAGTACGAGCAGGTCGCAGCACCCAACAATTATGTCAAGACACTATCCCAAATGTGTTCCCTCTAAGACACAGAAATTTCAATTATGTAATTAAGCAACGCTGCCACTGCCTCACAGCTCTGGACACCCCCACCCTCCCTCAGCCCCTCCTGTCTTCTCAAGTCCTAGCTGAGGTCCAGGGTCAGGTGCCGCGTATTTCAGAAACCCAGTGCTCCGCGGAGCGCTAGCGCCTCCGGCCCAGCCCCACCCCCACCCCATACCCGGAGGCACCTAGAGCTCGGCTCTCGGCGGGGCCCGAAGCTCTTTCTTATGTAAATGACCTAGGCCTAGAGCACTGGCGGGGGCGGGGGTCTGCCGACAGCGAGGTGGGCAGACCTGTCGGAGTCTCGGACAGGAAAAAGCTCGTTTGCCTAACGAAAACTCTTCGAAGAAGACAGCAAACTGGGAAGGGGGGGTAGACTGGGGGATCCTTCGTGTAACTTTAGGAGCACCAGAAGTTAACCAAAGTTCGCCCCCTACTTGGAGGCGGGCGCCGGGTACTCAGGGCCCGGCCGCCCCGAGGCACGTCTGTGGGTAAATGTACGCCCCTCGCGGGGCCTAGTTCCGGGCGCCTCAGTTCCGGGGAGGGGGCGCGGCGGGCGGAGTTTCTCCCCCGCTGTCGCAGCTCCTTCCCGGATCGGCCTCTCCCCATGCGCACCTCCGCGAGGCCCTGAGGAACGCCGAGGGGAACCGCACGTCCCCAGAACTCGATCCTTTGGCACAGGAGACCCCGCGCAGTCCCACGTGGCAGCAGAGCCTCCCCCCACCAGCCACGATTCTCCCCCCACGTGCTCTCGCCGGAACTCCGGCAGCGAGAGAGGGGTTCCTCCCACGTGGGCCCCGCAGTCTCAGACTACGTGCCGGGAGACCCGCCTCTCCAGTGGGGGGGGGGGGGAGCGCGAGCGCGCGCAGGGTGGCAGAACGGCAGAGAGCCGCGCGGTGCGCGAGCCCTGGCGCCTCGCACGCGCGCACACGCCTGCCCGTGCCTAGCGGACGTGGCTCCTCGCGCCCAGGAGTTTCCCGGCAGCCCTGACTTTTTCCGCGTCCTCGACCCCGAATGGAGAGGAAGTGGTTCCCCGCAGGGTCAAGGAGGAGAGCCCCGGCCGGCCGGGACCCCAGAGTGAGGGCCGGGGACCACACAACTTTGTCAAAGGCGAGCCAGCCGCCCCTGCATGCGCTTACTTACCTTCTGCACCTGGTCATGGTTGAGCTCCGTGAAGAAGTAAGCGAGCAGATGCGAGGCGATCATCCTGCCGCGGCCCGACGGCGCCGAGTTGGGAAACCGAGGTTGGAGCCCGGGCGGGGGAGGAGGACAGCGCGGTCCGACCGCTTTGTATCTGGGCTTGGGGGCCCGGCCGGGAGCAGTGAATCCGGACGGCACAAAAAGAAGGCGATGGCACGCCCAGCTAGAGAGTCTAGGGTCTCTGTAAACGGGTTTGGGGAGTCCTGATTGCTAGAAGGCGCCCAAAAATCACTGCTGGCGACGTGTCGGGTTGCCCCACCGCCAAGGCGCTAACTTCGCCACAGGATCAGTAAAGGCACAACTTGGGAAGAATCTCGGTCCGGTCTCACTTGGGCGAGCGGACCTCTACGGCTCACACGCGCGCTGCTCTTGCCCACAGAGCTTCTCCGCTTGATGACACGACGGCGCTAGCGGCGGCCGGGGACTCCTGCTCTGGAGTGCAACAATGTGGCTTATTGAGGGGCTGCCGGCTCGCGGGCCTCCGGGTCAGTGACGCGCGCACGCCCATTGGCTGCACGGGGAGGGTGTGTGTGCCCACGGGCCGCCCGCCGCCGCGGCGCAGCCAATCCATGCGCACGGCCCGCGGGCGCGGCCCCTCCGACACCCGAGCCGGGAAACTGGAGGGGCGCGCCCGGGGCAGGGGGCGGGGCCGGGCGGCAGGGATGGGACGTGTGGTCCGTGGCTAGAGGCTGGGGCGGAAAGGCGCATGAGCCACCGCCGCGTCAGGCTTAGCTATGGGTGGGGGGCGCGTGATCACAGACCCGGCGTGTGGGACGACTGGAAAGACGAGTGACCCAACCGGCACGTGCCTTGTGCGGGGACAGGGACACCGTCTGGTATCTCGGGGTCATGTGAGGGGCCCCCAATGCTGGGTCACATTTCTGAAACATCTTAGTCCTCACCTGTCGTGGCTCAGCGGGGCGCAGCGCTGAAGCAAATTTGAGGCGCCACCGTAGCTGCTGCTTGCTCTATACCAGGCATCACAAAACGGATAGGCTGTGGGTTTTACTAACCTCGTTTTACAGGTGAGGAACTTGAGGCACGGGCCGTTAAGAGACTTGCCCAGAGTCCCACAGCTATGTGGCAGATGGGGGAAGGAACCCACACCCGTCTGACTTTGAGGCCCAGTTCTTTCTCCCTATTTTCCTATTCTACCGCTCTAAGAGCCCGGGGAAGTAAAGGACAGGAAAGGAGGTTTAGGAGCAGCTGTAGGACGGACGCTTGGGTGAGACGGGCTGGGTGATAAGTGTGTACCGGAATGATCCTGGACGTATGTGGTGTGGGGTGGTTTACAGATGCTGAGAGGAGGGGGAGCTCCGGCCACAGCTAATGCCTGGCACCAGACTCTGAGTTGGTATATGGGTGGCAGCTGGCAAGAATGAAATACAGACTGATGCAGGCAGGGGACTGGTGCTTGTGGAAAGGAGCAAACCTGGGATTGGAGAGGTCGCAGGGGAGGGAAGATGAAGGGCTGTGTGTTCTACGGAGGACCTTCTCCTCTCATAAACAGTCGTGTGCTATCTGCACTGTATACATTATTATAGTATTATGTAAGTAATAAATGTTCATGGCAGGAATATACAGACAAATAAAAAACATCCATGATCCAGCTTCTCAGCAAAACTTCTTGAAAGCTACGTATCCTTGCCAACTCTGCATTCACGCCTCTCCTTCCCCGTACTCCAGTCAGGCCTGCATCCCAAACTGCATTTGTCACACTCACCATAATGTCTTAACCTGTGGCCAAATCCCATGTTCTTATCCCCTTTCCACCCTTGTCTTACTCCACTTCTGGTGATGTCCACACACAGTTGACCACATCCTGCATCTGGACACACCTTCCTCAGTGGGAACTGGGGAAGCTCCACCCTTCTGGTGTCCCTAGGCTCCTCAAACCCTGTTTTCTCCACCTGCAAATGTGGAAGTACACCCGGGCTGTCCTCCACCCTCGGATCTGGTTATGCTTTCTCCCAGGGTGATCCCTCCCAGCCTCATGACTCCGTGCTGGTAACGCACAGATGGAAATCTACAGCAAGGACCTCTCTAGGAGCTCCAGACTCAATTCTCCAGCAACCATTTGTCATCACCACTGAATGACTAGCGTCTCACACTCAACATGTCCAAAGTCAAATGCAACTTTTCTTCCCTAATCTATCCCTTTCCCAGTTGTCTCAGCAAATGACATCACCACCCACCCTAAGTCATCCTTAATTCCTTCCTGCCACTCACCCTCATTACCAGTCAGTCCATCAGCAAGCCGTCTATCTGACCCATAAAATAAATCCTGTAAGTGACCACTTCTCTCCATGTCCTTGGACAGCTTGGACACACGCTGCCAACTCAGCCAGAGCCAATACCACATCAGCCTACCTTGCCCCTGCTTCCATTCATGCCTTCTCTCCCTCCCTCACTCCAAGCCATCTAATGGTTTCTAATCCTAGAATAAAATTCAAAATCCTGACAATGATATGCTATAGCCTTTGCTCGCATTCATCCCATCCCATACTACTTTCCCCAGTACCCTGCTTGGCATTCACACAGGCATGCTATCCTCAAAAATGCCAAACTTGTTTCCCATCCAAGGGCCTTTACTCTTTGTTTTTCTTCTGTCTAGAATATCCTTCTCCAGATCTCTGTCCTGCTGACTCAGCTTAAATATCAACTCTTCTTCAGAGGGCTTTCTTCTGATCAGTTTAATTCAAGTGGTTCCTTCCCCTAGTCACTCTCATGTGACCCTGATTGACTTCCTACTGACTTTCCTATTGTTCTTTCTCTCCTTGCTAGACTGTGAGCTGTGAGAAGGCAAGATCTGTATCTGTTTTGTTCCTCATACATGCAGTGCTTAGAATGGTGCCCAGCAAACGGTGGGCACACAATAAATATTTATTGAATATCTAAATGAGTAGGAGAAATTTTAGAAATAACCATGGTTTGGGATGCCTGGGTGACTCAGTTGGTTAAGCCTCTGCCTTTGGCTCAGGTCATTGATCCCAGGGGCCTGGGACTAAGTCCCGCATCGGGCTCCTCACTCAGTGGGGAGTCTGCTTCTCCCTCTGCCTGCTGCTCTTACTGCTTGTGCTCTCTCTCTCTCTCTCTCTCTAACAAATAAATAAAAATCTTAAAAAAAAAAAAAAAAGAAATAACTGGGACGCCTGGGTGGCTCAGTTGGTTAAGCGGCTGCCTTCGGCTCAGGTCATGATCCCAGCGTCCTGGGATCAAGTCCCACATCGGGCTCCTTGCTCGGCGGGGAGCCTGCTTCTCCCTCTGCCTCTGCCTGCCACTCTGTCTGCCTGTGCTCGCTCTCTCTCGCGCTCTCTCTCTGACAAATAAAGAAATTTTAAAAAATAATAATAACTATTGTTCGTGTTTTGTATAATGATACACACACACACAGAAAGAGTTCATAGTTTCATATATTATTTGTCTAATCTTTTCCACTCTAGATCTTTCCTAGTTCACACACCCAACATCTCTCACCTGACTGAAAACAGCCTCATAGCTGGGCCTCCCTCTTTAGATAAACACCATAGATATAGGTTTAGATATCCAACAGAGCTTCTTAGAGAAGGGATGAGATCAGATTTTTTTTTTTTAGGTCAATAGCTGTGCTCCAGGGTGGGGGTGGGGGGATTAGAGACCATAGACAGAGGCCTAAGCTGTAAGGTAGGACCAAGGCCTGAACCAAGGTGGGGGTGAGACAAGGTGTCAGACTACCGGTTTAGAGGTCTTAAAGTCTGAGGTAGAACTGACCCCCTGGGCTAGGAGTGGGCTGTCAAGAGGAGAATGCCTGCTACCTGGAAATACTTGGAAGTCCAGCGCTATAAAACCTGTTGGCCCCAAGGCTTAGTAGGTTAAGCATCTTTTAGCTCAAGTCATGATATCAGGGTCATGGGATCAAGTCCCACACTGGGCTCCCCACTCAGCAGGAAGCCTGCTTCTCCCTCTGCCTGCTTCCCCCCCTTATATGCATTCTCTCCTTCTCTCTCTCTTTCTCTCTCTCTCTGACAAATAAATAAAATAAAATAAAATAAAATAAAAAGTCCTGTTGGCCCTAGGAGGGTAGGACCAAACCCCATGTGTCATGTCGGCTATGATCCCTTTTCTGTACACTGACTTTAGAGCCTCTTCCCCACTCCCCTCTCTGGTCCCATTTCATATGGACCCCATAACAAGCACAAAGTGACTAAAGAACACATAATGTCTTCTGCAGGCCCCAGTTCCAGGAAGTAGGATAGATTGTAATAAGCCCCATTTTATACATGACAAACTAAGGCTAGGTTACTCACAAGGCTGAGACTTGTGTCTTGGGTCTTCGACTTTTCTAGCTCTAAATGCCATGCCTGGAGTATATGACTTCTTGACTCTCAGATCTATCTCTCTTACACACACACAATACATTTAAGAATAATGAGACACCTGTGTCATTTACCCTCACAGCCTCAAGAGAGAAAATAATCAGCGAATATTTATTAAGCAAACCTTACAATGTTCAGGACAATCTGTTCAGTGCTGTAAAAATTATAAAAGAAACACAAGGTGTGGTTCTTGTCCCCCTGAGGGATTAATTGTTTAATCAGAGGTACAAAGCCAACACATAAAACAATTATGGCAGAATGGAAAAGTCTATCACTGAGAGTCAAACACGTGTGTGTGTGTGTGTGTGTGTGTGTGTGTGTGTGTGTTTCTATGTGACGGAGTTTCAAAGGAAGAGACAGAGCCGCAGGCCCGAGTTGGCCAAGGGTGGTCTGATGGATACAAATGTCAGCTTTTACACAGGCTGGCTCTGGCCTTACATAGGACTGACCTGAACCTGGCCATCAGCTTTTAGGCAGCTGTCCTGGGAAGAGACAGGACAAAAGACCTCTGTCTCCCAAATATTCCTTTCTCTAATTAGGATTTCTTAAGTTTGAAGCAAGTTATAAGTGATGGGATTACGTAGATTTTAAGAGGGAGGGTGGGGCCTTCCCTGAATGTAAAAACTTAAGACTCCTTACACTGTGTTATCTTTAACACTGGGCCCTAAAGACCTCCTTGATCTCTCATATTTCAATCACAATGTGTGAATTTGGGAGATTGGGGGGAGGTGGTATTGAAAGTAGTTAAAATAGAAAAATGGAAGCCACAAGATACACAACCTCATTTTATCTGTCAGGTTTGCAAAAAGAACCTATTCAAGCTAGTTTAAGCAGAAAAAGAGTTAATGGAAGACTATTTAGTCTCTTTCAAGATCTTCAGGAGGGCTGAAGAATCAGGCTGACAGGCTTGCCACTCAAGAGTGATGGCCAAGTGACGCCATCAAAATCTGCCAGTGGAAATACCGTTGCTCTGGCCACTGGGCTTAGGTGTCTCTGCCCACATTGCTGGTGCTGGACACAAGATTAGCCAGGATAAGGCCACCTTTGACAATTGGATATCTGTCTCTCAGCATCCTTGCTAGAAGGAATTCCGCACAGCACCTCCTTTATGGTGTTCGCATCCAAACTGACATCTTGCAGCTGGTTGCTGGAGCTTAGGCACATGCCCATGCCCTAGCTGCAAGGGAAGCTGGGAAAGCAACCCCAGGAGTCAGGAGTCGTAACTTGGAAAACTGGGCTACAGGAGCCCAAAGCTTGATAAACATCCACCACACCCAGCAGTCACTGAATAGGCTACATCATGAAGTTTAAAGGGCCTTAGACAAATTGGCTTCCTAAAAATCCAAAAGATATCAACAGCATTAAAAAGCATGGTGGCACACTGAGGCTCACATGGGAACACCATGTGGTCTTCGGCCTCTGTGAGCTCCAGTTTCCTTATCTGCAAAGTGGAAATCACAAGATGGAATCTAGTTCAGGACCCAGTATATAGTAGATCCCCAATACCAGTTTCCTAAACTTGTCACTCATAATATCAAGCTTTCTATGCAATAAGAACTCGATGATTTTAAAAAATTCCAGATATCAGAAATAGTGAATGCAGAGTCTCAGGGACGTGGGAGAGATTGGTTTGTTCCAAATGACATGCAGTGCTCTGGTCTAGAGAGCCACTGTCAGTGGGGAATGGCAGGAGGAAGGTTGGGCAGGTAGGCAAGAGGGTTCAGCAAAAAGGGAAATATTAGCCTCCCGTCTGCACCTGGGCTAGAAGCAACATGGAGGACAGATTGGTGGGGAGTAAGACCAGAGTCCTAGGGAAAGATGTGGGGGGAAGATTCTACAAGGTTTATGGCAAAAGGTCAGAGAAGTGAAAGAAGTGAGAAAGGTAAGAGGTATCTCAAACAACATGAGAGATGATGAAATGGGAGGGGTGAGGACAGGAAAGACGAAGCCAGTGATTCTCACCCTTGGCAGCTCTTGGGAAGAGTGGTGTGCTGAGGCGTGGAGGCCGTTGGCCCTGGGTACAGACAGCAAGGGGTACCTTGCCATAGCGAATGTATAAATAATAGTAAAACCTTTCGTCAGTTTGGGGTTTTATTATCATCGTGGGCTGGCAATTCTAAATAATGGCCTTGACAAAGTATGCTTTCCTGGATTACAGCTCAAGGCTCTCTCTGCATGCCCACTTCCCACCCTGCGTAGCCACTCTATTAGAATCATCTGGAAAAGGCACCTGGGTGGCTCAGTTGGTTAAGGGTCTGCCTTCAGCTCAGATCATGATCCCGGGGTCCTGGGATCCAGCCTGACATCAGGCTTCCTGCTCCGTGGGGAGTCTGCCTCTCCCTCCTCCTCTGCTGCTCCCCCTGTTTGTGCTGTCTCTTTGTGACAGATAAATAAATAAATTCTTTTTTTAAAAAAAGAGGAATCATTTAGAGAACTTTTACAAATCCTGATGCCATATAAACAATCAAAAGATGTTAATGGCATCTTTTCTTCCGTTGTAATAGTGAACAAAAAGACAAAATGTCTAGGAATTTAAATAAACGGACAAGGAACTTGGGATGCCGACTAGTACAAGTATGGAGGCGCACCATGGCTTCACGAAACTTCATTTTGTCTTATGTAAACTTGTAAACTTTAAATACGATCCAGCTGAAAATAATGGATTTTTTTTTAAATAAACAGGCTGATTGTAACATTCATATGGAAACGTAAACAAGACTTTCCTCCCAAATTCTGGAAACCACAGGAAGAAGCTTGTTCATTTGCTTTTTCTAATGTCAGAGTGGTGAAGTCTTTTCTGAGAGAGACAAAAATCTAAATGTCCTAAGAGAAGAGACCCATGTCCCTGCTCAGCAGGGAGTCTGCTTCTCCCTCTGCCCCTCCTCCCCTCGTGGGTTCACTCTCTCTCTCTCTCTAATAAATTAATAAAATATTTTAAAAAGAGAGAGAGAAGACCCTTAAAAGAGTATCCATTATGTAAAATCAAAAGTCAACCTAGACAAAAATACAGATCAGCCATAAAAGGCTCATTTTTCTACTATATAAAGAGCTCCTTCAAATTAATAAGAAAAGGAAATGAAAAACCCTTGGGTAAGGAACACAGAGAGTTCACAGGAAGGGAACAAATGGCTATCTGATATATGAAAAAATTATTAACGTTACTCAGAATGGTGAAAATGTACCTATAAAATATACTGATAGACCATTTCTCACACATCAGGTTGGCACAAATCAAACAATGATAATACACCTTACCATGAAGAACAAGGTGCTCTTTCTCCCAGCATATTGTTTTTTTTAAAAAAAAAAAAAAATTTTATTTATTTCCTTGAGAGAGAGCAAGCACAGAGGGAGAAGGAGAAGCAGACTTCTCACTGAGTGGGGAGTCCAATGTGGTCTTGATCCCAGGGACCCTGGGATCATGACCTATGCCAATGGCAGACGCTTAACTGGCAGAGCCACACAGGTGCCCCCTCCTAGCATATTATGGATGAAGAAACACGGCCTCCATAAGGCCTGCATGACATTCTCCATCAATCCCAAGTACACCGGCCCATTGACACGGAGAGCCCATTTTTCTTACAGGTAAGCCTACACATGTTGTGCGAGGTGATTCCCTGGGGCATCCATTGTCAAAGCAAGACTGGGGCCAACTTAAATCCTATCATTTGGGGACTGGTTAGGTAGAGTAAGGCATATCCATACCATATTGGCTGCATATAAAAAAGGAGAAGACACTCTCAAGGTATAAACATAGAACAATCTGTAAGGTACAGTGAAGTCAAAAGTGTTAGATATAGAAAGTATGCATACAAAGTCCTGTCAAATAAAAAGGAACTGAAAATAAAATAAACATATACCCACAGAGAGTTATAAACTATCCTCTAGGTGGAGGAACTGAATGACAGGTAGACAGCTACTTATACCAGGTACAACGAGTATTATCCATTCACAAAAAAAAAAAACAACAGGATGAAGTTAAGAGAAGAATCTACTGGTGTAAAGATAGGGGAGGAAAGGAAACTAAAGGGACCCCGTGAAAAACTGCTTTTCTGCTCCTTTTCCTGATTCTGTTCTTGCTAGGACCTACACCCTCCCCTCCCCCGCCGTACACACGCCTCATGAAACAGGTAATGTGGGTCCTCCTTGTACAGGTTAAGGAGTTAATGATTTCTTTGGAGTTTTCCAGCACAAGACAGCACATCTAACATTTTCTAAGATCACTGACTCACCAAGACCCCTGGTTCCGGGGCAGAAGTGACATGGAGAACACCTCAATGCTCGTCTATGTTCCTGGACACCTGAGAAGGCACCTGCACCGAATTACAATCCTCCATAAAAACCCCAGACCTGGGGCATCTGGGTGGCTCAGTGGGTTAAAGCCTCTGCCTTGGCTAAGGTCATGATCTCAGGGTCCTTGGATCGAGCCCCACATCAGGCTCTCTGCTCAGCAAGGAGCCTGTTTCCTTCTCTCTCTGCCTGCCTCTCTGCCTACTGGTGATCTTTCTCTCTCTCTTTGTGTCAAATAAATAAATAAAATCTTAAAAAAAAAAAAAAACCCACACCCCAAGCAAACACCAGACATGCTCTTCTTTCCTTTCTGAGTATCCTGGATGCTCTGTCTGTATCTGCTTTCTCTGTGTCTCAGTAAACTCTGCTCTCACTTCCTCTTGGCTCAAGTTTGATTCCTATCCTGCATGAAGCCAAAACCCGACCCTCTTGGCTGGGGCTGCGGGTACACCATCCTCCCTCCCCTGCCCAGGTGCTCCAACCCAGCCAGCCTGCTGCAAAGGCAACACAATAGAGTAAAAAGGACACAGGGACACCTGAATCCACCAAAAAAAATTTTTAAATCTTAAGTTAAAAGGAAAAAAAAAGGATGCCCAGGTCACACCCCAGTCCAATTATACCAGGATGTGCGGGGGTAGGGCCCAGGCATCGGTATTTTTAAACCTCCCGAGGTGATTCCACTGTGCAGCCAACAGTAAAGACCATGGCTGTAGCGTGACTCTGGGTTCTTGGTCTCAGTGCTGGCGTAAATTTGCATCTAAGTCTGACTCCTCCACTCACAAAGCCCTATCCCTTTGCACTTACTTCTCTGATCTTTGTATCCAGTCCTGGTCAGGGCTATCTAGTCCTTCTCTTCTTAGTTGCCTCATTCTTCCCCTCTAGACAGTAGGTGCTCAGTTTTCTTATCAACTTGCCAAGAACCCAAGTAAATTCCTGACCTCCTGTCACTTCGATGATGAGAAATGTATTACTTCTAATTAAGACGGCACCTGTCCCAGTCCGAATGGGCAAGGACGCTGCCTCTCTTTCTGCCAGTTTGATGGTTTCAGGTGCAAGGAACAGAACACTCAGGCTCCAACAATAAGGTATTTGTTGTTTCAAATAAAAAGCCACCCAATGGTGGGCTGAGCTTCCTGGGAGCGTCAGGGCTCTGCCCCTCCTTCTCTGAGAAGCTCTGGGCTTCCTGAGTTGGCTTCATCTTCATGCTGGTAGTGAGATGGATACAACATTGCCTGCGTTTCAACTACGAACTGCAAAATCCAGAGAACGGGAAAGGAACTGCTTCCTCCCGGGTCTCATTCTCTCTCTCTCTCTCTTTTTAAATGATTATTTTATTTATTTGAGAGAGAAGAGAGCACGTGGATGAGCCGGGGGAGGGGCAGAGAAAGTGGGAGAAGCAGACTCCCCGCTGAGCAGGGGGCCCGATGGGAGTGGGGGTTCCACATGGGGCTCTATCCCAAGACCCCGGCCTGATGACCTGAGCAGAAGACAGCCACTTAACCAACTGAGCCATCCAGGTGCCCCCTGGGTCTCTTTTTTATAAGGAAGAAAACATTTCCTCAAACCCTCCTGCAGTTTTTCTTCTCCCTAATCTCATTAGCCAAACGGTCACATACCCATTCTTCTGCCAGCTATCTAGAAAGAAGAATGGATTATCATGGTTGGCTTACACACACGGCTTGGAGGGGTGCACTTTTCCTCCCAGGAGACATTTGACAATATCTGGAGACACTTTGGGTTGTTTCAACGGTAGTTGGGGTTCTACTGGCAGAAATGCTGCTCAACATCCTGTCCTACACACAACAGCCCCGACAACGTAGAATCCCCAGGCTCAACGTCAATAGTGTCAAGACTGAGACACCCTGCCTGAGACTAATATCAGGGCCCACCCTACAGCAGAGGACAGGGTCACCTTCCCTTAGTCATGTGATGGCTAAAAGAGCAGGGTTTTTACGCAGAGAACTGACCAATCTTCCCTGCGTCATAGGTGTTGGGCTCCTGTACCAATTTCCTGCAGAGTAATCCAAACGGAGAATTTCAAAATCAGTGGTCTAATCACAATAGGTTATATGGATCTACAGTTCTAGAACCCAGTGAGGTTAATATTCTTTTTAAAAATTTTCTATTGAGATATAACTGACATAAAACATTGTATTAGTTTCAGGTGTACAACATAATGATCTAATATTTGTGTACATCAAAAAAATGATCACCCCAATAAGTCTAGTTAACATCCATCACCACACAATTTTTCCCTTGTGATGAGAACTTTTAATATCTACTCTCTTAGCAACCTTCAAATATACAATATTATTAACTATACTCACCATGCTGTTACATCCATGATTACATCCCATGATATTTATTTTATAATTGGAAGTTTGTACCTTTTGACTTCCTTCACCCATTTCATCCACTTCCATACCCCCTAACATTCTTGATTTAATATGCATATTTCTGCAGAACTAGAAGGCTAGGCACTCAAGATGGCCACAGGACATGTGCTCACTGGTCAATCGAAGAGCATTACAAATGTGCTCTCTAAATCTTTTCGGAGAGGGAGGTATGACTTTACTATTGGTAGAATTTTAGCAATCAGGGAAAATGTGAGGTTGGCTGCTTCTGCTCGCAACACTGGCTGGTATCTCAAGGAGACATGGGAGTTCAGGGAGTCAAGATTAAAGTATCAGCTGAAATACCCAGAAGAACAATATATCCCTGTTCTTTGTTTTTTGCTGAGACAGTTATTTACCCAATATCTCTCTGGCCTGAAAACAAAACCATTCATTACAAAGACCAACTTTTCAGAGCAAAGAGCAGGGTTAACATGCCATCCCAACAACTGCATATGTCTGGGTAGATTTCTGATTCCTACACCTCTGGAAATCTCGAGAACTAACTCATGCCCATGGAGTAGGCACAGATTCCTGGCGTATCAAGACTCAGCCACCCTCCAGTGGATGGCAGCAGGCTTGCATGCCAACAGAACTGTCCCAGAGTTCTCTTCTGAAACTTAAAGTCAGGTTCATTCACTCACACCCCTATAAGTTATTCACTACCTATGGTAATCATTTGTTCTAGTCACCAAATATTTCTTGTTTTCCCTCAGGTTCATGGTAGGATTGCACATCCTGTCCCTTTAACTTTAGAGGTGGTCATGTGAATTGCTTTGTTTAATGAAACCTTCAGCAAGTACACACACAAAAATTAAGCTTTAGGGGCTCCTGGGTGACTCAGTTGGTTAAGTGTCTGCCTTTGGCTTGGGTCATGATCTCAGGGTCCTGGGATGGAGCCCTGCATCGCACCGGGCTCCCTGCTCAGCGGGGAGCCTGCTTCTCCCTCTCTCTCTACCCGACCCCCTGCTTGTGTTCTCGCTCTTTCTCTCTCACTCTCTCTCTTAAATAAATAAATAAAATATTTTTTTAAGATTGAGCTCTGGCTATCATGGAAGCATAGAGAGACAGTCTCCATCATCCCAGTTCCCTGGGTAAGGAGAACATGGAGCAGGATCCACGCCAACCTGTAATGGACAAGTAGTATAAGCAAGAAACCACCAGTTAAGCCACTTAGATTTGGGGCCATCTGTTGCAATAGTAGAGACTGTTATATCCTGACTGACACGGTTCCCAAAATGCTGACTCACCTCCCGTCATTTGTGCCCTCCATCTCCTTCCTGTATTTCTCCAGTCTGATCTTCTACTTCTCTTTTCGCATCCCAACACAGTGTGTCTTCTGGAGTCCCAATTTTGCACCAGACAAGTTCCCTTGCATCCTTGGCTTCTCCATAGAATGTGTCCTTCACCTCTGGGCCTTACCTGACCCTGGCTCTCCTCTAGAGGCTTCTCCTCTGTCACATCTCAGACCTGAGGGTTGGGAGGTGATATTGGTAGTCCCAGTGCCAACGCTGCTTTTACCCTTGAGTAAAAATTCCACTCCTTATTTGATGGACATCCTGGTCACTCCTCTTCCACTACCCTCTTGGGCACTTGGATCATAGTTCTCTTCTCTTCTCCAAGTCCTGCAGAATCCTGGGAGGCTTCAGTTAGCCTATGGACAACTACCAAACACCCTAACCTTGTAGCTTCCTGACTTTTCCAAGTGTGGTAGTCTCCACCTTGTTTGTGCTCTGGGCACATTCTCTGAGGTTACATCATAAATCCCGTCTCCGCTCAGAACTGCTTCCCTTTAGCCGTTGAGGCTGTGATGACCCACCATGGGGGGACAATGAGTTGGCTCAGTAGGTTGAGCTGCACTGGACACTAAGCAACCTTCCACTTGCCAAACCATGTCCTAGAGCAGAGGTTCTCAAATTTTAATGATGTATTCTAATCACCTGGGGATCTGGTTAAAAGTCAGACTCTGCTGAAGCAGATCTGGTGTGAGACCCGAGTGTCTGCATTTCTAACCAGCTTCAAGGTGATGGCCATGCCTCGAGATCTCACTTTTAGTCACAGGGAGTGAAATATACCTGAGATGGGGCTGCCCTGTGCTTCCCAGTCTTCCTTGGAAAGAGCCGGCCACCACCTCTTTGAGCTGTCATCAGTCCCCATGGAACCCTCCCAACAACGGAAGACCTATCTCAAGGAGTCCACACCAAATGGTGAGCTCTGCCTGGAGTCTTCCATTTTGACTTTTAATTTTTTAGAGGACCCCAGATGCAAATGGTTCACTGATCTTCACTGCATAGCACACTCTCAACAGCCCATGAAATGTTCCTCCACTTGTGGTTTATTTCTTTTCATTTTCATTTTTTTGCAGCCCTTCAACCCTGATACCCATACCTCTTTCCTTCCTAGCCCTTGTCATAGGTCAGCACACTAATATGTTTGGTATAGGTCCTTAAATATGCCTGCATTCAACCTTGTAAAATGAGTTTTATATGTTTATGCTTTTAAATTAGGTAAATGACGAGCAATTTAAAAAGAAAAAAAACACAAGAGACCTTCCGTATGCGGTCTTGTATGGCTCTTCCTGATGAGGTGGCTGACATTTATGTCCCCCTTAGTTATACAGGAAAACAATGCACCCCATATTATTTGAACCAGCCCTGGCAAGTCTGTCTCTTGCAACCAAAATGACCTAAGGAACACTCTGCTTCGTGGAGGTGTTTGCTAGGCTTAACTGAGAACAGGATGTGGTGTCTGGACTTCCCAGACTCATGGATCCTTAATGTCAGATCCTCTTTTGTTGTAGTTGGCAAAGGGCTGAATGAAGAGTGATTTAGGCCAGGATTAAGGATTCAGTCTCCATATGGCCCAGTTAGCTCTGCCAGATACCAAGAGCACCCCTAACACTAGCCTAAAATATTATTGCAACCCCTTTGACATAAAGATAGAAGTAAAAAGGTTTAAAACATGCGACCAGACTTGATTAGACAGACAAGCCAGTGGGCAAAGTAAAAAGTCCAGAAACAGACCCAGAGACATATAAGGGTTTAGTTTACATTAAAGGTGGTTTTTCAAATCAGCAAGGAAAAGATGGATTAACTCGTAAACGTTGGAACATCAGGGTGGCCATCTGGGAAGACAAATTAACTCAGATTCTTATCTTACTGCTTATAATAAAATAAATTCCAGATGAAGCAGAGAATAATATGTTAAAAAATTAAATTGTTAGAAAAAATTATTAAAAATTAAATTATTAGAGAAGTTTTAAAATAATCTCCAGTTAAAGCTTTTCTAAGCATCACACAAAAACCCAGATACCTCAAAAGAAAGATGAATTTAGGTACATTAAAATTTTGTAATTCCTCAAGACAAATCCACCATAAACAAATGTCCTTAAAACATAAGTAGCCTATATAGGTCAATAAGAGAAAGACCATTGTCCCATTTGAAGAAAAGGGGGGGCAGGAATATGAAGAGTTCATAGAAAAAAATATATAAATGCTCTAAGTATATGAAAAAATACTTGAGATCGGGGCACCTGGGTGGCTCAGTTGGTTAAGCAACTGCCTTCGGCTCAGGTCATAATCCCAGCGTCCTGGCATCAAGCCCCGTGTCAGGTTCCTTCCTCAGCAGGGAGCCTGCTTCTCCCTCTCCCTCTGCCTGCTACTCTGCCTGTTTGTGCTCTCTCTCCATCATAAAAAACAACAACAACAAAAACTAACCTAAAAAATACTTCAGATCACTTATAAAATGAAAAAGGCTAACAAAAATTACAATAAAAATGTATTTTTCAGCTCACAGTTTGACAACATTGAAAGATTTAGAAACCACACTGACAAAGATGTGTGAAAATAGGCACTCTCATAAATTTCTCCAGAGGATAATTTGACAATATCTATCACAGTAAAAATGAGGGCACCTGGGTGGCCGAGTTGGTTAAGCGCCCCACTCTTGGTTTCAGCTCAGGTCACTATCTCAGGGTCAGTGAGGTAGAACCCCCTCCAGCTCCTCATTTGGCAGGGAGTCTGCTTGGGATTGTCTCTCCCCCTCCTCTGCCCAGCCCTCCCTCTCCCACCCCGGGTGCGCGCTCTCTCTCTCTCTGTCAAATAAATAATTCTTTAAAAAATATTTAAAATGAACATAGCCTTTGACTTTTAGGAATGTATTCACAAACATACTTGAATATGTGTGAATTACATGTGTCATTTTATTACTGTAAATTATGATTTGTCCAAGTAATGGAACACCATACAGCTATAAAAAGTTGTGAAGCTTTTGGATTACTAACGCAGAACACGTCATTTAGAGAAAAGAGCAAGATACAGAACAACGTCGAGTAGGGGGAGGAGGAGAGTGAAAAACACAGGCCCGCTTGCAAGTGCAAGGAAGATCTTCGGAAGGTGATGAAAGCGACTTTGAGGGGAAGAGGCAGCAGCTGGCATAGGAGCGAAACTTCATGTTTCATGTTTGCCTTTCGTACGAATTGAGTTTTATAGCATGGGCACCATTATGAAATGTAATATAAAATTTAAATAATAGTAAATATCTCAAACGCTACTGGTTTTTCCAACAGAAACCTTGGTGCCCACTGAGTTTTGGTTCTCATTTCTGTGGACTGTATAAACAAATAAAAAAGGAAGCTTAAAAAGGAAGTAGAAAGAAACTCTCTGGAGAGGGTCTGTTTTTATTCCGCAGTTTGGGTGTTCTAGGTATTTGGTGATGAAGTAATGCCTGCTTTCTCAAACTGGGAGCAAGAGAAGCGGCTCTCCCTCCCTCCCTCCTTCCCTCCCTCCCTCTCGAGAGGAGGGTGCACATGGACACAGAGAGTGGGCGCCAGGTTGTGAACCTGACAGACTGATCTAGGAGAGCTGGTGCTGACTGGTGGGGACCGGCAGGCAGCAGGGGATTTCTGGACCAAAGGGAGAGACAGGAGCCCACAAGCTGCTGATTCAGCAACAAATCAAGGGCCAGAATGCCTGGGACCCCTCTGGAACACAGCTGACCAAAAAGAAAGGGACGCCTTCTGGGCGTGGAGAAGGGAGCACAAAAGAAATAAAGAGAGAGAAGAATAGCAGAGGCAGAAGCCCGGGTCTTGGACAGGCAAAAAATATCAGGGTTTGGAGTGGGGACGTAAGGACTGGGGGAGAGGTAGGGGTTCAATGCAACCGAGGCAGGGACTCCAAATCTCTCTTTATTTTCTGTGTGTGGTGATCCTATCGGGAGATAAGGCCTTCTACTGTCACTGCAGGGCTTGATCTCACATTCAGGATAATGACAGTGGGTTAATATTTAGCCCCACTTGGAAACCGATCAGCACACAGTCTAAGAGCTTTCACAGATGGGCCTCTAAGAGCAGCACCAAGCGTAACATGCCCTCAAGCTTCAAGCTTCTCTCGTACTGGTACCGTGTTGCTGCTCGGGTCATCTTTACCCAGCCCTCTATCACCCTGTTTCCCTTGCCCTATAGACTTGCATTCATTCATTCAACCAGACCTACAACACCAAGCCCTGTACCAAGCCCAGAAACACAGTGGTTTTCATGATAAACCTCCACAGAGCTTACAGCTTAGGGAGGAAACAGACAGTTGAAAAGCTAAACCCAAATAAGTGTGTAATACAAATTACAACATGTGCTATGAGCAAAAAAGAGAATGTATTCTGAGAGTGAGAAGCTGGCAGCCCAGTTTAGATCGTGTGGTCAGGCAAGAGGGCTGCCTCGATGCATAGCTCTAAGGGACATTGCCCATGGAAAACACAGTGTGCACGGCACACCGGGAGGTCCGCCAGGCAGAGTGGGGCCAAGGAGCCTTCCAGGAGAGGGAAAGGCATGCTCACAGACATGAGAATAGGAAATATTTGGGCAAGGACAGGCCACTGCAAGAAGAACAAAGGAGAGGCAGCATAGAGGAAGGGAGTCATGAGATGAAGCCCAGATTCATGGGGAATATAGGAGACCATGAGAGGAAAGTGGGATTTTCATTCTAAGTTGAGTGGGAAGACTCTAGAGAGCACTAAGCAGGTGAGTGACATGGTCCAAGGTATAAATGCTTACAAGCCACTTGGGCTTCCCTCTGGGACACGGGCTAGAAAAGAGCAGAAGGAGTGGGTAACCAATTTGGAGGCCACTGAGTCAACCGGGCCAGAAGTGAAGGTGGCTCGGCAAGAGATGACAGCTGCAGAAAGAGAGAGACCAGGGGACGGAGTCGAAAAAGTTCTAGAGATAGAAGACAGAACACTTGCTGGTAGGGTGAATGACTCCAGGTTTCTGGCTTCAGCAAATGGGTTGTTCCATTTATTGAGACAGGGGGACATGGGGAAGAATGGGTTAGTGAGTAGATCCAGAGTTCCATAAGCTGAAATGCTTACAGTAACTAAGGAGACAGACTTTATGAGCTTGTGTTCCCATCAGAGATCTGGTTGGAGACACAATATGAGCAGCGTAAGTTTGTATTCAAAGCCTTGTGAAAGTTTGGATCCTCTAGTGAGGGAGTGTGCACAAAGAAGCCTTGTTTTCTAACGTGTTTGAAAGTTTTTCAGGGTCTCCCATACATTGCAGACTACAACCTACAAAGTTTTTTGGGAGCAGCTGAGAACAGTTCTTCACCTCTGCCTTCAGCAGTGCAGACATCTAGAGCACAATGCCTCACTTCCCAGCATCTCTGCTCATTCACATGTGGGAATCCTTCATTTATTCTCTACCTCTGATTCTGGGTCTAGTCACACATTGATTAAAAGGCCTCTTAATTGTCTTAGGACACAATGATGTCACAGTGCAAAGTTTCAAGCATGGATTGGAAACAGCAACGAGGGTACGAGGGAGTGTGAGGGCTTGCAGGATATGTTCATCCTTAACTATTTCTCCCAGGTTCCAATGGATCCTGGACTGGGACGCCCAGCCAGCCTCTGGGAGAACTGAAACACCCAGAGCTTTGCTTACTAAGGGTATGCCAGCATCTCTCTTTGGCTCTGACGTTCGTACTCTTCAATAGAGAGGATTTGTTTGGGCTTATTGTCGCAGCCAACGTGGGTCCCCTGCACTGAGTTAAGTTTTTCTCCCAGCCGCCTCCCATGGGTTGAGCTCCATCATGTCCAATCTATACCAGTTTCCTTTAGTATGGGTGATGATCCCCATTTCAGGCAGTCACTGTCATGGAAATGAGGGTCATCGCACTCCTGGTGCAGACTTGGACCCCTGCAACAAAATACAGCCTCTATTTGAGCCTGCTGGCCTCTGAAGGGGCTGGGGATACAGACCCTTTTAGAGCATTGGCTTAAAGTAACTACAGTTCCTGGTCCCAAAGTCACGGCTGTTGCTACAATTCTTCCTCATCTGAAAGTGCCGAAGTGTGAACCTTCAGTCTGATGAGGTTATAAAGTGACATGAGGAAGGATCGTTGGAAGGCAGGCAGGCAGAGACAAGCCCCACTCCACTCCCCAAGAGGAAAACCACCCTTAAAAGGATTTTACCCTGCCCTGAAAGAAGCCCTTCACCCTTTCCCATATGACATACAGGTAACAAAAATCTATCAGTTTATGAGGCCGTTGAACTTGTAAACCACCAGTCTTGGCGTTGCAGGATTTTTTTCCTCTGTCATTGCCTGTGGTTCTTGGTAATGCCATTTGAAGAATGAAGAGGTAGACCACACAGGGTGGTGGGCAGCAACACAAGGTTTATTAAAGATAGCAAAGTGATAGTACAAAGCTCCCGGGAAGGGTGGGGACTTGAAGGGGTTGCCCGTGGAGTATCTATGGCTAGGGAGGGTTAATCAGATTAAAAGTTGATTAAAAACCCCTAGCCATAGATACTCCAGGGGCAACCACAGGCAATGACGGAGAAAAAAATCCTGCAACACCAAGACGGGTGGTTTACAAGGACCTTCAACGGCCTCATAAACTGCATTGGGGTACGTGCTTGCTCTATTTTACAACTCCTATCTGCCAAGTTCTACATGCATTTTATTTCTCTCAAACTTGAGAAAACTCTGTAGGAACGTTTCTGAACATTCCTCAAACACCTCTTAATTATGGGCTCAGCCTTTGGCTCCAAGGAAATAAGACTCATCCAGTTTCACAAAATTTCAAGCTAGTCAGGAACTGGGAAGCTTTGAGGCAAAGCAATCAAGGTAGATTGAAGACCCGAGCGGTGAAGGGTCATTAAACTAACCATGTATAGACAAGTTGAACTTCCCTTCAGGGTTGAACTTCAGTTACAGATGGTCAGATCTTTGAGACATTTTAAAGAGTACCCAGGTAATAGAAGTTCCCACCTTTGAGGTCAACCAGAAAAGTCACCTATGTGTTATGGATCCAAAGGAGGAAAGGGATAGGGACCGAAGGGGTTTTGTCAACCCTCCAGGACATCATTTTCAAAGCCTTGTCATTTTAGGACACAGCTCTCATAGTTTCCTGACATTTCTGAATATCCTGGGGTCACAGGACTACCTGATGGTGAGACAGTCTTCTGGTCCAGCAAACAGCCTTGGAAGACAGAGATAAGGTCTCCTTCCAGAGCACTGGCAAGTTTATTTACTGTTTGGTATAATAAAGATAGTGTCTCCCTCCAGGGCAAAGTTCAGGTACGCTTACTGTCCATTATAAAAGATTCAAGTTCCCCAAACTTGGGGTTCCTCTCTTCTGATGTACCCCCTCCTTGTGCAAGCATTACCTGGCCCTTTCATGTATTACCCTGTGGAAATTGAGGTTTGAGGAACAAACACCAAAGTGATGTTACCTGAGTTACTGCTATTGCTATAAGTAATAGCCTGTGCTTTATCTCTGACCCAGGAATCTTATGTCTTCTGCCCACACCCGTGAGCAGGCTTACTAGCTTGCAGGTAAGGTAAAATCTCAAACCCCTCATAATTATTGACAGTCAGGCACCTATCTATGTAATCCTGGCCTGGAACTCAAGGCCAGCATTTATTTTACTTTTTTAAGATTTTTATTTTTAAGATTTTTATTTTAAGATCACAAGTAGGCAGAGAGGCAGGCAGAGAGAGAGAGGAGGGAGCAGACTCCCCGCCAAGCAGAGAGCCCGACGCGGGACTCGATCCCAGGACCCTGAGATCACGACCTGAGCCAAAGGCAGAGGCCCAACCCACTGAGCCACCCAGGCATCCTCAAGGCCAGTGTTTAATCTTCCAAACAAAATTCCCTTGACAGCCCAAGTGGAGGGATTCTTTCCCTTCTGCAGATTGGCAGACTGCATGAATGAGCGCACAATATTACAATTTCCTTGAGACTCTAAATCTGAAAGCTTATTCCAGAAGTTCTTCACAAAAGTCCCAGCACTGATCAAAGGCAGGTAGGCAGGAATGACCATCTGTGACAGTGACCGCACACCTGGACCAGGTGTTTTCTAGGTTTTCCTCCCTGGTGGCAGCCAAGAGCCTCACCCATGACCACACCAAAAGCTCTCCTTCCTCCGTCCTGCCTGAGGTTGGGTTATTCCCTCTCCTGCCTGTTGCTTCTCCCCGCTAAGTTCTTCAAGGTCACCTTGTTCCCTTCATCTCTGCTGCTTCCTCCGTAAACCACCCTCATCATCTCTTTCTAACCCTGACCCCAGCTTCCACTTTCTCCCACTCCAGTCTGGATCCCATGCAACCATCATCGTTTCAGCTTCCTTAGCTGCCCATCACTTTCCGCAGAGGCTTTCAAGCCAGGCAAACCTGGTGGTTGCTTGTGTCTGCTTGGTGTATTGGACTGCTTTACAACATTTTGGAAAAAAAAAAATGCTAGCCTGAAAGATAACTCTTCAAACCTTTAGTGTATCACTCAAAGCCCTTCCTGCTAGTGCCCCACTCCTATCCTCTCCCCATCCTCAGAAGCCCTCCTTTGAGCCACTTTTCCTACACCCGTATCACCTATATTTTTGTTTCTTGTTTTGTTTTGACCATCCGCTGTTTTGATCAAGCCTCACTGCCCACAAGATCAGGTCCAAACTACTTAAGTTTGGATTTATCGCTCTCCCTGTTCTGCTATGTGTCCTTCCTGATACAAACTCTCCCCACCAGCAAGTTTGGTCTCTTCCTAATACAGTGGGAACTGGGTTCCTAGGAGACTTCTTTGAATGTCTGTTTACATTATGATGGCAAACTTTTCTTTCTGCTATCTGTCCCCTCCACCCCTGAGTTCCCCATCCTCCAGCACTGCAAACACATAGAACCACAATGGACAAAGCCATCTCTGATCACTCCAGCCCATGGAGTACCCCAGTGTGCGTGTGAGGAAGTGTATGTGTGTGTCCCCAACCTGTTAACTCTGGCATCTGGAACACCTCACTCCACCCCAGTATCCTCTCTCCCCCAACACTCATATACATGCTTAGTACCTGGCAAAAGTCGACTCCCAGTGAATACAAGTTGCTTCATTGAACTCAAGGATCTTTCCTTCTGGTTTCCCCCATCTTTCCACTCGAGTAACACAAATTCCTGATTTACAACATTGCCTCTGATTCCTGACTTGTGCTGTATGTCATGCTATCACCCCACAATCCAACCTGAAACGCCCTGTTCTTTTCTTCCTTCCTTACCTACTCAATTCCTATGTATACTTTTTTTTAAAGATTTTATTTATTTATTTGACAGACAAAGATCACAAGTAGGAGGGAGGCAGGCAGAGAGAGAGGAGGAACCAGGCTCCCTGCTGAGCAGAGAGTCCGATGCGGGGCTCTATCCCAGGATCCTGGGATCATGACCTGAGCCGAAGGCTGAGGCTTTAACCCACTGAGCCTCCCAGGCACCCCAATTCCTACATATTCTTGAAGATACAGTTCCGTTGTCACCTCTTTGTCCAGCCCAAGTCTTGGGTCTACCTGTACAACTTCAACCATAAGGCTAATTTATTCTGTGGATTCAAAGTTCCTTGATCTTGTGATTTATTTAATAGAACCAGGTCAAACTTTGTATCCTACAAGCAGATAACCCATTGCTTACCTCTAGTACCCCTTCCATCCTGGTACTCATCACCGTATATTATAAATATCTGCTTCTATGTCCACCTCACGCCAAGAGATGATGAGCTCCTTGAGGGGAAAAATATTGGGTCTTATCCATCTTTATGTTCTCAACCATAGAACACTCTATGTGTTCTCAATAAATATATGCTAAATGAAAATGTGAGTTCTTCCAGCTCCTCACTGTGATAGTTCATTTTATGCATCAACTGGATTAGGCTATGATCTCCAGATGTTCAGTCAGATTCTTTTTTAGACATAATTACATTGAAATCAGTAGACTTTTAGTAAATCAAATTACTCTCCATAATGCAGAGTAAACTTCAAGTAAAGCAGATTATGCTTCATAACCATCCAGTTAATTGAGGTCCTTAAGAGAACAAATAATGACATCCCCCAGAGGAAGAAGGAATTCTGCTGCTCGGAAGAATGCTTACTAATATATCAATCATGTGGGTATAGAAGTGACGGCAGCATCTGGGAAGCCTGATCCAGAGTTGGAAACTGGAAGGACAGCTGGAGCAGAAGGACCAAGAGAAGGGAGAAGAAGTTTGGGGGAGGAGAGTGACTGAGATAATGGAATGTGGAAGCGGAAGCTGGGTCAGGACAAAGGAGTCATCCAGAAGAGGGCTGGTGGATGGTGAAGAAACAGGAGGATGACAGGACAGAATGAGACCACAGAAACAGACTTATACACAGGTGTAAGAGTCAGAGAGTGGCCTCTGACGTTCCTTGTGAGGGTACGATTTCAGAGCTGGTGCAGGCTCTGATCATGGCACTTCCAGATATGGTTAAAGAAATGGACAAGGGAAGAAAAATATAGGAAGGACCTTGTATTAGACTCCAGAGAAGTAGAACCAATAGGACATGTATGTATTGAGAGAGGAGTTTATTTTAAGAAATTGGCTCACACAGTTGTGGAGGATGCCAAGTCCACAATCTGCAGGGCAAGCCAGCAGACTGGAGGCCTGGGAAAGAGTTGATATTGCATTCCATTACATTCCACATGTATTGTTTCCAACTTTACTGTTGTAAGAAGTATTGGAATAAACACCCTTGTCTAAAGTAGCATCAGTTTGGGGCACCTGGGTGGCTCAGCGGGTTAAAGCCTCTGTCTTCAGCTCGGGTCATGATCCCAGGGTACTGGGATCGAGCCCCACAACAGGCTCTCTGATCAGCAGGGAGCCTGCTTCCTCCTCTCTCTTTCTGCCTGCCTCTCTGCCTACTTGTGATCTCTGTCAAATAAATAAAATCTTAAAAAAGATAAAGTAGCATCAGTTTTTGTAAATATTTCATGTATATACAACTTTGTATCTTAAGACCACACACTGCCTTTTCCAAAATATGTCTTTCTGGACAGCAGATCAACCAAGTGAATGTGGCAATTGCAGAGCATGATGCAAGCTTTTAGGGTGGAGAGGAAGCGTGTGGCCTTGAACATGAAATGGTAAGACATTTTTTTCTTTCTTCCACCTTCTTTCTCTTGTCATCGTGTTTTTCACTTGCTGTTTAATGTTGTTCTCAAAAGAGAGAAATTAAAATTTTAAATTATTAGCATGAATTTTACTGTTCCTCTTTATACATCGTGCAATGCCAATTTCAAATGCAAACACAGGAACACCTGACTCATATGCAGAATAACTGCAGTTATAGAGTTTGTATTTTATAGCTGGCACGTGCACGTGTGTGTCATTCTTACCAGAATAAAATTCACTCACCTGTTTTTCTTTTACTTCTTGATGTACATACCAGTCTACAAACACTCTCTACCTTAGGCTTACCAATGACTAAGGAAGGAACTGTGGGTCTCCCAGTCTTTCCCTTTCCTTCTGCGTCATCATTTGCAGAGTAAGTGCAATTAGAAGGATATGATAAGGTTCCTTGATTTTTTGTTTCTTAAAGTGCTTTCTTCCTGCATTTCTGGTTGAAACAGGAAGTGTGGCCTCTGGGGCTATAAAAATCCCATTTATTCAGTCATAGAAATAACACACTTACCTAGTATTCATTTTAGGTCTCCCTGAACTCTCACACATCATGTGTCCACCAGGATTCCTTTCTTGTGGGGCTTTGTGAATGCAATACACATGGGACAGCAAGGAATGGCAGACCCACACGCTGCACGTATCCCCACTATTCACAAGCCTGCTCCATTGTCCTACTGGATTTCACTTGCTAAACACAAGTTCAAAGGCAAAATTATTAAGAACTCCAAGACGGGGCACCTTGTTAGCTTAGTCAGGGAATTCAAGCACCACATTGGGTATGGAGCCTACTTAACAACAGCAAACAACAACAAAACCCTTCAAGATGGCAACAGGGGAGCATTAAATCAAGTGTGGGACCCTTCTGAGTGTGGAACCCTGGGACCACCCATGTCCATGATGAGAAGAAGGAGCAGAGTCAAATGGCATGGTCCTCAAACGAGTTGGTTTCTGGAGCATCTGCCTGGCTCAGTCAGCAGAGAATGTGACTCTTGATCTTGGGGTCATGAGTTGAAGGCCAAGTTTAGGTGTAGAGATTTGTTAAAAACATTCTTTTAAATAAAAATAAATAAATAAACAAATAAATAGGTAAGTAGTTGGCTTCTGAAAAAAAGGAGACTGGAGGAGTGTTAGCAAAGAGTTTGGAGAACAGTGGTAACTTCTGCTTCCTGGTAAATATCCCAGGAATGCCAGAAAATACAGTGTATTCTCCATAAGATATAAAATTTAACATAGATCAGTTAAATCAATAATAAGATCAGGGAATTTAGAGTCCAGATATGGGGTGGGGGGATCAACCGCATGGTTAAAGTTTTCCAGGATGACACAGAACTTGGGTAAAACACTGTGACCTGGGTCCCTAGGACCTCAAGGACTAGGAAGAAGATCCACAAGGCACACTGACAATATAGGTTGGTACTGCCTCAAAGGGCAGAGAGTTTTAGAAAGGTGGAGGAAAATGTTTGGGGAGGAACAACAAAATGCTAGGAGAATTCTGATAACCTGCCTCCACCCCCTCCATGGGAGTTAGTCAATGAACATCCCAGGCTCTCCAGGAAGAATCAGATAACAGGCAAGCAAGGGAAGGTTTTGTTTGTTTGTTTTTAAAGAGATTCAGGCTATAAGAGGATTTGTGTATCATAACGAAGTGTTCCAGAGACATGTTGGAATGGGACTTGAATTCTGAGTATAAGAGACATTGGAGGCTTGGTTGAACTAGCTGGGCTCGAGTCCAGAAGGAAATCTTGCTGTTGGACTTGCCTTGACCCACGCAAGGAGAGACTTGGTGATGCTCTGTTGACTGTCATGATTGTCCCCTCTCCTCTTACAGGTGCCTCCTAACCAGTCTCCCTGCCACCAGTCCCACTGCACACTCATCCACCAACAACTTTGCTACCAGTTATCCTTCTTCCTAAAATACAATCCCCAGTACTTCGCACGGCTCACAAGGCCCATCCCAGCACGGCCGCCCATCCTCCGTCCAGCCTCAGTGTCTACCACTGCCCAGTCATCTCCTTCTGGGACAGTCAGCCCCGTCTGGCTGGCATTCCCAAACATGCCAGTGCCTCCATACCTACCCTGATCTCTGATAATTTCTGCCTAGAATGTTCTTCTCTCTCCTCTGCCAGGTAAGAATCCACAGGTGTGCTAGTAAATTGGCTCTCCTAAAAATAAATAAAGAAACACAGATTTGTAGCCTTCACTGAGGTACTATGGTGTAAGTACTCCCACCATGGCTGACTGCAAGCTACTGACAGGAGGTTACTGAACAGGAAACTGAGATGAGACGGGCATAGTCTTTTCCTGGGAGCCAGGATGATCCGTTCCAACACACCACTGTCCCTCAGCAGATCACCTTTCTTGGTTAAAAGTTCCTTTCAGCAAACCCTACATACTGGAACATAGGAGAGACACATCAGTCTATTTCTTCCTCAGAGACTCCAGAAAAAGCCAAACTTGCCAACACCTTGATTTGGGATTTCTGGCTTCCTGAACTACAGAGAATAACTTTTTATTGCTTTAGGCTACCCAGTTTGTAGTCATTTGTAACAGCAGCTCTGGGAAACTTCTATAGTCCTATGCTTCAAATTTTTCTGTATCAATTCTATATTACTATATATTTTAACTTGAAAATGAAAGTTTTATGGCTCTCCTTTTGCCTACCTATTAAATATTATGTTCGTATCTGCCTTCCTATCCTTACCTCCCACTCCTCCTCAGCTCAGCATGAACTCTCACTCTTTTCTTAGAGATGGGGAAACAAACCATAAGAGACTCTTAAGAATAGAGAACAAACTGAGGGCTGGTGGAGGGAGGTGGGGGGTGGGCAAAATGGGTGACGGGCATTAAGGTGGACACTTGTGATGAGCACTGAGAGTTGTATATATAAATTCTACTCCTGAAACCAGTATTACACTATATGTTAACTAACTGGAATTTAAATAAAATTTTGAAAAAGAAACTTATTTTTTCTTACAATGTGTCACTTTGCAGTTCCCCTAACATGCCACGTCTTTACATACTCTACCCCACAGTACTGTCTTCACGAGCACACGGGCAGTGCAGTCACACAAGCCTCCACATTCACAGGGCTCCGTGCTTGGAGTAGAATGCTCTGTAAGGGCTCTCTTGAAATTCTTAATTGTCTCTTTGAATTTCTAAGTGAAGTCCAGTGGGGCAATGAAAGGTATGCCAGGCGCTTAGAGACTCTGCTCATATGTGGTCCCACCTCTTGGCCACCTGCTCCCTGCCCCTACAGCCCGATATCTCCCTTCCCACTCTGCGACATCTGCTACCCTCTGCCTGGGTGACAACTGAGTCAGTCAGTCCTCCATTGCCCTCCAGCCTGAGCTGCGGCCCAGGGGTATGAGTGGGGAGGGTCAGGTTTGGGCATAAGCCCTGCCGGCCATGGTCACAGCCATCCCTGCCCCCTGGGCTGGCCGTGCCCTGGCGATGTGTTTTGGCAGGTAACTCAGTGGGGGCCTCTCCCCCACCTTTGATCCAGGATCCGCACACGTCCCTGTGTAGAGACTGCAATCTCCTGGGGGTCACCATCACATATGGGTTGGGGCAGTGAACTGACAGGAAGGGGGACTGATTTCCCAGCTCCCTAGCCACACCCCCACATTCTCACTTTGCCCCAGGACCCCAAAATTATGTCACCAACCTCACTGTTCTCTCTACCTGGGGTGCCCTTCCCCTCTTCTCCTGTTTAATACAAAATAACAACAACAACAATAATAGTAACTATTATTAACTGAGTTCTTTGCTATTTGCTAAGCACATTAGACTCTAAGGAAGACAAGACATACAGAGATGGTTATAATACCAGGTAGTTGGGGAGCAGAGTAGGTAGAAATGAAGTGGAGATGGCTTCTAGGTGAGGCATCTGAGAGTCGGGAGTTTTGGGCTGCCCCTGAGGGATTCACAGCAATTCAGTGTCCCCCTGACCTTGTTCTGTGGGAGGCCAGGTGGGAGGCTCTGTCCTCGGATAACGGGAATAAGCAGGGAGCAATCACATGGTCTAGAGAACCATCAGGGAACACATTGTAACACCTCAGGACTAGAAGACCCAGCATCTTCTGAGGACCTCTTTTGGGTTACTTCCGGATCTTTTTAACTCAAAGAGAGAAGCAACTCATTTGAGAAAGCACTGGGAAGTCTGTCCCTCCCAGACACTTCTCTGCCAGTAAGTAAACCCCAACTAGTCATTCAGAGGCATGTCCTCACCTCACTGCTATTAGGGAAAGGAAAAGGACATCTCTACAGCTGGGAGAGCCAAACCCGGGGACCCGCAAAAGAGGCTCATAGATAATGGAAGCAACTGGCTCTTTTTTGCTTACGGGGGGCAGAGACTCTTGTCCCAACTTGGGAATACTTTACAGCAGGGGTTTCAGGCTTCAACATGCACCAAAATCACCTGTTGCTTTATTAAAGCAGAGCTGGGCTCTATCCCCAGAGTTTGATGCAATATGTCTGGGATGGAGAGTGAGAATTCACATTTCTTTTTTTTTTTAAGACTTCATTTAATTGTCAGAGAGAGAGAGAGCGAGAGCCCATACACAGCAGCAGGGAGGGGCAGAGGGAGAGGGAGAAGCAGACTCCCTATTGAGAAGGGAGCCCAAAGCAGGGCTTGATCCCAGGACCCTGAGATCATGATCTGAGCCCAACGTAAATGCTTAACTGATTGAGCCAACCAGGTGCCCCAGAATTCACATTTCTAGAAAGTTTCCAAGTGAGTCCAGTGCTGCTGGTCTGGGAGCACACATTGAGACCGACTGCTTCAAGCTGGGACAGAGCGTTATAGAGCCTTTGAAAAAATGACTCCACAAACAGAATCTCTCCTGCCCCATCTGCAACCTCCCCACACACCCCTCCTTCCAGCCACACCCGGCCTCTCCTCACTCAAATGTCTGTGCCTTTTTTTTTTTTTAATGCAGAACCATATAAAAGTAAAGTAAGAATCGACTCTAATTCTGCTCTCCAGAGATAGCTGCCACGGATGTTTGGGTATGCCTGGTAGGAAAAATTGAGTTGCCAGCAAGTTACTCTGGAGCAAACTTTGCAAATAAATCTTTCAAATACCCACTTGTAAGCGCTCAAGGATAAAGCAGCCGCGCCATTGCCTCGGTAAAAGTGGCACGCAACATTCTCTCACTTCACAACTGACCTTCTAATGAAGGTTGGCCAACTTTTGCAATAATATCTTGTTCTTGTGTGACATTTTATTTATTTATTTATTTATTTATTTATTTATTTATTTATTTGTCAGAGACAGGGAGGACAAGCAGGGAGGAGGGTCAGAGGCAGAGGGAGAAGCAGACTCCCTGCCGAGCAAAGAGCCCAAGGCAGGGCTTGAGCCCAGGACTCTGGGAACATGACCTGAGCTGAAGGTAGCTCCTTAACCAGCTGAGCAGGCATCCCCTGCTCAAGGTTTAAAAAACACAAGTTAAAACTGAAATTCTGATATTCTGGCTCCAGAATCTACTGTTACCACATGGTGACATGGCCTCACAGTTGTGACCACAGCATGGTTGACCATTTCCTGAAGTGGTCACTTGACGATAACAGTCAACTGTCTGCCCTTTCTAGCAGCTTTTTCTCTAGTAGACATGTACCCTCCCTCACTCTGTCCCAACTGCCCCCTGCCAAATACCTTGGGCTAGAAAATGCAGGGAGCTCAAAATCCTCACCTTCAAGGCATTCTCTCCTTGTCACCTCTGTGCCCTGTTGCCAGTCCCCCTCTCCTTCCCACCATTTTCCTCCTCACCCTGACAGGTGGTCACAGAAGACCAGATGGTGAGGGGTAGTGGGGAAGTGTGGGCGCCATCCAGCCCCCTGGGGACCCCTGGAGCTGGAGGCCCAGAAGCCGTCTCCCCCACTCACTGGGTGATCTGGGACAAGAAACCTGTTTCTTTATCTGTAAGATATGGATGGATAGTAAGGGTGTGGCACTGAGGAAGTGTGCAATAGGTTTAAACAACTCTCATTAATATTTTCACAGCTCAAGGAGAAGAGATGAGCTTGGGACAAGGAAGAGGCTTTGGAGTCACAGGGGGGAAAATGGTGGCAAAGGTAGTTAGAGCCAAAGATAAATGATTATCACAAACCCTGAGCACTCCCAAGGCCATTTGAGCCCAGGTGATCTGACAGTGATCACAACCTCATCAGCTCTTCTCCTTGTTCTACTTGTAAGAAGTCCCTGCCAGCTTCCCGCAGCCTCCTCCCTGCCGACAGTCACCCGGCTGGTAGCTCTTGTGCGCACGCGCGGTACCTGCTACCGGAACTGACCTTCCGCCAGGTGTGCACAGGGCTCCTTGCTCACTTGCTGCACGACTTTATTCCACTGCTCCCACGTGCTTCGGCCTTCTCTGGTTCACTTGGTCTGAACCGGCAAATGCTCTCGCTGCCTCCCCCCACCCACCCTTACATTGCCCGTTTCCCACCCCTGCTCTCCATTTCTCCTCAGCACATTTCACCTTTTAAATACTACATAATTTATATCTCATCTTAATTACTGATTGCCCCTCCCCCGCCCCCCGCAAGAATGGTAACTCTATCAAGGCAAGAATTCTTGTCTCTTTTGTTCACAGTTATTTCCACCACGCTAAAACAATGCCCAACCCAATAACCATCTGTTAAATAAAGGAATAAATAATGCAGTAATTTTTGTTCAGCAGCTCATTCACTTCCCGGACTGAGCTTTCTGTATTTTGCTATCAGCAAGCAGCAGTTAAGAATCAGGAGGTCAAAGGATGGTTCCTCATCTCTCTACAGCTCATTGCAATTTAAGAAGCACTCAGACATGGGCAGCATCAGAATCACTGGAGAGTGTGTTCCAACAGGCCCCTGGGCCCCACCCCAGAGTTTCTGATTCCACAGGTCTGAGCAGGGCCTGAGCTCCAGCTCTGCTGACAGCCTCCCAGGTGCCAATCCCAGGACCACACTGTAGTACAAGGGTCCAGATCAGGAGCAAGCCAGGACCAAGTCCCTCCTTGCAGCAGTGACTAAGTGTCTGGTATATTTCCAGCTCAGTGCACCTTTCATCATTGTCTCTCCAGAATGGGTTCCCCCCCATCCCACCTTAGATTCCCACCTGAGCTTTCCTTGACATGCCCAAGAAGTCCCCAGAGGCCATCAGGTGGCAAAGACCTGCTATAGCTCTGGCCAGGCTGGCTCTCAGACCCTCTGCCACTGTCACCAGCCTCTTCCACAGCCTCAGCGACACTCCTAATTCATCCCATCTGCTTTCCTTCCTTCCTTCCCCTCCCCTCCCCATGGCTTTTCTGTCATTCAAGTCCTGCTTTCATCACTACCATGGGTTTGCCCATCAGGCTCTCCAGGTCCATGACTAGCTCAAGCCCAGAAGCAAGTGCTAGTCTCAGAGCACCAGCAGGTTCCACCCCATCTGCACTAAAGCAGTGGGAGGCTGGAAGGAACCTGATGGGACAGCATCTTCCCAGTGCCCAGTGCGAGCAAAGGCTGAAGGTTCTGGGGTAGGAGAAGCAGGGGGAGAGATGGAAGCAACCCACAAAGAGAACTGGAAGAGAGTTTGTGATGGGAACCAGTGACACCAGGAGGTTATGGAAGGAACGAGGGGGTACAATGGGGCAAAGGATTTTAATCCAAAAGACACACGTGAAGAGTTGACTGTGTGTCAGGCACAGTTCTAAGATCCTCGCATTTATTAACTCTCTTTAATCCCTGCAACAACCCTATCAGGTGTTTTGACAACAGGAAAGTTTACCTTAAGTAAACTTACCACTCCCCGCCATGAGGCTCCACTCCTCCCTCGAAGAGTCTGGTTCTGAGCGGGTGCCTTGAGTTCACAATTAGGAGCTGGATGACCTGAGCCCAAACTGCATTTTTCACTCTGCCTTCTAGGCTCTGCCTTTCCTGGGCTTGTCCCTTCTGTCCCCTCCTCACTCCGGCAAGTCCCGTCTTAGCCCATGTTACTATTAAATGCCAGCCTTCCCATCTGTGGACAGGAAGTCCTGGCTTCAAAGAAAACCTGCTTTTTACTTCTTTTGGCAACTGCCAAGATTTGGAGCCAGGTGAGGTGTGAGCCAAGCACAACTCATGGTAACGAACGGCAAACCTGTTGGCCCTGTCAGAACCAGTTGGTGGTGGGGGGACCTAAAAAAGTACCTGTTCCTGGACCCACCTCGGACCTCCTGAAGCCAAATCAACAGAGATGAGGGAACATTTAAAAGCCCAGGGGGTGGAGTTCCAAGAGCCAGGGCAAGAGCAGGACAAGATGAGGGAGATATTCTACACATCCAGCTTGCATAGCTTTCAGCAAAGCCACTCTGCAGTTGTCCATTGTTATCACAATAATGACAGTAATAATAATGACAAAGATAACCAGACATTTTTGTTTGTTCCTTTCAGTTGTGAGGCTGAGTGCATTCTCCATCCTTCTGTAGGGCATGCACTCGGAAATGGATTCAGCTTTCTGCCTTTAGTCATCATATCTTGGCGTTTGAGGTTGCAGCCAGAGAATAGTAAAGGTCGAGAGCTCTGGGACCTTCGTATATTTGGAACCTGTGACTTCAAGCTACCTCCAAGCCCGGAGTTGATAGGAACAAATTGACTGATTGGAGAATAGTTTCAAGCAGGTTAATTCTGGCATATTTTAGCCCCAATCCCATACCTTATATTTTATTTGCTTTAAATTATTGACCTGAAACCACCTTGGAATGTGTAGCTGAATGCCCCCCGGCTCCTGAGAATTGAAGGGAGCATATTAAAGGCAGCTATTCTTGTCTATGCTGCTGAGCAAGTGTCATATTTTACCGAGAGGTCTTAACAGATCAGCCCAACTGTTGTCAGAAAGCATGACCCAAGACCTACCCTTCTAGGATCAACATTGTCCTTTATGTTTGTTCCTACATTTAGCTGGCTCATTGTCGATAGTCATATTCAGTAAGTTCTTTCATTCAGTTACTCAGTGATTCTCATCCCAGGGCAGTTTTGCCCAGGAGACACTTGGCAATGTCCAGAGACATTTTTCATTGTCACAACTGCAGAGGGGGTTAGAGGATGCCACTGGCATCTAGTATGGAGAGACCAGGAAAGCTACTAACAACCAGAATGCCCAGGACAGCCCCCACAACAGAATTATCTGGCCCAAAGTATAAAGAGTGCAAGAGTCAAAAATCCTTGAGTCACCTGGAAATACATTTTAAGATGATTATATTTTGGAAGGTTCAACAGGAGGTTACATTACTTAATATTATAGTTCATGGTTTTTTAATGGTATGTCAGGTGGGCAATGGTCGAAATTCTTTGAAGCTCTTCCGGATAAAATATTTTACAGTCCTGCCTTTGTGTGAAGAAGATTGAGGCCTTCACAACCTACACATGAAGCTTCCACTTGGTATCCACAGGGTACTTTTCCGAGGGAAATCTTGGCCCTCCCTGTGTGCTGGGCATATGGCCCGATTAGTAGCTTGACGTTCATAGAAGAATGTCCTCTCTGTCCTCAGTTGGGTTCATAGAGTCACCCTTAATCAACTTTCCTATCCACACCCAAGTTCTTGTCCACCCATGTGGCAGGGGCTGTCGAGAACCCAACACCCTTGGACTCTCTTCCACAACAGAGCACCTACGGTCTCTATCAGCACTCCCCACATGCCCCTTGATGTCTAAATGTGGTCCCACTGTGTGTGCCCCCTCTGGGCTGATGCGGTTGAGAAGCAAGCACAGCGTCCCCTCGTCTTCCCCATCCACTGACGGGGAGTGGAGCCACCAGGAGGCTAGGGCTCAGGTCCCTGGGTCACCCTTTGGAGGAGAGCCACCCACTCCCTAGAAACACCTGCTTGGATTGCGTGGTAGCAAAACTACCCTTACGGTAAGCCACTGAGACGTCGAGGTTTGTGTGTTATAGTAATAATAGTAGTAATACAGCAGTTACTGCCAGTGGTCTCGAAACACACCCCAAACCCTTCACTTCCTGCTTCCTTTTTTTTTTTTTCTTAAAGATTTTATTTATTTATTTGACAGGCAGAGATCACAAGTAGCACAGAGAGGCAGGCAGAGAGAGAGGAGGAAGTAGGCTCCCTGCTGAGCAGAGAGCCCAATGTGGGGCTCAATCCCAGGACCCTGGGATCATGACCTGAGCCGAAGGCAGAGGCTTTAACCCACTGAGCCACCCAGGCGCCCCCACTTCCTGCTTTCTTAATCAGTGATAAAAATTACTCTTTATGGAGGAGGATCCTCGGAAGCAGGAGGCGGCAAATTACAGCACTTGGGTCAGTTCCAGCCTGCTGCCTACATCCCAATAGCTGGAGCCCACAAGCTGAGAATGGTTTTCACACATTTGAATGCCTGAAAGAAAAAGGAACCATAAAGAATAATATTTGGTGACACATGTACTCGAATGTTCTGTCATTGCCTTGGCTGTGCTGGGAACTCTGTCTCACAAAATCTCCTTGACTGCCTATCTGGTCGTGGGTCTCAGCAGCCATCACCTCCTCTTTTCGAAGAGGGGAGAGCTGCCCACAGAGGCACAGGCAGTCTTCCCACTCCTCGACTTGCTTCTTGTCCAGCTCTCCGCCCCTTTCACCAGCCCCATGGACCAGTAGTGATGCCAACTCCCACCACCAGACAGACATCTTGCTTCAAACCGGCTCAGCAATGTCATGCTGAACCCCCCACCTTCCACAGACTTCCATACCAGTCCCCTTGGCGGGATAAGTCCAGTGGCAAGGTGTGCCTGGCCTCCAGATTTCCCTGCAAGTTTCAGCTCATCTACCAGCACTACGGCTGGTTAGTGACTGTTCTGTGAGCCTTCAGATCTCCTTCTCAGGCCTGTGTTCTCCCAGTCTCTCCCACAACCGTGAACCAGTCTACTTCCTCCAAGCTCCTTGCTCTGCAATGTTCCTCGTGTTCAACTTCCCTGACTGAGCTCGGACCAGTACAAATGATGGAACACGTTTCACTGCAAGTAGGGTTTACAGCAAAGAACACTTCTCTACTAGACCTCCTAACTTCTGATATTGGCTGCCCACGATATTCTTAGTAAGTGAAATTGTCCTCATTTCTAGATTCCCACCGGAGGAAGAAACATCTCTATTCATGCAAGTTTCTGGTGCCATGAAAAGTTCTCAAGCCTTGGCCCAAAAGCAAGGTGCAGGCTGTGTTATGGGTGGGTGGGCTCTGCGCCACTTTGAGCCACCTCCCCAGAGAGGTGGTGTGGCCAGCCCCCAAGGTTCTCCTCTCAGGAGACAGAGGTTAGTGATTTCAATTGCTGCTTCAGACCAAAAACCACCCTGCTGATGCAGTAGTTCTAGATCTCCTGTCAGTCCCAGCAAAAGAGATCCTGAACAGGGTCTTAAATAACATTGCCTTTCTTGTAGATTTTGAGAAATGTTGGAATTCGGTCATTAATGATTCATTCTTTGGAGCTATAGGCAATCTTAAATACATCTGCTTTTGGAGTCTTTTAAAAATACAAATGCTGGGGCGCCTGGGTGGCTCAGTGGGTTAAGCCTCTGCCTTCGGCTCCAGTCATGGTCTTAGGGTCCTGGGATCCAGCCCCACATCAGGCTCTCCATTCAGCAGGGAGCTTGCTTCCCCTTCTCTCTCTGCCTGCCTTTCTGCCTACTTGTGATCTCTCTCTCTCTCTCTCTCTCTGTCAAATAAATAAATAAAACCTTTTTAAAAAAATACAAATGCTTCTCAGGTGCCTGGGTGGCTCAGTCAATTAAGCATCTGCCTTCGGCTCAGGTCAGGATCCCAGAGTCCTGGGATAGAGACTTGTTGTGGGCTCCCTACTCAGTGGGGAGTCTGCATCTCCCTCTCCCTCTGCCACTCACCTTCCTGGTTCTCTCTCTCTCTCTCAAATAAATAAATAAAATCTTTTAAAAAATGCAAATGCTTCTCAAAGCGATAATAGCAAATCACCATCTAGTTCTCCCTATATGCCAGAGAATGTTCTAGACATATTCCAGAGACTAACTCACCTAAGCCTCACCACAACTATCTGAAGGATTTAGTTTTATAATCATCCCTTCTTTTTCAGATAAAGAAACTGAGGCACAAAATAGTTCAGTAGCTTGCCCAAGCTCTCCTAGCCACTTAGGACCAGGACTGGAACCCCAGCAGTCTGGCTCTGGAGTCTGTATTTAACCAGCATGTTGTATCGTATCCTTACAGAGAGAAGTGGATTTGGCTTGATTTTATTTATTCATTGATTTAGTCTATGAATATCTATTGAGGACTTACTATGTGCTAGGTAGTTTGTCAGGCCCTGTGGATAGCAGTGATGGTACCCTCCCTTCCCCTCCCCCACCCTGCCACCATGGATGGGGTCCCTGCTATCCTAGACCCATTTGCAGTCTCATATCCATTGACCTTTGCATTGTCTGGGATTTCCAACCTGCAGAATACTTTGAAAAACAATAGTGTGCAAATAGTAATAATAACTACCATTTATTAAGTGTGTACTACGTGCTACATCTTACTTTTGTTTCTGCGAGGACCTGCATGGTTTCCCACAAAGTAATACCAACTACCCCAACCAGTCATGCTTCAGCTAGCCCTCCACAGTCCACCACTGGGGCACTTAACCACCTTCCTGCCCAGGACCAGCTCAGACCCACCCTAATTTCCGTCCTGTCTTGTGCTTGGCTTGGAGGGAGGAGAGGGATTGGGGCAGGATCCCTAATGGTCCTAGAAGTTGGAACCTGTCATTACACTGGCATTAAGTCAAGTGATCCTTTCCTTTAACTGCAAAAAGACTGGAATTTTTTAAGAAAGGTTGGTTTTTTTTTAAGATTTTATTTATTTATTTATTTGACAGACAGAGATTACAAGTAGGCAAGAGAGGCAGGCAGGGAGAGAGGAGGAAGCAGGCTCTCTGCGGAGCAGAGAGCCCGATGTGGGGCTCGATCCCAGGACCCTGGGACCATGACCTGAGCCAAAAGCAGAGGCTTTAACCCACTGAGCCACCCAGGCACCCCTAAGAAAGGTTTTTAAGTATTTATTGAGAACTTCTTTGAGAAGACTTTTTGAAAATCTTGTTTCTGTTATCACTAGTTTCCTGTACAACATCAGAACATGCTTACAGAACTCAGAGTAAAAGAAAAGTTTTTATCTCAAATTCTCCCTTTGCCCCACTACCCCTCTTAGCCTCGTGTTCACTCATACCTATTGTTGGTGGGCATCGATACGGAATGAGGGAGCCCTGGATTTGGGTTCTGATTCCTTTACTCTGTAAGCCGTAAGAGCTCAGAGAAGTGTCTCAGCTCTCAAGGTTTTAGCTTCTCATTTGAGAATGGGAATGGGGGTGGCTGTGAGGATGAAGCAACCTGAGGGAAGCACAGTGTTTTCCTCTGGCGTGGTGAATTGGTAAGAATGATTAGTCCCTCACATGGACCTCAAAGAGGCTGTCCAAGTTTTCTTCTAGAACTCTGAGGCCTGACTATATCTTGGCAAGTTGCCCCCATTCCTCCTAACCTACCTCATCTGGGGGACCACCGTACAACACTGTTATGGAAACACAGGGGCCAGTGGAGGAGAACAACAGTTGCTAAGCCCCTCAGTTCATACTGAGAAAACTCGGTCCCAGAAATGACAAGCTCTTTGCTTCACCCAGTCAGTTACAGTTGAACTGGAGTTGGAAGCCAGGTATCCTGATTCTCAGCTGGGAAGCTTTGCTCTGAGTAGTTCTCTACCTAGGTCTCTTT
The DNA here is from genome assembly GCA_004024625.1 of Mellivora capensis. NCBI lineage: Eukaryota > Metazoa > Chordata > Mammalia > Carnivora > Mustelidae > Mellivora > Mellivora capensis. Next base: position 165,181 of record PISX010001057.1, read on the forward strand.
AGGGCATTCCTTAATCCGTGGGAAGAACTTCAGAAAGACTAGAGCAAATCCAGTAAGCATCTAGAGCAAATCCACCAAGCACCCAGTGGCGCCAAGCCCAAAGGCCCATACCCCAGTTGCTCTTCACTCTTTACCCCACCCTTGAACTCTATCTGAACTCTAGACTTACAGAGTTTGCTGAGTATTGGACAGCACCTGGATATCTCACAGGACTCTAAACAAACAGTTCAGAACTGAGGTCAAAATCTTCTTCCCCAAACATATTTTTTCTCCCATATTCTCCATCTTGCTTAATGGACTCTCCATTCATCAAACCAGACCCCAGAGAGTACCCTCACCTCCTTCTGACTCATGTCTACCCATCTTATCTCCACAATTAATCCATTTTTTTAGCCTATCCATTTGAGAGGGTTTCACTAATCAGTGCCCAGAGCCTGCTGTGCTCACATCCAGCTCTAGGCCAACCACCCCCTTCCCCGAGACCAGGTCCAAAAGCTGGTGCCAAGATTGGAAAAGGGAAAATGATGCTTAAGGAACAAAGGCTCCCTTCTGCCTTATCTCCAGCCAATCTGGATCCTAGGAGAAACTTGTTCAAATGCTTTGAGGAAGACAGGTGTACAATTAGGTGTTATCTAACATCTTCGCTAAATGTTTGGAAAGCCCAAATTAAAATTCTGGGATGGGACGCATTTCTTCCAAACAAGAGAAAGGTAGACTGTTCATCTTGTGTGCTCATCCCTCTGTCCTCGGAGTCAAGTCCTGTTCTGGATGCTCAATCCCCAAAGGGCTGAAACGCCACTAAAAACCAGTTGGGAACAGCTGCAACCACCTCTGGGAAGACCAAAGGCAACTAAGGGCCTGACCTGGGATTGGTCTTTAAATCCAATTGTATTGAAGGCAGAGAACTTTTTCATTGTTAAGTAATTAAGTTCACTTCTCCTTAACTTCCCATAATGTCTTCAGTTTTCACTATTCTCCAGAAACTACCCTTACCATGTTACCACTGATTATCAGTTTGCTTATGATGCACTTTCTTGCCTCACTCCAACTTGGGCTCCAGAGCTTTTACCACTTTCTAAGCCCCCCTTATTCTTTTTCTTTAGTTTTTATTCTTTTTTTTTAGTCTTAAACTTCCCTTCTTAACTGGTTCTCATCTCCTTCCATTTCTCTTGATCCCTCCCCTGGATCTCTTGAAGATTCCACTCTCTCTTCCCACCCTCTAAATGCCAGTGTTTGCCAAGGACCAGTCCCTGGATCTCCATTTGTCTCTCTCTACAACTTCTCCCTCAAAGAACCACCACTCCATCCTAATTAACCCCAACAATGTCTCTTACAGGTTGAACTATTCACAGGTATTGTCATCTGAATAACCCATCCCAATTTCCTTGCCTTTCTTAAGACCAGTGTCATTCTTTTATCTCCAAGTCCAACACTGAGGGTTGCCTCTGCCTCTTCCCACTCCTTTTTCCTCTGTATTCAATCAGACCCCAAGTCTGTCCCCTTGTCCAGCTAAATCTTCCAACTCCACTCTTGTTTCCATTGCCACTGCTGTAAAATGAGCCTTCAAGTCATGCCTACATAAAAATCTCAGCCTTTGGGACCCCTGGGTGCCTCAGTTGGTTAAGCATCTGCCTTCAGCTCAGGTGATCCCAGAGTCCTGGGATCAAGTCCCACATCGGGCTCCCTGCTTGGCCGGGAGTCTGTTTCTCCCTCCCCTTCTGCCTGCCAGTCTCCTTGCTTGTGCTCTCTCTCTGTGTCAAATAAATAAATAAAATATATTTTTTTAAAATCTCAGCCTTCTAACTGGTCTTTACTGGCATAATCCCGAGTACTGACTCTAGGCTCTATGAAAAGGTCATATTTGGCTCTTATACTCCCCTTAGATCCGAATAAGACATTTGAATCATTCTGATCATTTCTTCTTTGGAGTCACAACTTTTTTAAAAAAGATTTTATTTATTTATTTAAATAAAGAGATTAAATAAATTAAGCAAAGAGAGACACAGCGAGAGCAGGAACACAAACGGGGGGAATGGGAAAGGGAGAAAGTGGGAAAGGGAGAAGCAGGACTCTGAGATCATGACCTGAGCTGAAGGCAGATGCTTAATGACCGAGCCACCCAGGTGCCCCTGGATTCACAACTTTTTAAGTCAGATGCCAAGAATGAACTCCCCTTCCATCAATCCCTATCCCAGTGATATGATGGGATATTAGATTAATCCTCCTGTTGATAGTTAAAGATCCTAGACCAAAAAAAAATTAAACAACTGTTTGAAGACACTGGAGATCAGCTTTGGACAGACTGGAGGGAATTTGACCTTTAAAAGAAGGATAACATGGGACGCCTGGGTGGCTCAGTTGGTTAAGCAGCTGCCTTCGGCTCAGGTCGTGATCTCAGCGTCCTGGGATCGAGTCCCACATTGGGCTCCTTGCTCGGCAGGGAGCCTGCTTCTCCCTCTGCCTCTGCCTGCCACTCTGTCTGCCTGTGCTCGCTCGCTCTCTCTCTGACAAATAAATAAATTTAAAAAAAAAATTTAAAAAAAAAAAAAAAAGAAGGATAACACACTAGATTGGATTTGTATTTACCCAATCTTCTCCTTAAGGATGGTGTGTTGTGGTGAATGGAAACAGAGCTCAAACAGAAAGCATCAGTCCTACTTAGCTAAGTGAAAGGTCAGAATTTAGGGCTACCAAAGCAGCTGGACATTTAAGGGGGGAAGTCTTGGAAAGGAGGGAGTCACAGAGAAGGAATCCCAAAATCTGTGTAAAAATTCCCTTCAAACCCTTGGACAACTCTGAACTGGACATGTTCAGGGAAAGAATCCAAGAAATCCAGCAGAAAGCAACAACTTAAAAGACTGAAAGTCCATACAAAGATTTCAACAGCTGCCTGATACTGAGGAGAAAGAGTCTGAAGTCTAATACCACCAATTTAGAGAAACCTATTTTTCTAATGAAACCCCAGAAGAGCCATATCTTAGTAGTAAGAATTCCATCCCAAGACTAAAAGCTATCAATTCTTGGCCTTTTGGCTAAGATCACGTGTAGTATCTGTTCTTACCAGTTTTATATCTGCTACATCCTCTGTCAAAGAATAAAAGATAAATTCTAGGATTAAGAGAAAAACAACCTAGTTATATAACAGAGCCTGAATGAAGTCTCTAAGTGATCCATTAGCAACTTAACTGCCATCTAGAACAAAACTCAACCCTCTCTGGAGTAAAATAACTAAACTCAGAGTCTCCACAATGTAACATCCACAATACAGAATGTACAATAAAAAAACTATTAGACTTATGAAAAAGCTAGAAACTATACCCCATAATCAAGAGAAAATGAGAAAACAGTCAGTAGCAATCCATATGTTGTAATTAGCAGACAAAATTTTTAAATAACTATGATAAATATGTTAAAGCCTCTCTGGAGTGATACAATGGATGAAAGGATAGGAAGTTTCAGGAGAGCTACAAAAATCCTAAAAAATAACCAAGTGGGGATTAAAAAACTAAAAATTCTAATATTTCCAATCTTTTAAAAATGTATTGAATAAGATTAAGAGTAGATTAGACAATGTAGAAGAAAAGATGGGTGGATCTAATAATAGATCAATAACATCATCCAAACTGAATCACAGAGAGAAAAAATACTGAAAGAAATGGAAATAACCTTATGATTTTTGAAGTAGTAAGAAGTCTAACACACAGGCTGGAATCCCAGAAAGAGACAACAGAGAGAATTAAACAGAAGGAATGTTCTTTAAAGAAATATGGACCAAAATTGTTTCCAAACATTATTGAAAATATCAATTTATAGACCTAAGAGGTTCAGCAACACCTGAGTAGGACAAATACAAAGAAAACGACATTATCATTTAAATTTAGAAAATCAAAGAAAGAGAAAATCTTAAAAGCCACAAAAAGGGGTGAACCATTACATACAGAGGAGCAGTGATAACAAGGCACTAGTTATGCCTCTAGTTATGCCTAGTTATGCCTGGGTATTCCTCGTTATGCTTCAGAACCCTAAGGGTGAGTTCACACAACCACTGCCAAATTCATGGAATACACACCTACTTGTTTAATTTTCACCTGCCTGCCAGGATAGTCATCTTGTCTGAGCTATTCAGATCATCTTGATGCTGATTGATTGCTAGTCTGAATATCTCGTCACTAACTGAGGGATTATTCCTGCCAAGGAAACCTTCTTTTCCTCAATCCATCCAGTCTGCTGTCATGGCCAACCTTGTTTTGCTCCAACCTTTTTCTAGTAAACGCCGTTCTGTCTGCATATAACTGAGATTTGGAAATGCACATATGGCGAAGCAGGAGAAAGGCAAGAAGATGTAGGAGCCCACCTTAGTAGAGAACCACCCCCCAGGTACTCCTAGAGCACCCTCTTAGCACTCATGACTCCATACTATAGTTGGCCGGAAACCCTGTCCTTTTTTGTTGTCCCAGTGCGTAACAGAGTCTGGCTGTATACATGCATTCAATCCATGCTTGTTGAAAAAAATAAATGAAAAATCAAAGAGTCAGGAAAGACCAAGGGAATGGATTTGCTAAAGCGAAGGAAGGAAAGTTTCAGGAAAGCATTAGGAATCCTATTCTTCGCTTCCCCCACACCTCTTGCAGCATTGGCGTGACAATTGGTAGGTGACAGTCACCCAAGAGAAGCTGTATGAATGCCTGTTCATTCCTGATGCTAAGAAGTACACCCTTCAAGTTATGCTTCCTAAGAGGGTTTCGATGAAGGTCATTTTCTTTTTTGTACTAAAAGGCACTACATATGAGGTTAAGTGGCATCACGGCCATAAAGGCCTGGGGCTAATCAAATAACATACTCTTAGGATAGTCTCTGCAATATCTGAGTGTACTTGACTTCTACATCTAATTCAGTGATGCCAGTCCTGGTATGACTGCTTTCGAGGTGCCGGTAACTACCTTGAGGACATCAACAGACTCTCCCAATGAAATGAATTTACATTCACCTTAGTAATAGGGATTGATGGATTGGGCTTGGAAATCTGCATTTTTATTACTTTTTAAAAAAAGATTTTACCCATTTATTTGAGAGAGTGAGCAAGAGAGAGCATGAGCAAGGGAAGGGGGAGGGAGAAGGAGGAACAGACCCCCCTGCTGAGCAGGGAGCCTTACTAGGCCCAATCCTAGGACCCTGGGATCATGACCTGAGCTGAAGGCAGATGCTTAACTGACTGAGCCACCCAGGTGCCCCGAAATCTGCATTTTTAAATAAAGAACTCAGGTAAGTCTGGTGCAGCACTTTGAAATCATTGCTCTATTCCAGTCCTCTCATTTTCCAGATAAGCAAACATGAGCCAGGAGGGCAAAATGACTTGCCTACAGTCATACCATGCCAGAATTAGGGCCAGAATCCAGGCCCGCTGACTCCAATTCCAGTGCTCTCTCCATGATAGTGCACTGCCTCAGAGTACCCAGACCATTCATTGCTCCTGGCTTCAGAGAAACTGAGCAAGGCTGAACTGAGCAATCCTGCTTTTCCAGGTCTTGCTCCTAAATCCCTTGCAGCCTGCAGGGGCAGGGAGAGGGGCGGGCAGCGGGTGTGGTGTAATGCAATCAGGTACAAGGGGCTTCACCAGCCACCAGCCTTGGTGCAGAGCTGCGAACACCTGCAGGAGCCACGGTCCCACAGGTGTGCCGGGACCCCCATCACCCACCAGCTGTTTTCCTACCCGGGCTCTGCTCAGCCTCTCCCCACTGTATTTGCCAACAACCCCTCCTCAACTCTGTAGCTTCCTGGAGATAAGAAAAAAGAGGAGACAGCTATGCGTGTGTCTCCTTGGAATGAACAGCGCTGAAAAGGGAACCTAGAAGTTGTGAGTGGAAAGGCTGCCTGGGCAGTTTCCATAGCAACGCCTCCATCCCTGCTCTGACAGCTACGTGCTATCTGGCACGTGCACTCTGCCAGGTCCCTGGAGGGCACAGCTGTCCCTGGCTTGCTCAGGGTTCAAAAGTGAGTTTTTAATTCTGGTATTCAGATAATAATATACAAGGCATTTATGGGACCTGGAACCAGTAGGAGCTGAAGGCACGTGTCAGCAGACCGTCCAGGGAGGGGTCCAGAACTTGGACACCTTCACATTCTTCCTTCTGCCACAGGTCTTGGCACGCAGCAGGTGCTTAAACACTGTTGGCTAAGTGACCCAACCAATGAGAGTTTCTTCGAGGCTTCGGGAAGCTCTTCTGCTCATTGAGGTTAGAGAAGCCAGAGTGGGGCAAGCAGCAGAGCATAGAGGGGAGAAAGGCCCTCCCCATGTATGGGGGGCACACACTGGTCTCCAAGTGGCTTCTAAGAGCCTCCCCTCTTCACACTGAGCGTCAGCTGCACCCCCACACCCCAGGCTGCCAGCCACAGTTCTAAGGAGATAGTCACCAAGTGTTACCCCTCACAGGGGCCTGCACACCCCTCCTTCTGTTGAACCTTATTTGCATATCACCTCTCCGACCCCCCAACACACACACACACACTTTGGGAGAAAGGTGTATGGCAGAGAATCACGAAGAATGGAGTTTCGAGCCCTTGTGATGAAATGTTTTTAGAAAAGGGTAGGAAAGACTTGGAGTTGTGCAAATAAATGACTCGCCACCATAATCACAGCCTGGACTGTATTTAAAAACATGTATCTTAAATATCTTCCTTCGAGAGTAGTTTTCCTATTTGACAACAGCAAACAAGTCCGGTAAACCAGGTAGGTAAAGAAGCTGGAGAAGACCTTTGGGGGATAAAAGACACCTTTGGGCTTTAAGAAAGTGATAAAGACTTGGATTTTTTGTTTGTTTTGGTTTCTGCAGAGTCAATGAATAATTTAGGAAATATTCCGTGGGTGTGTCCCCTGATTAGTCCCTCTCAACCCCCAACCCCCCCACCTCCCCGCCCAGCAGGCCTGGGCTGGGCTGGGACTCCTGTCCGGGAGGGGTTGGGGGTGGGGTGGAAGGGGGGTCCCTTGGAATGGGGAGACACACAGGCAGCCACAGGATACAACTGCTCCCCCTATCCCCACGTGGCCTCAGACTTCATCCACTCTGACGCCCCCAATCTGCCTGTGCCCTCTCTCCTTCACTTGCTGCAGGCCCTATGCTCAGGGTCCGGGGTTGCTGAAAACTGCTGGGGAAGACTCAGCTGAGCAGACCACCACCACGGATAGCCTACGGAGCCCTCACAGCGGCCCACCCGCTACCCTCCGGGCCTCCTCGAGGTTTGCAGCTTCCCCCACAATAGCTACTTTAAATTTTAAACACCGTCCTGTCCTCCCGTCCAGTCCTCCCATGGCTGGGCCACCTGAGGAGCAGCAGATAACTTATCTCCCATTTTCTAGAGAATATAGAGGCCCTGAGGCTGGAGCTCTGTCACCCCACTGGTCTCGGGGACCAGTCCTCCCCTTACCACATCAGTCCCCAAGGAAGGAGGTGTGTTTTTGCTCCTGCCCAAAACTGGGGTCTCCGTCCTGATTCCGAGTTCACTGCTTTGGTAACTGGCCCCAGCAGCCTTTCCTTTCTGCCACAGTCAGCCTGGTCACAGGGACAGCAAGCCCCCCTGCTGGCTGTGTGAAAACACAGGGCGGACAACAACAAATCCTTGACCCTCTGACCCTTCCTGTTGCCATTTTACATCGCTCTTTCCCTCCCCAGGAAAAAGAAACTTTATGTAAAGACAAAGGAATTCTTCTGGAGAGATTAAATATTCACAGGGCTTTTTTCTAAATCAATATTTAAAAAGCACACGGTGAAAAATGTCTTCTTTCTATGCCGGTCCCCTTCCCGGAGGCCACCTTTCCTACCTGCCTCTTCCCACCCCAGAAAGAGGTCTGTTTCATACCCCTTCTCTGGTTTGACACTAGCTGTTTCCACACGGGGACAGTCGTTCCATATTAACATATATAGATTGGCCTTATTTTTTTGAACACGCCACAGAATACACAAAATGGACACATTAAAATGTGACAAATTGTCTATTGACAGATATTTGGCTCTACCTTCTGCCATTTCAAATAATATTACAGTTAATAATCTTGTACATACATCATTTTGCATGTGAATATTTCTCTTTTTTTAAAGATTTAATTATTTATTTAGAGAGAGAGAGACAGAGCACGAGGTGGGTGGAGAGAGTGAGGGAGAGGGAGAAGCAGACTCCCTGCTGAGCAGGGACCCTGATGTAGGGCCCAATCCAAGAACCCTGGGATCATGATCAGAGCTGAAGGCAATCGCTTAAACTGACTGAGCCACCCAGGTGACCCTACATATGAATATTTCTATAGAATAAATTCCTAGGTTTGGAATTACTGGATCAAATTGCATGAACACTGGGAAATTCAACTGATAGGGCAAAACAGGCCCATCACAGTAAATACACTACTTTATATTATGTCTTATTCCCACCAGGGATTCAGAGGGACTTTTTCCTAAGGGCCTGACCAACAACTGAGTTATCCAACTTTTTTTTTTTGTCTTTTACAGTCTAAGTGATAATTATATTTTAGTGTAGTTTTAATTTTATTTTCTTTTACAGTTAGTGAAAATGGTCTTTTTTCATGTGTTTAAGAACCACTTATATTTTCTTTCTTGTAAACTATTCATATCTTTGACCCATTTTTATAGTGGGTTGCTCTTTTTGTTATTGATTTGCAGAAGCTCTTTATATGTAAATCCCTTTTTATGGTAGGGTACCTTATTTTTTTCAATTTATGGTTTATATTTTAATTGTGCCTATGTTTTTTTGTGATGAAACTTATTGTGGTAAAATATATATAGCATAAAATTTTTTTTAGCATAAAATTTGTTATTTTAACCATGTTAAAGTATACAGCTCAATGGCATCAAGCTCACGTTGTGCGACCATTTAGCTCCAGAACTTTGCATCTTCCCAAACTGAAACTCCCTACCCATTAAACAATATCTAACTCCCCACTATTGAATTTATCATTGTTTTCTTTCAGAACTTTGGAGTTTCTCTTTTCCCAGATTCTTTTTTTTTTTTTTTTTTTTTAATCTCTACATTTTTCTTTTGGTCAGTGCTTTTCAGCCCTGGCTATATTCTAACCACCAGGGGAGACCTAAAAATTCAGGTCTAGGGTGCCTGGGTGGCTCAGTTGGTTAAGGGTCTGCCTTCAGCTCAGGTCATGATCCCAGGATCCTGGGATCCAGCACTCCCCCACCCCCCCTTGCTCAGCAGGGAGTCTGCTTCTCCCTCTCAGTGTGCCTGGCACTCCCCTGCTTGTGCATGCTCTCTCCTGCTCTCTCTGTGTTAAATAAATAAAAGCCTTAAAAAAATAAATAAAAATAAAATAAAATTTTAAAAATAAGTAAATAAAATTTAAAAAAATAAATTTAAAAAAATGCCTAGGTCTTACCTCCAGAGATTCTGATTTAAATTTGGAGTGAAGCCCAAACACTGGTAATTCTAAATTAATACCCCAGGTGATTCTAAAGCTCACCCGGCACTGAGAACCATTGTTTTTGCATATTTACAATTTTATCTTTTTTTTAAGATTATTTATTTATTTACCAGAGATTGAGAGAGACAGAGAGAGAGAGAGAGAGAGAGCACAAGCAGGAGGAGCAGCAGGGGCAGGGGGAGAAGCAGGCTCCCCACTGAGCAGGGAGCCTGATGCAGGACTCCATCCTAGGATCCCGGCACCATGACCGGAGCCAAAGGCAGACACTCAAACAACTGTGCCACCCAGGCATCCCAATTTTATCTTTTATATTTAAGTCTTTGACTCATCTGGAATTTTTTTTTAAAAGATTTTGTTTACTTGACACACAGAGAGAGAGACACAGCGAGAGAGGGAATACAAGCAGGGGGAATGGGAGACAGAGAAGCAGGCTTCCCACTGAGCTGATAGCCCGATGCGAGCCTCGATCCCCAGACCCTGGGATGATGATCTAAACCCACTGAGCCACCCGGGAGCTCCTCAACTGGAATTTATACTAAGGTAAAGTGTGAAGTGAAAGTCAACCTCATTTTTTTTCTAGATTGGCTATTCGATTATTCCAATACCATTTAGTGAGTGTAATCTACCAAAACAGACTTCAGAAGAGAGAGAAATTCCTGCCCCCATCACTTAGTATTTGCGTGAGTTGAGGCAACTTATTCAAACTCTCTACACCTCAGTTTCTTCATCTGTAAAATAGGAGTAATAATACCACCTCATAGAGTTTTGAGGATTAAAAAAACTTATAAATTTAAAGTCCTAAGAACGGTATCTGGACCTTAGTAAAATGTTAGTAAGTATGTTAATATTTTCTGCTATTATATGTTTCCATTCAGCAAATAAACAGATGCAGAGCCAACACAGATGTGATAGAATATATTTATATATAAATATACATTTGATATAAAATTAACTCATCTAGATTCAATTTCTATAGGCACTGAATGAGCACTGCAAAGAATCACACTGACATGTTAGCAGTGGTTATATTTAGGGAGATCAGGAGATCACGAATCCTCATTCATTCTTCCTCAGCCTTTCTTCTATTCTTCGAATCACCCACAGTGAGCAGGTATTGCTTATATTCGGGGATGGGATGGTGGCAGGGGAGGTTTCAAAAATTGCCAAGCATGGTCTGCCACTCTGGATTCCCTCCCCCAGCACATACGTTGCCCTGCCCAGCGCCAGGCAAAGAGCCTGTTCTCTCTGTTGCATCCGTGTCATGGACAGCATTCTCAGGGGTGATGACCCAGATTAGAACTCTGCCTCCAGGCTGGAATGAAGAGCATTTTCTGGGTTTTTCTAACACAGCCGATAGCCCAGGCCTTCGGTCTGCGTTGTGCTAGCACTTTATCAACCAGGTCAGAAAGACCTTCTCAAAAGCCTTGCAAAAGCCTTCATTTGTTGTGTCAACAGATATGGATTAAGTGCCTATTATGATTAGGCTTTTGTCTATTTCCTTAATAGATATTCTATTATAGATATAATATTAAGGAACAGAAAAAGTCAAGCTGACATACTTCGTTTTTGAACTCTCAGGCTGCATGCCGGTGATTGTTGCTTTTCTAAAGTCTTCCAAACTTTACTACTACCACTACTTATTTTGAACAATCGAGTCTAGAGCCCTGCAGTATTTGAGCAAGCAGCATTCTCCCCCCTTGAACATCCAAATGACTTTTACTTAACTCTCTTCCCCCACGACTTCTGTCATTGCCCTAAAATGACCTGAAGAACATCACTGGGGCCATTCCTTTATCCTGCAAACCTCCCAGGAACTGGAATATGATTCCTTTTCACCCAGAGTCTAAAACACAGAACAGCAAAATCCTAGAAACGCGTCCCTTATCTTGGCACTAGTATGGGAGAAAGTCAAGGCGACTCCAGACAAGAGTCTCTTTCAAAGAGCTAGAGAAAATTTCTCCCATCTCATTCAAATTCTTTACAAGTATAAACTTCCAAATATCATCAAAAATACTTACTCTTTAAAAAAAATCTGGGGGCAGCTGGGTGGCTCATTTGGTTAAGCATCTGCCTTTGTTTGGCTCAGGTCAAAATCTCAGGGTCCTGGCATCAAGCCCCACATCAGGCTCTCTGCTCAGCAGGGAGTCTGCCTCTCCTTCTCCCTCTGTGTGCTCTCTCTCTCTCTCTCTCTCAATTCTTTTTAAAAATTCTGAAAATAAAATCAGATCCATTCTTTCCTAATGCACAAGGACCTCTCTAAGCTGGTAGAGGACAGACCAATACTTCAGAGAGCTGAAGTCTGCACAAACTAGATATGGTAAGTGGCAACTACAGGAAAGCATTTTCTGTTTGTTTTTTTTTTAAAGATTTTATTTATTTATTTGTCAGAGAGAGAGGGAGAGCGAGCGAGCACAGGCAGACAGAGAGGCAGGCAGAGGCAGAGGGAGAAGCAGGCTCCCTGCCGAGCAAGGAGCCCGATGTGGGACTCGATCCCAGGACGCTGGGATCATGACCTGAGCCGAAGGCAGCCGCTTAACCAACTGAGCCACCCAGGCGTCCCGCATTTTCTGTTTTAGAATTTAGAAGGAAATTAGGTATATGACCCAAAGTTCTTTTTATAAATGGTCCAGAGACATTTAAAATAATGCTTTCTTTAATGTGGGTTCTCATTGCCAGCCCCCTTCCCAGGCTCTCTGCCAGGAGAGCCTGGCTCTCCACTTTTTGGCTAAGAAACAGAAGGAAAAGGGCAAGGGGCACTCTTGTGGGAAGGCTTGATGCTTCTATCACTTGCTACAGAAAATGCAAAGGGGAAAAGCATGACAACACCATCTAACATTTGTGGATTTTTTTTTTATACACATGGCTTTTTATACACATGGCTTCATTTAATCTTCCATCAAGCCGAGGAGATGAGTATCAGCATAGTCATCACCATCATCACCATCTCCACCACCATCATGATCATCTGCTTTGAACAGATGAGGACACCGATGCACACAGACAGTCATTTAAAAAGCCAAGATTTGGGGGCGCCTGGGTGGCTCAGTGGGTTAAACCTCTGCCTTCGGCTCAGGTCATGATCTCAGGGTCCTGGGATCGAGCCCTGCATCGAGCCCTGCATCGGGCTCTCTGCTCAGCAGGGAGCCTGTTTCCCTTCCCCTCTCTCTGCCTGCCTCTCTGCCTACCTGTGATCGCTGTCTGTCAAATAAATAAATAAAATCCTTAAAAAAAAAAAAAAGCCAAAATTTGAACCCAAGAGTTTTGACTCCTACATTAGCATGCTTTACCCCACCCACACTACAGACCTTCCTGAGGAACATCTGACCACTTGGCCATCCCCCACTAGAGCAGATGTTGAATTTTCTTTCCCCCATGACCACTCAGAAATGCCTTATGGACAGTCCCTTCACACAGGACCACTGAGAGATGCCCCCCCCACCACCACCGGCACCCAGAACCGGCTCTTTGGCAAGAGGCCACAACCCCATGAGCATAGGACAATTCAGAGGAAAGCCCTCCCAGGCTACGTGCCCTGTTTTGGCAACCTGGGGACAAAGCCACATGGTCAACACCACAGGCATTTTACATGCTGTTATCTCTAATCCCCAACATCCTCCAAGGTAGATTTTTATCATTTTCCTTATTTTATAGGTGAAGAAAGTATCTCTCAGAAAGTGTTAAGTGCATGGAAAACCTCATCATGCCTTGGGGGTCCCCCTCCTAGGCTTTCAGCACCACTGGCCACCCAGGTAGCTGTGCGCTACGCACCACATTGACCCTCTGGGGCCACCTCCCGCAACCTCATCTGTCCCACCATGTGATGGGACAGTTATACTGGAGCCATCCATCTCCATCCGGCCACGCTGCATTACCTCAGCCTCACAGTGTGGTGCAAATGAGTGTTTTTTGAGGTGTGAGTCCTGGTTTTGCCATTCACAGGCTGCAGGACCCTGGAGTGTCCCATAACCTCTCTGGGCTCAGTTTCCTCATCTCTAGAATGGGGATTAGAAACAGCACTAATTTCCAGAGCTGTTGTGAGAACTAAACAAAGGAATGCGCCTGAATTGAGCACTACGAAATGGGAAATTCATTTCGTGATCCCCATTCCCACAGACCCCTTTTGCCGCCTCTGGCCATGTTCCCATCAACCATGCAGGGTAGGACTTCAGAGGCCCCTCTCCCTCCAACAAGCTTGGGGCAGTTTAAGTGGCCTCAGCCCTTTATTTTGGGCACTCACTGTGCTTCCTAGGATAGACTAGGGCCCAACACTCATCCATGATTCAAATCTGGGCTTCTAGAAGTCCCCTGGGGATCTGCTGGGGACAGATAGGGGAAATGGGTGTGGTGAGCAAGGGAGGCAATGAGGAACAATTTCTTTTGAAGAGAGCTTCATGACTTTTTTGCTTGTTCTATTTTTAACTTGAAAACCACTGACTCGCAACATCCTTTCTGTGAAAGAGAATGTGCTTCAAGTTCCAGACCACATGCTTAGGACACAACCTGTTCCTTCCACAGGTAACAATACAATAATCAATGAGCCAGTGTCTAAATGCCATGAGGGGCACTGACACAGAACCTGGCCTCTCAATCCAGACATCAAAAGCATTCCAAGTTCAAGAGTAGTTAATATTATGGCTTCTTTTCCCTTCTCTTAACTAAATGCATCTATTCATTGGACAAAGGTTCAACCAGCCCTTGCTATGAGCCAGCAACAGAGGCCAGCGCTGGGGATACAGAGATAAACAAGCCCTGGGCCCAGTCTTCCAGGAGTAATTAGCCTCATGAGAGAGATGGACAGGGAAGCTAGGAGTTCTCTCAAATGGGGCAGGAACTCAAAGACACAGAGGGGGCCTCCAAGGAGAATGGCCAGACTTCATGGGGAAAGGAATGCTGAGCTAATACTCAAAAGATGAGTAGGGGGTCCTGGGAGCAGGTGATTCTAAAGCATGGAGCACAGTATAGGAAGATAGGAAGGTCCAGATGCCACACAGGTCCATAGACACCTGCCACTCCAACGTCCTCTTCAGACTGAAAGTGCCAGGCCCACAAGCTCCTAAACTGGCCAACCATGACAGCTGGTCTTCAACAAGATCGGACAGGTACGCACCTGACGCAAAGGCTTGGGCTGGTTGTAGTGCCCTGTGAGGTATTCACTATAGGTGATATTAATTAAATTAGCCAATCACCCTGGCTCCCTTTGCAATTTCAAAAGGAAGAATCACCAAGTATCTGGCCGGTAAGTGAACAGAGTCAAGTTCAGAATAGCAAGACGCCACATGAGACTGGGCACTGCACGCTAACGCAGTTCTATTTCAAGTCTCTTCCACATAACAAATCACCCATCCCCCAACCTAGTGACTTATTGTAATCATCATCGTTTTATCTCACAATTTTCATGAGTCAGGAATCTGGGAAGGGCTCTGCTGAGTGGTTCTGGCTCAAACCGTCTCTAGCAGTTGTAGTAGGTCAAGAAGAGGTAGAACAGCAGGGAGCTGCTAGCTCTCTTTATATCCCCATCAGAACATTTGCCATGGTGTCTCTCCCACAAGCTAGTTTGGGCTTCCCCACAGCATGGCAGCTCCAGGGCAGCCAGCTGTCTACATGGCCACTGAAGGAGTCAAGAGGGAGATTTCCAGAAGCTGAATCACCTTTTATGACCTAGCCTCAGAAGTCCCCTAGCGTTACTCCCATATTCTCTTGATTGAATGTGTCACAAAAGCCCACCCTATTTTCAAACCCCCGACCTAATGGAAGGAATATAGAACATGGTTGTCAACATATGATGGAATTACCACACAGTCTCAGCTCAGTGAAACTCCATTTTCCTCAAGGATTTAGATTAAGGCTAACATAGGCTCTCTGTTCCTTGTACATGAGACAGTTACAGTTAGCTCAGCAGGGCTGAAGCATAAAGTATAGGGGAGCACAGGGAAGGATAAGTCTAGAAAAACAGGCAAAGGTCTTTCATGTCAGACTAGGGACAGGACTTTTTCCTACAAGTGCCTATTCTTCCTTGCAGGATGAGCGAGGACAGGTAGGAGTGACTTTTGTAAGCAGGTGGCCTCTAGGGAGGAGATTGAAAACTGGTGGTCCATGGCAAAGACACTCCGTACAATATTCCTTAGACTGGGATATTTCTTACAAAAAAAGTCAGCATTTCTGGCTTCTCTTGAAAAATTAGAAAATCTAACAACAGTGAGTTCTCCTTGCACAGACGCAGAGCAGGAAAGAAAATAATATCTGTCCTCCAAATGGGGTGTGTGCTCTCTGGTTAGCCATACTCTCCCCATTTCCTATTGCATCACAGTTGTCTTGTTTCATTATTTATGTTATATCTTCCTTGGGTCTGTGACCTCTGATCTCAGGCTTCCCATAGGCAATAGCTTTTATGGCTCCAGACTAATAAATCCCCCTCTTATTTAACACTTGGCCACGGAATGCAGACATCATCTCTCTTCGTTTAAAGTATAATGTACTTATAACTTTGTACACATTGTATGCATACATGTACTTTTAACTATTTTTAAAGAGAAACTTTGTGCTTGGGGCCATCTCCCTTGCTGAATTGGATTTGGTCAATTTATTTAGAACAAACAGGAACCATTATAACGCCCGTAAAATGTAAATCAGGTCCAAGGTGACATCCTTGCAGAAGTTACCTCAGCTGCTGTGGTGAGTCAGCACACGGGCCTGGGGGTGGGCCCATTAGCCCACAGCCAATCAGAGCATGGAAATGCCCCCTCAGTGATGTGTGACCTCACCTCATGCATCGCAGGAAGTGGCTTGTCATACCCCTTCTCCGCTCTGGAAATCCTACCCTTTTCCCCAAATCCAGTCCCAACTCCTTCTGAAAGCCTTCCCAGATTCTGCTAGTTAGGAATGTGGCTGGCTCTGTGTCTGTGTTTCCAAGTTCCTTCATCTCAGCTCCTCCAACACGAAGTCTCATCTTCTGTCAGACTCCCTTTTGGCACAGAGCCTGCCTGGGTGACGGCTGCAGGCCTAGCTTGTCCAGCAGCCTGCCGCTCGGCTATAGCCTCTCTGGCTGAATCCGTTCTCCCGAAGCCTGTGCCTCCCCACGGGTTAGTTCTAGAGCTAGTACTGCACACTCTGCCCACCTGTTCCTCCAGAAATGCCTATTCCTGTGAGGGTGAGAAGAGGAAAAGACCAGGAAAACAGAATCTCGGGAGGCAAAGAAATGGCCAGAGGAAACTCCAGCCATGGGTGGGTGGATGTCGTCATGCAAAATTGAAAATGAACCATGGCAGACACATGGGCGCCTGAGTGGCCGCTATTAAGCCATACCTGTGTTTCCATTCAGGTTGTGTCTTTAGATTAGAGAAGAAGAGCTTGAGAAGGCAGATTATCCGAGGAAGCAAGTAGGGGAAGCACCATAATTAGGAATAAAGAGAAGAGCAAGAGGACAGTGGGAATCTCAGAACTGCTCATGAGAGGGGATCGTGAGGGTCAGAGGGACTGGATGCTTTTTGCCGATTGTCAAGTGTCAACAGGCAGGATTGAACAAAGTGGCTGGACCCAAACATTTAAAAATCAAAAACTATTGTAATTTAGAGTGTAAGGATGGGGCAGCAACAGGAACTCACATGACCGAAAACCTCATGCTTGGATTAGAATAGTCAGATAAAGGGGTGCTGGGGTGGCTCAGTCAGTTGGGTGTCTCTTTTCATCTCAGGTCATGACCCAGGGATCGAGTCCCCTGTTGGGCTCACCACTCAGCAGGGAGTCTACTTCTTCCTCTCCCTCTGCCCCTCCCCCTGCTAGGTCTCTCCCCCTCTCCCTCTCAAATAAATAAATAAAATCTTTAAAATAAGATAAAATAGATAATGTAAATTCAAGAAACGACAAAGATTTTACTCATGTGTCTAATACATAATAAACACTGAATACTATCATGGGCATGACTGAGATTATTAGATTAGGATTAGATAACACCCTACATGATGTTTAAATGCTGCCCATCCATTGGCACACATTTGTGCATTCAATGACCCTGTCACCTACTAAAGGCCTGCTCTGAGCCAGACGCTGGGGATCTGGGGATGAGCACAAAAGACGGAGGCCTTGACCTCGTGATCAGTATACTTTAGGATTAGTTATCTTCAACTGGAGGCCATAACATTTCTATCCTCAAGGGACATGTGGACATAGGCGGACATTACTGGCTGCACATTGACCAAAGTCCTCATTGGCATTTACCTGGAGGGGACCAGAGGTGCCAACCTGCTACACTGTACATCCTCTGACTAAAGGCCAACAGCACCCCCCTCAGGAAATACTGGTTGTACAAGATATGACGCATCATTTTTGGAGGCAGATTTTTTTCAAAATAACAAGACCAAGCACATAATGTTTATTTTCTTAAAAGATTTTTTTTAAGATTTTATTTACTTGACAGAGAGTGAGCACAGGCAGACAGAGTGGCAGGCAGAGGCAGAGGGAGAAGCAGGCCCCCTGCTGAGCAAGGAGCCCTATGTAGGACTCGATCCCAGGAGTCTGGGATCATGACCCGAGCCGAAGGCAGCTGCTCAACCAACTGAGCCACCCAGGTGTCCCTAATGTTTATTTTCAAAGTATACATTTTTCAAATTCCTTCACAGTGTTCTTATTTAAATCTCACTGAATGTTTGTCTTCGAAATGACACACTTTGGAAAATACCAGAATACAGGTTAAGAGCAGACACTTCTAGGTTTGAATCCCAACTCTAACGAGTTCAGACTGTGCTGAAGCTACTTAATATCTCTGAGCTTCCTGACATGAAGTAAATAATAGCTAACTCATTGAGGTTGGGTTTTTGGGCGGATGAAAGACAGCGATGTCTATAAATTGCGTGGAAATCTGGATGTTCAAAAGAGGTGGCCAGTATAGACGATGTAGCCCAAGCAGTTTGGAGGTGGAAAGGATGATGTGATGGATGGAGAAGGAATTGGGGACAGGGGGTGGCTTCTTGAAGAATAAGGACACCTGAAGTATGAAAGGGCACAGAGGAATGATGAGAAGGGGAGAGGAAGGCCCAGCAGGTGAGGCTGGAGGACATGGGGGAAATGATCCAGGCCAGAAGACACACCTGGAAGATGTTCTTCCCAGTCCATTGCACATCCAAGGAGTGATTCATCTCCCATACAGGATCCCCGAAGCAAATAGATCTCTCCTGATACTCTACTTCTATCCTTCAACTCCTTTGTATATCCAGTGCCACTCCCATTCTCTTGGTCTCCTGTGGTCCTGCTTCAGATGATTCACTCACAGAACAGCCCACTGGCAGATATGGCAGTGTCTAGGCAAGATCTAACTAAGCCCTTTGGCCTAGTCTCTCTTGGCAAGTCATTTCGGGGGCCCTATCAGTGTTTCGTGAGGTCAGGAGCAGGGACAATAGCAGGAAGTCTAAGCAAACAGCAGAATGAGTTTGCTTCTAATCTCTACGGTTTTGCTTATTCATTTGTTTTCTTGGCATGTTAACTATCTTGACGAGATTTCTGCAAAGTTCCTTTTGATCACTTCAGTCAGGCAGAAGCTTGTCTCTTAGCCAAAGAGTTCCCCCAATGAACAGTGTTCTCATGTTCTGGAGGTAACTCACGTGCCTGTTGTGAAATATAGAGCAGTGCTTCAGGTGTATGGTGGAGAGAGGAGGTAGAACCATGGGAAAGATGCTCTGCTTCTTGGCATTTATCCCCAGTAGGCCACTGTAGACTTTATAAATACTTGCTGGCTCTTCTTGCTTGTCGTAGGAAGCCCCAGTTCTAAAGTTCAAGTGTTGGTTTCACACACACTTTATTTTTTTTTAAGATTTTCTTTATTTACTTGGCAGAGAGAGATCACAAGTAGGCAGAGAGGCAGGCAGAGAGAGAGAGGAGGAAGCAGGCTCCCCACCAAGCAAAGAGCCCAACGCGGGACTCGATTCCAGGACCCCGAGATCATGACCTGAGCCGAAGGCAGAGGCTTAACCCACTGAGCCACCCAGGTGCCCTCACACACACTTTAATAAAAGAAAACATCCCAGCTGCTGTCACCTCCCCCTTTGTGTCCTTCCCTAAATAAAAATATTTACAAACTGGGTAAGACTTGTCCCATTCTTCCTCCCACCCTTGCTTTCCTTTCTTTCTCTCTCTTCTATCCAGGTATTTTTCTGGAGCCAGCTGCTCTCCAAGAAGATGAGTTACAGCTGCTAGTCATGGCCAGTAAGGAATACCTCTGTCTTGTGCTTTTGGATGTCATCAGGCAGGTTTTCTTCATTTGGTTTTGGCATCTGTCCTTAGCCAGATCCTGAGCTCTCCAGTTGGTCCCCTTGATCAGGGTATATGGGGTAATTAAAGTGTGGTGCTGTTTGGTTTGTTTAGGAAGGAAAAAAGTTAAGACATGCAACTATCCCTTCTTTTCCTTATTCACACTCTAGAGTTGATGGTGAGGCAACATTACTTACAGAAGAACTTGACCTTTCATACTGATGAGGTCTTCCCCCAAACCTGTCTTTCTATGCAAAATCTCATCTTCTGCTTGTACTATGGATTCAATCATCCAAGAGGCAGTAAACACTCTCTGTAGGTAAATGAGTTGTGATAGATTAGTAATGTCTGACTTGCAAGCAGAATGAGAAGTGGCAACAGGTATGCCGTGTGTTCATCATCCTTGGTCTGTAACCAACAAGATTATGGAATTGCTTTTCCTATTATTTTTAGGGTCACAGCTCAGTCCATTGCTTCTGTTCCTGGAACCTATAATTACCTTTGAAAGAAATCTATTTTTACCTGGGTAATTGTATTCCATATCTCCATGCCACTCAACTTCTTACATTCAGTCATGACATATTTATTGGGCCCCAGCTATGTGCCAAATACTATCCTAGGACCCTGACAATCCAGCAGTGAACAAGAAAGACAAGATCCCTATCCTCATAGACATTATTTCCTAAAGCAGGGAGGTAAATAATATGCAAACAATGATATACATAAGAACATTTCAAGTAGTAAGTGCTTTAAGAAATGGAATGTACCAATGTGATAAAGAGTGACTAGAAGAGGATTTTGCTATTGTTTGTTTTTAAGATGAGAGATTCCCTATGGCATGCTCATATGACATTGGGAGAATTTCTGGATGGAAAGAGAAAGAGAAACTGATTATTCAGGAGAGAGAAAAAATAATTACAGAAACTCCTTGGATGTCCCTTTCTTTTCTGTACACTCTGCCTTCCCCAGAGCAGATAAGATTTTCTCTCTCCAGTTGGTCCTCACCTTCTCTGTGCTTCCAGAGCTGTTTTCCACCATATACACCATGTCCACCAGCTTCCCAAAGAAAGTCATGCATGACAGCATTATTTGCCCATGTATCAAGTATTTTCATATAGGTTATGATATTTCTCTACAATCTAGACTCACTTGTGTGTTCTCAAATGTCAAGTGTGGATTGACTTCCTTCTATTTCTTCAAGAGGATCCATTTTCTTAATCCTTTCTCTCAAATAATTCTCTGTGTCTGTTTTTGGCAATATCAAAGACAACTGTCAGCAAACTATTATGGTCATATAGTGTAACTCTTCCCCTGCAGAAAGTGAGAGGGAGATTCCTATAACCAAATCGCCAAATTTATAGCCAGTGGCTCAACTCTTTCATAAATTCTTGACAAAATAAGCAAACATGTGATTCCCAAGGGAAGTTTGGCCCTAAACTTGGATTTCCTAAATTTTGTGAACTCAGCCAGGCCATGGACGAATCTTTCAAACACCTTACCCCAAAGCCCAGGCTAACTCCAGACCCAAACTTACTCCTGATCTGAACTTAATCTTGACCCAAGAAGGAGTGTTTTTCTCTAAAATTCTAGAGCAAAGCCAACCAAGGCTCACCCCAGGGCAGAGTTTTTCATTAATCTGGCTGCTGTAGATGAAAAGGGCCAAGAGCCAGGAGGTCTCAAAAGAAAGAACCTAAAGAAATATCAACAGGAAAAAGAAACTAATGTGGAAAAGCTTTTAATCCTTTATTGATTTTACCACCGTGGCCCAAATGTTTCCTTGGCTTTGACCCATATCAAAGTTTCTCTTCTCTTCTTCTTCCTCTTCCTCTTGGTCTTCCTTTTCCTCCTCCAGTGTGTATGTAAAAAGGATTGGCAGAGGGGTTCACTGGCTCTTCCTAGAGATTAGAGCGTGCTATTGACATAAAACTGACAGTTCATAATTAAGGACAATCAGATTTCCAACTGTTACTTCTTTGGCGGCTCCTCTCAAAAGCAATTTTCATGCATTCTTACTCTTACATTATTTAGAGCAGAGATTGAGACCTGGATCCCTGAAATCTGTCCCCTCACCACAAGGTACTTGTTTGTGATGGTTCAGTGAAGGAACAGCCCTCCAGGCAGCCAGCTTGTCTGAAAGACAAGCTCTTTCAGAAAATTTCCATTTGCTATTGCTTAGAATCCTAATTGAAAATGTCTCTTTCATACAGTGTTTAAATTCTCAGCCCAAAGCACAATTTCTGTTTCTTTGCTTCACGTCTTTTTTTTTTTTAAGATTTTATTTATTTATTTGTCAGAGAGAGAGAGATCGAGCACAGGAAGACAGAGTGGCAGGCAGAGGCAGAGGGAGAAGCAGGTTTCCTGCCGAGCAAGGAGCCCAATGTGGGACTCGATCCAAGGACGCTGGGATCATGACCTGAGCCTAAGGCAGCCGCTTAACCAACTGAGCCACCCAGGCGTCCCATCTTTGCTTCATGTCTTAACCCTGACCCCAACCCTACCCCATGTTAATTAATCTTGTCGGGTAAAATCTGTTTTGGGTAATCTCTCTTGGTCAATTTAATTCTACTATCAGGTGCCAGTTGAATAAAAGCAAGCAGTCATATTTGTTAGTTGTATTAATTTCAAATGTTTCATACAGTTCTCTGTGTTCTGTTGTTTCCAAGGTGTTAGAATGAAATCGAAGTCAGTTTTACTTTTTCTTTTATAAAATGCTTATGATCAGTTTTCTACTCAATTAGTGGACCTTTTCCTTATTGATTGGTAAAAGTTCTTTCTATATACAAATGTTTCTCCAGTTTTTCATCTTATATTTATGTTTGTTCATTTTTTTAATGTGGAAAAGTTTTTATTAAATGATTAGATTATCATTTTTTCCTTTGTTTTCTGGTTTTTTATTTTTGCCTTATGATAGTCTTCTTCATCCCAAGATAATGAAGTTATCCATTTAACTTTCTTCTAGTGTGTTTGTGGTTTTATTTACATTTGTATATGACATAGGTCAACAAACTACAGCCCTCAGGCTAAATCCAGCCAGCTGCCTATCTTTGTAAATAAAGTTTTATTGGGACACAGCCACATCCATTTGTTTATGTATTGTCCCTTTGCCTGCTTTCACACTTCAGTGGCAGTTAAGTAGTTGTGACAGAGATGATATAGCTCACAAAGGCTAAAATATTTATTATCTGGCCCTTACAGGAGAAGTTTTGTCAACTTCAGGTATATGGCATTAATATTTATTCTAGTTCTTTGTATTAAATAATCAGTGCTTTTTCACACTGATTTAATTGTCACCCTTATTAGATACAAACACACACACACACACACACACACAGGCTGTCTATTTTGTTCCACTAATCTGCTGCCTATTTCTACAACAGTATCATACTTTAAAAAAAAAAAAAAAAAATGTAGTTTCGGGACGCCTGGGTGGCTCAGTTGGTTGGACGACTGCCTTCGGCTCAGGTCATGATCCCGGAGACCCGGGATTGAGTCCCGCATCGGGCTCCCAGCTCCACGGGGAGTCTGCTTCTCCCTCTCACCTTCTCCTCGCTCATGCTCTCTCACTGCCTCTCTCTCAAATAAATAAATAAAATCTTTAAAAAAAAATAAATGTAGTTTTAAAATATGTTTAAAGTGGGGTGCCTGGGTGGCTCAGTGGGTTAAAGCCTCTGCTTTCGGCTCGGGTTGTGATCCCAGGGTCCTGGGATTGAGCCCCACATCTGCTCAGCAGGGAGCCTGCTTCCTCCTCTCACTCCCTGCCTGCCTCTCTTGCCTACTTGTGATCTCTGTCTGTCAAATAAATAAATAAAATCTTAAATATATATATATATATATGTTTAAAGTGCTGAGAGTGAAAGTTTTTCCACTATCTCTGTGAAAATCTTATTGATCATCTTTAAGTTCATTCTTCTGAATGAAGTACAGAATCATTTTGTAAAATTCTTATGTCTGTTATGAGCATTCATATACAAGTCCTTATGTGGACATATGTTTTTATTTATCTTTTTTAAAATTTAAATTCAATTAACTAACATATAATGTATTATTAGTTCCAGAGGTGGAGTTCAGTGACTCATCAGTCTTATACAACACCCGGTGCTCATTACATCCTGTGCCTCCTTAATGTCCATCACCCAGTTACCCCACCCCCAACCCCTCCCCTCCAGCAATCCTCAGTTTGTTTCCCAATTACTAGTCTCTTATGATTTGTCTCCCTCTCTGGTTTCATCTTCTTTTCTTTTTTTCTCTCTTCCTCTATGATCCTCTGCCTTGTTTCTTAAATTCCACATAAAAGTGAGATCATATGATAATTATCTTTCTCTGATTGACTTATTTTGCTTAGCATAGTACCCTCTAGCTCCGTGCACATCATCGCAAATGGCAAGATTTCATTTTTTTTTAATTTATTTATTTGTCAGAGAGAGAGCAAGCGAGTACAGGCAGACAGAGTGGCAGGCAGAGGCAGACGGAGAAGCAGGCTCCCTGCCGAGCAAGGAGCCCAATGTGGGACTCGATCCCAGGACGCTGGGATCATGACCTGAGCCGAAGGCAGCCGCTTAACCTACCGCTTAACCTACTGAGCCACCCAGGCATCCCTCAAGATTTCATTTTTAATGCCTGAGTAATATTCTGTTTCATATTTTCATACACACACACACACACACACACACACACACATCTTCTTTATCCATTCATCTGTTGATAGACATCTGGGCTCTTTCTATACTTTGGCTATTGTAGACATGGCTGCTATAAATATTGGGGTGCAGTTGTTTTTATTATCTTGATAATTATTATCTAACAGTGGATAGGACTGCTGGGTCATATGGCAAGTGTACGTTTAACTTTTTAAGAAACCACCTTCTTGGAGTGCCTGGGTGGCTCAGTGGGTTAAAGCCTCTGCCTTCAGCTCAGGTCATGATCCCAGGGTCCTGGGATCGAGCCCCACATCAGGCTCCCTGCTCAGCAGGGAGCCTGCTTCCTCCTCTCTCTCTCTGCCTGCCTCTCTGCCTACTTGTGAGCTCCATCTGTCAAATAAATAAATAAATAATCTTTAAAAAAAAAGAAAAGGAAAAAGAAACCACCTACTTTTCTTCTATTATATTTAAATTTCTTTTTCTTTCACAGTATTTTGATTTTTCTTTTTAGGGAAATCAATTATGCCTCTGCTATATCTCTTTTGACTGTTTCTTACATTTACTATTTTCTCTTTAATCCTTTTTAACTTTTATTTCCATTTCACTATATTAGTTCCCTCATTCCTATCTTACATTCTGCCACAATCATTTCTTTGGTGTTTTCCGGGTCTTCTCTAGTTGCTCGCCCCTGATCTCAGAATTTCTTTTTTTTTTTTTAAGATTTTATTTATTTATTTGACAGACAGAGATCACAGGTAGGCAGAGAGGCAGGCAGAGAGAGAGGTTCCATTCGCTGCTCATTTTGGAAAACCCATTTGGAAAGGTTTATCATTATCTACTAAATTGAAGATATACACATCCTAAGATCCTGTGAACCCTGGATCTTTATATATGAATCTTAATAAGTGATCTTTACATATGAATATATATATGTATATATAAAAAAGCCCTTTGTTAGTCATATGTATTAAATATATTCCCCTTCTTTGGCTTCCTTTTTTCTTTTCTTTTTTTTTTTTATTTTTATTTTTTATAAACATATTT
Organism: Mellivora capensis; assembly: GCA_004024625.1. Lineage (NCBI taxonomy): Eukaryota > Metazoa > Chordata > Mammalia > Carnivora > Mustelidae > Mellivora > Mellivora capensis. Next base: position 190,534 of record PISX010001057.1, read on the forward strand.
TTATCCCCAGGGGTACATGTCTGTGAATCGCCAGGTTTACACACTTCACAGCACTAACCATAGCACATACCCTCCCCAATGTCCATTACCCCACCCCCCTTTCCCAACCCCCTCTCCCCAGCAATCCTCAGTTTGTTTTGTGAGATTAAGAGTCACTTATGGTTTGTCTCCCTCCCAATCCCATAATGTTATTTTTGATCAACAGAACTTTTTATTTTAATGTATTAGTAGATAGAGAGATATATAGATGGATGATAGAGTCCTTATAGTTAGTGCTTTTTATTTTTTTTTAATATTTTGTTTATTTGACAAACAGAGATCACAAGTAGGCAGAGAGGCAGGCGGGGGGTGGGGAAGCAGGCTCCCTGCTGAGCAGAGAGCCCGACGTGAGGCTCGATCCCAGGATCCTGGGATCATGACCTGAGCGGAGGGCAGAGGCTTAACCCACTGAGCCACTCAGGTGCCCCTAGTTAGTGCTTTTTAATCTTCTAAGAAGTCTTTCCATATCCTGAGATCATGATTTATTTATTTATAATTTATACTAGTTTCTACATTTATACTACTTTATTTTTATTTATTATTATTATTATATAATATATATTATATGTTACATGTAATATATATTATATATTAAGAATAATATATATAATATTGAATATAGTATATATTTATACTACATTTATAGTATTTTCTAGGAACTTTATTGTTTTGTCTTTCATTTAAAAGAATAGTTTAGCTGAATTTTATTTTTGTTTATGTGTGAGGCAGAAATTAATACTAATCTTTTTCCAAGTGGGTATTCAAATATCCCAGCACATTCATTGAAAAGACTCTTTTTTCCACCGCTCCATCTCGTCACCTTTGACATAATCAAGAGTCCATATATCTGTTTTATTATTCTAATCCATTGATAAATGTGGCCATTCTGGAGTCAATACCACAAAATCTTAGTTGCTATAGTTTTATAACAAATCTTGATACTGTTAGCTAATTTCTTCCATATTACCCTTATTTATATAGACATAATGTTAGCATAAATTTTATATATTAAATAAATTTCCTATTAATTAACTTATATGCTATTTAATAAATAATAAATTTATGTAAATACACACATATTATTTGGTATATATTATTTATATATTTATATGTATGTGTATATATTTCCCTCCAGGCACAGCTTTATCTACATATATCCACAATATGAACATACAGTATTTTTATTATTGCTCAGCTCAAAATATTTTATAATATTATTAGGTTCATAGTTATTTGGTATTGTTGTTGTGAACTAAACCTTTAATTTTATCTTTTTCCAGAGTGAATTTATGTTACTTCTGCCATGTGCCTAGAAGCTCTAGTAACCTGGAATGATGTAAATCCAATTTTGGAGGAAGAATAATTAAACCTGGATTGCTGTCCCTCTAAAGGTCTATTTATTTCTGATTCAACCTACTTATAAGGTACAAGCATCCCTGGAGGTCTCGGTCTAAAGGGAAGAGGGTTCATCAAGCTTCTCTCTTGTTTTGTTCCTATATTATCAGTTCTGTTCTTCATTGGCTCCCTGTGCATGTTTAAATTTTGTTATCTCATTTGCTTATCTCTTCATGGGTTTCTGTCCTGTTTCCTAAAGACCATCTCTTCTACTCTACTGAAGATACCAAGGGGCTTCCTGAAATTTTCTTTTGGAGCCTATAGTACATTTTTCTGAAGATATATTTGGCCTCTGAATCCTCCACCTATTTTATTTCCCTTGTTTCTGTCATTTACAGGTTCTGTATTAAATTCTTTTCCTCTTTAATCATAATTCTCGTCACCATACTATAGATCACATTTATGGAGTGCTACTGTGTGCTGTCCTAAGGCACTTCTCATGTGTTGACTCATGTAACCCTCACAACAACAATGAAGAAAGAATTATTAACTTCATTTTATAGATGTGAATGCTGAGACACCAAAGTTAGGTAACTTGCCCAAGGTCACGGAGCTATAATTGGTGGAGTCAGGATTTGAACCCAGACAGTCTGGCTCCATAGTATTGATGCCATACTGCCTCTCAGTCATATTTAAATCATTTTTAAATGGTAAAACCTACTTAAACTCAGTATTCTGACAACAGATAAGGTGTGTAGATTTCCCCTGGCTCCATTTCTATTTGTGTGAAGGTCAAACTCCATTCTCAGTTCCACAGTTGAAGGGCAGGTTGGAGTACAACATTCATCCCAGTTCTGATTCCAGTGGGTGTTCATCCATTTAAACCCTGCACCTGAGACTCTGAACCGATTTGATTCTTGAAAAGCTACGGTTCTCACTGGTTCCAACAGAGCTCTTTCTCTCAGTGCCAACTTCAATAGCTTTTTACTTCTAGGGATTTATCTCCCAGGATGTAGGTACTACGGCCAGCCCCGACCCCAGGGTTTCTCAACATACATGTGCACACATGCACACATCACACACACATACCATCTCACTACTTACTGCCTAATTAACTCTTGGGGACTTGTGGTCTTTAAGTAGATGCACAGAGATGGCAAGGGAAGAGGAGGAAAATCAACCTTGGTTATCTTACAGGACCCCACAGCAGAATGGTGGTTGGGTCTTTGAATCAAGAGGTAAACAGGGACGAGGTCTGAAGAGTCTTATGTTTTTCATGTATGTTCACTTTCATGATCTGAATATGGGGAAGGGATGTCTTAACCCTCATTTGTCTATGTTGAGGATTCCTCTAAAATTCTGGGTTTATGCTGTCCATTAGACTTAGTTTTTTGGGGGTGGTTTTAGGTTTCTCCACACCATTCCCTGCCCTGATTTTATAGACACTTTATTTAAAATAAGTGAGAGATTGGAGCACCTGGGAGGCACAGTTAGTTAAGCATCTGGCTCTTGATTTCAACTCAGGTAGTGATCTCAGGTCCTGGGATCAAGCCCCACGTCGGCCTCTGAGCTCTGCATGGAGTCTGCTTCTCTCTCTCCTTCTGCTCCTCCCCCCACTCATGCTTTCTCTCTTTCTCTCAAAAAATAAATAAAATCTTAAAAAAAAAGTGAGAGGGGTGCCTGGGTGGCTCAGTGGGTTAAAGCCTCTGCTTTCAGCTCAGGTCATGATCCCAGGGTCCTGGAATCGCCCCACATCGGAGCGGAGAGCCTACTTCCTCCTCTCTCTCCCTGCCTGCCTCTCTTGCCTACTTGTAATCTCTGTCTGTCAAATAAATAAATAAAATCTTTAAAAAAAAAAAGTGAGAGATTGGGTCACCTGGGTGGCTCAGTTGGTTAAGCATCCTCCTTCGGCTCAGGTCATGATCCTGGAGTCCCAGTATCAGGCCCTGAACTGGACTCCCTGCTCAGTGGGGAGTCCGATTCTCCCTCTGTCCCTCACCCTGCTCTCATGTTTTCTCTCTCTCTCTCTCTCAAATAATTAAATCTTGAAAGAAAGAAAGAAAGAAAGAAAGAAAGAAAGAAAGAAAGAAAGAAAGAAAGAAAGAAATGCTGTGCTAACAGCTGTTAATCAAGAATTCTTCTCAGCTGGGGTGCCTGGGTGGCTCAGTGGGTTGAAGCCTCTGCCTTCCGCTCAGATCATGATCCCAGGGTCCTGGGATCGAGCCCCGCATCGGGCTCTCTGCTCAGCAGGGAGCCTGCTTCCCTTCCTCTCTCTCTCTGCCTGCCTCTCTGCCTACTTGTGATCTGATCTCTGCCTGTCAAATAAATAAATAAAATCTTAAAAAAAAAAAAAAAAGAATTCTTCTCAGCTAATGAGACTCCTGGGTGGCTCAGTCAGTTAGGTGGCTGCCTTCGACTTGGGTCATGATCCCAGAGTCCTGGGATCAAGCCCTGCATTGGGCTCCTTGCTCAGCAGGAAGACCGCTTCTTTCTTTGCCTCTGTCTGCGTGTGCTCTCTCTCTCTGACAAATAAATAAATAAAATCTTAAAAAAAAATCGCCTCAGATATTATTTTTAAAGCTTACCAAACAGATTAGATCAGATCAATGATCAAAGAAATTCATAAAGGTATTCATATTCATAAAGTGCCATATTAAATTCAAAACCTGATCACAGCTTCATCAGTGGCCTTTGTGTATCTAGATACTTTTCACCCACTTACCACCTCCCAAATGTTCAACACATAAAAGTAACCAATCAAGCCTGTCTGTAAGGACAACCTCCTTTCTTGGATATGACTAGGAAGCAACCACTGTTTTCCTATCCAACTAGTACCACTCTCCTCTTCTTCCTGAGTAACGCAACTCTAATCTTATTTGGAGTAACTACACTTTTGATCACTATTTAAAACTATGGCTACATGACATTATTTTAGCTAAGGAAATGTGAGTAGGAGTTATGGGGGGGGCAATGCACAGAAAAATTCTTTCTAGAAGACAGGCAGCTGGGATTGCTCCTCTCTTCTTGTGTTTCCCCACTTCCTCCTGCTTCCTGCCTGAACACACACATGATGGCTGGATCTTCAGCAGCTGTGTTGGACAATGAGCAGCCTAGAGATGCTGACACAGAGCAGATGGACAGAGTAACTGGTATGGGTCCCTCATGCCAGTTTGGGGCTTCATACTTCTGGACATCTCTTGTACAACAAAAGTAATAATACTGTAAGGACCTATTTAGCCAGAGCGACTCCATCTTGGTTAAAGCCATTTTGTTGTTTGTGCATTAAAATTTAAACTGACCCTGCCCCCCTCCCCCCAGAGAAACTTACTTAGAAGCAAGTCTGGGAAACCAGTAAAATATGGTCAGATAGTTCCTAATAACAGAGCCCAGAATACAAGGCCAGGTCGGCCAGTTCTTGATAACAGAGCCCAGTATACAAGGACAAGTTGGGCCAGGTGGAGACATCCAATTAGTAAAAAACACACATACTTTTTCCCTAACCACCAAAGAATGTAAACCCCGCCGTTTGGGCACCAACCTTGAGCACCAGTTCTGACCAGAGTAATAGGTTAGATCAAACAGCTACGATAGGGTAAATTGTAATTCAGTTGGCCACCTGCGTGTGACCTAACATGACTACAATCTCATTGGTCACCTATGTGTGGCCAAACTTTTGCTCTATAAAAGATAGTCTGTAAGATGGGGAGGGGTCGCCCTCTTCAGCGGCGGCCCTAACCGGTCAGTCAGTCGATTCTTGAGCCTGTAAGCTGGGGGTGGTCGCTCTCTTCGGAGGCGGCCCTGGCCGGTCAGTCTGACTTCTAATGCTTGGCATAGAATAGAGCTTTGCATAACTTTCACCTTGTCTCAGTCTCGTTCCCCTGGCCATTCAGTCTGGCTTCTAATACTTATCATAAAATAAAGCTTTAAATAGCTTTCACTGTGTCTCAGTCTCGCCTCATTTAATAACGGACCTAACAAATACAACATATTTTGTTTAAAACACAGTTACTTACAGTCTTTTACTAACAGTCCAATACAATTTCTAGCTGAGATTTTTCTCTAAATAATAAAATTAATAAAAAGTGAATGCTTGTTTAGTGCCTACAATGTGCTGAGTGATGAGTGATATTTTATGTGATTTTAAGTGATGTGAATGCCTTGAAGTCTCACAGCATCATCATTACCTCACCATACAGATAAGAAAATCTCCATGAGAACACTTGAACAACTTGCCCAAGTAGCAAGTAGTGGACCTCGAATTTGGTTCCAAGTAAGGCTCCATATATGCACACTGAGCCACATGCTAACTGGGTCTAACGTCCCAGCCCAAACACTAACAATGGCCCCAGGATGGGATGCCTGGGTGGCTCAGCTGATTAAGCGTCTGCCTTCGGCTGAGGTCATGATCCCAGGGTCCTAGGATCAAGTCCCGCATCGGGTTGCCTTCTCCAGGGGAAGCCTGCTTCTCCCTCTACTTCCTGCTTTTGCGCTCGCGCTCTCTCTCTCTCTCTCTCTCTCACTGTCTTTCAAATAAATAAATAAAATATTTTTTAAGTAAATAAATAAATAATGCCCCCAGAAAACACACGGGGCACAGCGTCTGGGCAGTGGCAGTGCCTGCTGTTAAAGCTGGGTAGTCTCCAGCTGCTGGGCGTCTCTCACAGCATTCTCTGACTTTTCTAAGCCTCAGATCATAAATGCCACCCAAACCCCAAACTACACAGACTGAGCAGCCGTCCTGGGCGGGGACTGGCCAGCAGCTGTCGCATCCAGGTGCTGGGTCTCCCACCACCGTGAGGCCTGCCAGCTGGAGTTCCACATTCACGTACCATTCAGGAATCTTGCAGTATAAGTCATTCGTTGGCAAAATCCCATTTTTCTCCTGAGTAAAACAGGAGTAGAGCAGTTGTCAAAATTACTGATTAGCGGGACGCCTGGGTGGCTCAGTTGGTTAAGCAGCTGCCTTCGGCTCAGGTCATGATCCCAGCGTCCTGGGATCGAGTCCCGCATCGGGCTCCTTGCTCGGCAGGGAGCCTGCTTCTCCCTCTGCCACTGTCTGCCTGTGCTCGCTCGCTCTCTCTCCCTCTCTCTCTGACAAATAAATAAATAAAATCTTAAAAAAAAAAATTACTGATTAGCAACCCCTCAGCATCTCTATCACTAAGTGGTCAGGCACATTAACACATATGCAGGCCATCCCCAGTTTTTCTGTTCGCAGCTGTGCTAGCCTTCACAGGTGAGCCCCAAGTAATAATCAGATTCATTTCTAAGAATTTTCCCAGATTCAGTGGAACATTTATATATATTCTTATAGGGTGTTTTCTAGCTCTTTCTCACTCAACTTCAAACCTTTTGTCTATATTGAACATTCCTCTAAAATTCTCACTCAACTTCAAATTAAAATGTTACTATTGTGCTTATAGGATGTGCTGCTTTTCTGCTTCTTTTCTCTTTCTCACCCGCAATCGGTTCAGACTAAGAGCATCTGACTGAAAAGGTAGAGTCAGTGATACACCGATTTCAACAAATGGGAAAAACACTGAAAGTTTTACCAGACCTCAAACACACATGAGCCAATATTGCACAAGGACCTCCTTTTGAATGCATGCGTTGCTGGTCTCTGAGTTTGAGGAGCCTAAAGAGATGGGCCAGGTGACGGGAACAAAGGACCATTCCTAAGGCAATCTGGATAATTCCCTCCCTGCAAAGCATGATTTGATATTGAATAGGAAGGCTCCTCTAGCAGCAAACCCCGTGCCTCCCCCCGCCCCGCCCATGACCCCATGACCTATCACTAATGTCTGAAATCCTACCACAGAGTTTTTTTCAGTTCTTACACTTAGAGGATACAGATGCTACTGGGAAAGACAGCAACATATGGTTTTCTTCAGTAGGTAGAATGACCCAGTTTATCAGTGCCTAAGAGCTACCAGTGCGTGTATAAATCAGGACACCAAAAAAGGAGTGTGGTTGGGGGAGGTTGCAGGGTGGGTGAGGGCCTGAGGGGCACCAAGAGACATGCTGACCGGTGGGGAACTCAGAAGTTTAGGGGCAGGGGAGGAGGGGCCCACGAGGGGCCCCAGGAGGCGTGAGCTCCGTGGAGAGGTGGGGGCTCACAGAGAGGTGGGGGCTCATGGAGAGGTGGGGCACAGAGCAGAGGGGTCTAGTGAAGGAGCCTCAGAGAGGACAACTGGACACAGAGTCTTCAGCACTCAGCCTTGGCCCGGGTGGGACACCTGGTAGATCTGATCACTGAGTGAGGGGCAGCAGCCTGTGGGCCCGGGGTCCCAGAGGGAGAGGGGGTTGATTGAGGGAAGAATAGGAAGAAGACAGCATAGTCCATTGTCTCCCACTTCACACAGTCACCCTCCTCTCTGAGCCTAGCCCTGACACATGGTGGATGCTTTCTCAGTCAGCCTCGAGCCCCGCCTCACTGCTCCCCTTGCCAAGGTCAGTCTCCAAAAACTGGTTGTCCAATCACATGGGGATGAGTCAGGGCCCTGCCAGGCTGCGTAGGGCGTGGGTGTGGGCGGGAGCCAGCAAGACTTGCACAATCCTGGACCTCTGAGGTCACTGGAGGGAGCCCAGCTGCCTCATGAAGCCACAGAGGGACCCCTCCAAAGACTTCAAGAGGAGGGGTGCTGGGCAGCTGGATTTCTGGCTTCCCATCTGGCTTGGCCCTCTGATGTGCTCTGTCACTTCCTGGACCAGAGTATTAGCAGGGATAATGAGTTCCTTCCTATCTGCCCCTGCGGATAAGGAAAGGTCCTAGGAAATGTTAGAGCCAACACCGCTGACATCCCCAAGCTTGACTTTCTGTTCCGGTGTTGCCCTGGGCATTCCTGGGTTGTAAAGTGGGATCGTGGCATCCAGGGGGCTTCCAGAACCTCTGGCAGCGTGGAACGTTCCACCTTTCCCAGGACACCAGGCCTGGGGGATTCCTGGCCAGTTTGAGTCTGATGGGAGGCAGTTAAGGGATGCCAAGTCTCCAAGCCAGGTCAGCTCAATCTTGGAGACGTCAGAGCCAGCCCAAACTTGTGCCAAGTTTCGGATCCATCCACCTCAGTCCTCCAAAACTATCTGCTGATGCAGGAAGCCAAGCTGATAGGAATAAAGGCACATATCACTGGAGATGGTACAGAAAACACCAAGTTAGAGATAGAGAAACCTATCCCTTCTCTTATCTAGAGCTTGTCCCATCTGAGCTGAAGGCAACAAAGAAACTCCAGGGTAGCGATCTCCAAAGTATATGCCTCTAATTGGGGAAGGGAGCAGAACAAGGAGGGGAGATTTTTTAATTCCCCCCAGCTGTCACCACACCCATGTGCAGAAATTCTGAATCATCTTCTAGGTAAGAAGGGCTGCATTATTGACAGCCAAAAAGATTCAGTAACTTTACTAAGCACCTCCTTGTTCTGGCGTTATGTGTAGATTTCCTCAAGGTGCTGGGAGGCACACAGTTAAAGAAACTTTGCTCCCCAGTGGGTCATCACTCTGGACCTGTCTGAGCATGACGATTTATTTACTCACGAGACAGTCCTTTAGGAAGTGTCTGAACCAGCCTAACTTCACCCTTAGGGTGGGATGCTACTGAGGAAGTAACCCGCTGGCCCAGCCTGATCCCAGATGCTCATCCAGGCAAGTGAGGTTGGGTCTCACGATCACAGGCAGCCTCCAGCTCTGGTGGGAACAGGTAGCAAACAAAGCAGGGGTTAGCCCCACAGGTGGAAAGAGTGCAGGCAGTTTCAACCGTGCAGCATTTGGGAGTCTGGCCAATCAGGTTTCCACAGCCAGGAATCTGCAACTGAGCTCTGGAATTTAGGAGAATTCTCCAGTCCGCGGGCTGGGCAATAAGTAGGTATCGGCAGAGAGGCAGGGGTCTTAGGAGGTGACCAGGAAGGGAACCCAGGAACAGAGGCCAACAGGAAAACAAATGAGGTTCATTCTGGGATGTTGGGAGTTGGCTCTGGATCACCTTGCCTTGGATCAGACGGAGGGAGGGAAGGGGAATGAACGGCACAGAGTCATGGGAGAATATGGGCCGGACGGAGGGAGCACCGTGAGCCTGCCGCAGAGGGCATCCATGGGCTCTGTGGAGGAGAACCAGGAGCTGGAAGTAAGGGTCAAGTCACTGAGCAGCAAAGGAGTCTGTCCTCTGTCTCGTTAGGGTGCACAGCCAGGGTCCTCACCAGCCCTCATGGGGCCATTGTATAAATGGAAAACGGCACCCCCGGCAGGAAGACCAATTGAGTAGATGCACCAGAGACTCTCAGGCGGCACCTCTGTACAAAGAGAAAGAGCGTGCATCCTTCTGCAGAAGCAGCCCACGCCGAGACACACGACTTGCAAACAGAGCAGGAGCTGAGTTGCAGCACCCACTTAGTCTCTGGGTCGGCTTCTGCACACAGGCTGCGAACTACAGGTCTGTATCTAGATGCTCTGGGAACTGCTCAGGGAGGGGGCGTGTGAACCCTCCTGTTCTCCGTGGCCGTGGGCAAGCCTGGACCTCCCACCCAGAAACAGCAACTGTAGGTGGGCTTAATTCCGCGGTGGGAGGAAGGGGTGTTGAAGTAAGCGGGAGATCGCGCCTTTGAAAACCCCACCCAAGCCTCAGCTTCCACTCCGTTGTGTAGCCCTTAATCGATTTCCTGTTCACACACGTCGGAACTTCCACGAAACCGTGCTAGTGACACTCTCTCCCTCCCCCAGCGGCCACCGAGCCACAGCTGGAGAGAGACTGACAAGGTAGGCAGCCTCAGCCATAAGCTTCTGGCGTGAATCTTGACCTGCAGGTTATAGTAATTACCAGTAACAACTAACATTGATGGAGCACACTGCAATTTATCAAATGCCTTCACATAGCATCTCATTTCCTCCCTATGAGGCAGGGATGACTGGCAGGGCTCTCACAAATGAAAAGTCAGACTCCAAGAAGTCTGACCTGGCCAGGGCAGGAGGCGGGGAGGGAGTGGGGCAGCAGGGTAATTGGGAGTATGCCCCTCTGGAGTCTGACTGCCTGGGTTCCCATCCCAGCCCTGCCATGTCCTGGCTGTGTGACACAGAGCAACTTGCTTCACCTTTCTGTGTCTCTGTTTCTGCAGGCGTGAGATGCGGGTGTCCATAACTCCTTCATGCACCAGAGGGTGGGGCAATTAAAATGTTCAGAACACTGCCTGACATGGGATGGGTGATCCCAGCAGAGAGGGTCTGCTTTCCTAGCCAATTCTGGAAAATCAGATCCACCACTATGTCCAAAATCTCACATCTTTCAGCAGCCCATCTGAGGCCCAATTGAGATTGAGTCCGATCACAGTGTCATATGTGGGAAATTTAACCACCTAAGTAAGTTTGTGGAGCATGACCTGGCCCCCATGTATCCAGACACAGTGGGCTGAGCACTCAGGGAAGGTGGCCACAGTGCAGGTGACAGGATAAGTGAAGCAGATGGACTGGGTCCGGGCTGGGCTGGCCAGTGTGTGCCCCCCAAGAAGGACCCTCTAGCCAAAAGGGCTCAAGGGGGAGTACTGACTCAATACAGCCCCTTCTGCTTTTCAACAGCATCCTCCCAGTTTTCCACAGAAGCCCCAAATACTGACTTCTAATGTGCAATGTCTTGGTTTTCAATTTTAGTAACTATTTTGAATTTCCTAAAAGACTGCATGGGCCAGACCAGAGCCAGCTTGCAGGCCCCCAGCCTGAGCTACTTCTCCAGGCTGCCCTCCCTGACTGCCACGCTCTGGAGCCTTCAGTGCCTGCTGACCACATCCCTCTTCCCAGACCAGTTCTTGTCTGTCCTCACTGGACACCCTGCTGGTTGCTCTCCTTGAGGTCTGTAGGTGGGAAAATGCCAGCTACGGAAGCAGTGGGTGTTCCCCCTGGAACACAGCAGAGGGAAGGTGCCATAAGTAATTAATTACTCAATTACCATGGAGCATGAAAAAGACAGTGGCATGTAAACAAGATAAACCGAATCACACTTCTGCATGGGAAGGCGCAGTGGAAAGTGTTAAGGAAGTGTCACACACATGTAAGATACCATGTGCTTCTATGGAAGACAGTTCGGCAGCTCCTAACCGCGGTGATAGTTGCACAACCTTACATTCATACGAAAACCCACCGAATTACATGTTATAAATAGGTTAAAAAAAAAAAAGATATCATGTGCTTGCCGAAATTTGTTAGTAATACTCGACTCAGGGGAGAGCTTGACACCGCATGAAAACCCCTTCTGAAAGTTAGGAACCTCAAGATCATCTCCCCCAACCTCTCATAGTAAGATGGGGAAACTGAGAGGAACATGTTTACAATTTCAGAGCTGGTGCCCAGCCTTCCAACACCGATGTGGAGCTCCCCGAATACCCACTAAACCCACTCTCCAGGCCGTACTTGACCATCCTCACTTTCCAGGGCCAGTCATTTCGCTCCCCGGGGTACATCCCCGTGAGTGTCCCTAGGCACGATCACTAGGATCACGTGTGCACTGGAGCCTTGGGAAGGTAATGACATAGAACTCACATTCGTAGGGTGGCTTGTTTGTTACCCAGGGGCCTCAGTGTGTCCCTTTTTCTGAAAAAAGCACAAGGCATGGAGGAGAGGACCCAGCCCAGGGTCAGGCAGACCTCGTACAAACACCACATATGAGCCAGGTGACTTCGTGTGGGGGCATTTGGCATACTTCCTCTCTCCGGGGCAAGCCCTGGCTGAAGCTGGTGGGCCCTGTCCTCATCTGGTCGCTGGCACCAAGACGCCTTCTCCCTGACTTCTGAATCCATTTGGCAATCCCAGTGCACGTTGAGACCAGACTGCTTTAGCAGTGAATTACAGAGACAATGATCTCAGCAAGACTGAGGCAATAGGATGAGAGCTGAGTGGCGCCTGTACTCCTATGTGTGTCAGTAAACACAAGCTACTAGTGCCTACACTTGAGGGGATCTGCATTCGGGGCAACAAGGATTTGCCAGAGAGGAACAGCCAGGGACTGAAGAAGAGCAACATTTGAGAATCTGTACAGGCAGTGACAGAACAGGCAAAAGAAATCAGGGACTTATTATAAACTCCATCATTTGGGTCCTAATTAAGACAATCGCCTAGGTTTCTCGGCTATTGTCCTCTCCATCTATAAGGGGGTAAACTGTCTGGTAGTTAACGGCTAATAACTGTTTTCAATACACCAGGTGCTGTATTGAGCAGGGAATCAATACCCCCCACCCACAAATGCACGTGTGCGGACACACGGGGGGGCGCCCAGACCCGGGAAGAGAAAACAGTGAGAAAGAAACCAGGAAGGAGGTGATTCTTCCTATGAGGTAGCAGGAGCAGTAAAAGAGATGGGTCACAGAAGCCAAGGGGAGAGACAGAAGAGGGAGCAGCTGGCTGGCATGTCACACGTTGCCAAGAGGTTAAACTGGATGAGGACTAAAAAAAGGCACTGGGATTGAGCAGCGAGAAGGTCACGAGGGACCGCGAGAACAGTTCCTTGCTCTGTAGACTGGAACACAGATGGGAGAGGAAAGGGTAGAGGCAGTAGGAACAGATTTTGTGCATTCAGGAAATTTGCAAAAGGAAAGACAGAAAGAGAGGTGGGTCCGGTGAGCTCTGTAGTTTGTAGGGAGGGATGAGTAGCACAGCGGCGGAGGTGAGCTTCCCGCAGGTGGAGGGACACAGGAGGAACGAAGCCAGACCAGTAGAACAAACGATTGACAGAGGAGATGGTCAGGCTGGGGATGGGGAGACAGCTTAGAGCTAAGCTCCAGTTTTCCCTTGGAGTGGCAGCTGAGGGGGATGTGGGCCATCCACTTGAAGGAATCTGAGAAGTGGGTTTCCATCCTTTCCCCGAGGAAGCACTGTTGTGGTCATTGCTCCAGCTGCAGTATCCCGACACATATTCCTGTCCACCCACTCCCCCCACACACACAAGCAAGCTCACATGCTTCCTCACTCCATGTACCCAGGGAGAGTCCCTTCTCTGGGCCTCATTTTCCTGCCTGAAGCTCCTGACAGTCGTGGGGCTACCTTGGGGGTCATCTGGGGAGGGGGGAAGGTGGGCCACGCAGATGGCAGGGAGTGGGGAGGTGTGCAGGGCGGTAACTCAGGGCTTGGTCATGCAAGATCAAGGCTTAGGGATTCCACATTCAAAGCCCAGCCTCCCTTCAAGGGCTGGGATCTCCCGAATTGATGGGCAATTCCTGTTCTGCCTGTTCTCCAATAATGCTTCCGTTTCCAGTCCAAAGATGAACTCAAAGAAGCTTGTATCCAAAAGAAGGATTAAAAAAAAAAAAAAGAGTGAATCGGACAGGAGAGGTCTCGGCTGCCAGCATGTACGCAATGCCGCCTGTTCTGAGTGCTTACATAATCCACAGTGAGTCACAGCTGCTCACAGAGCTGGAACCTAAGTCCTCACAACCCCTCTGCCTGGAGCAAGGTGAGGCGTGCTCCTTAACCCGTCTGTGGCCATAGCCACACCAGGGAGAGCGCGGCCCCTGGGCAGGCAGCAACTCCAGATGAAGCCAGAACACTGGGAGAGATCCTCTGGCAAAATTCCTCTCTGAGACAACAAAGTCCTTTTGTTCCACCCCATGAACACCTCTGGGGGGGATAACACACGGAATCCCAGCATTTTAAAGCTGAGAGGAACTTTAGACTTGTCCAGTCAAATCTCCTGGCTTCAGATGAGAACATGGAGACCCAGTGTCCAGTGGGAGATTAACAACCACGCAAGGTCACGCCGTGAGCTAGTAGTGGAGTAGGGACTTGAACTTGGGTTTCCTGACAGCAAGCCCACGATGTATAGTAGGGCTGATGATGATGATCTATCATGAATATTGTCCCCATTGGGGCACCTGGGTGGCTTAGTCGGCTGGGCGTCCGGCTCTTGGTCTCGGCTCAGGTCACGATCTCAGGATTGTGGGGTGGAGCCCCGCATTAGGCTCCCTGCTCAGTGTGGAATCTGCTTGGGATTCTCTCTCTTCCTCTCCCTCTGCCCCTCCCCCACGCACACTTGCTTGCTCTCTCTCTCTCAAATAAATAAATAAATCTTTATTTAAAAAAAAAGAATATTGTTCCATGTCCATTGATAGATGAGTGGGTAAAGAACATGTGGTGTATATATATATGCAATGGAATATTATTCAGCCACAAAAAATTGAAATCTTGCCATTTGCAACAATGTCGATGGATCTAGAGAATATAATGCTAAGCAAAACAAGCCAGTCAGAGAAAGATAAATCCTGTATGATTTCACTCATATATGAATTTAAGAAGCAAAACAAAGCAGGGGAAGGAGACAAACTGCACAACAGGCTGTTTATAAGAGAGCATAGACAGATGGTTACCAGAGGGGAAGTGAGTGGGGGGATGGGTGACATAGGTGAAGGAGAAGAAGAGCATCCTTATCCTGACCAGCACTGAGTAATGTACAGAATTGCTGAATCACTCTATTGTACACCTAAAACAAATATAACGCTGTCTGTTAACTACACAGGAATTTAAAAAATTTTTAATTAAAAAGAATATTACCCCCCTATATTTCATCAGAAGACCAAGTGGTTCCCCCACTTCACTATGACCTACCTCCACCTGCTCTCCTTACACAGTCTTAGCAAGCATGATCCCAAAGAAGTTTCTCTTAAGCTCCCAAGTTCTCAAAATTCTCATAGTTGGAGTTCTTGAGAAAACACTATCTGGATGCCTGTGGAATCTCCAGGTCTGGAACCGTCCATCTGGATGTGGTTCTATCTCAGACACTTCCCAGTGTCTTTAGGCATTATGCACGTTATCTAACTTACTTGAATCTCAGTCGTCTCCTCTGTGAAATGGGATAAAAACATAAGGATTATTGTGAAATCACTGAAATAATTTCTGAAAAGTGCTTCACACGTGCCTGGCACAGAGCAAACACTCACCAGAAGGAAGCCACTGTTTAAATGGGAGACACTCCCCTCCCTCCACACAGAATGGGGACTTCCTGCTGGGGGCACCCATGGAATGCTGCCTGCAGGCTGACCTTCAGATCCTCGCAATCTCGCATAATTACAATATAGTCCTTGGCTTTGCAATAAACAGTATTTACACAGACATGATAACCTAAATGCTGAAAAGAGATTTAATCAAAAATAACACCATTGGCAGAGAGAGGGGTGGAAAAGGAAGGTTGAAAGACAGCAAGATAACTCATTTAAATGATAAGAAAGCCAACAGGTAAGTGGAAAACTCACAACTCAAACCAACAATATATGTGTATTGCATAGGAAAAAAAAAACAGATAAATAGTAAAGGAAAAAAAACTAAAAAATAGTTTGAGTAGATGGGGCAGGAGACAACTGTTTTGCCTCATGAGCCTTTGGCATTGCTTAACGTTTGAAGCTATGTGTGTTTGTCTCAGAGAAATGTGAAAAGTGATTTCTGGAAATTAATATGGCTGTGGTGGAAGTGATCTGGAAATTTTCAAGGGCAGGAAGATCCACTGATTCAGACTGATGTAAGCTCCTCTCTGCCCTGTGATGAGGCAACGCACACCAGCCCCTTTGAAAAGGGAAACCACTGACTCTTGATTGTAACGGGGTTGGGAGGGGGGGGGGGGAGAAGGACCCTGCTGTGCACACCTGCCACGGCCCTAATCTCTCTCTCTCTGTTCAGTTTTGTCAAGTCACCAGGAGCAGGAAGCTGCTTTCTCTATTACACAGAGCAACAAAGAGGGAATGAGTGGTTTTGATAATGAGAACTGATAACTGTCTCTCACAGAGAGAGCCTGGGACTCCCAAAAGCTTTAAATTACAACTTTAAGGGCACTGATCGGGGTTCCTGAAGTGGCAACTGGGGCACAGAGAAGCGGCAGAAGATGCCGGGTGTTTTTCTCAGACACATTCAAAGACCTGGAGTCAGATTAAACAAAGACTCCCAGCTGGTAAGGCAGAGGGGTGGGAAAAGAACTAAGAGATGTGCCTGTCTCTTTAAATCTGGCTCTAAATTGCAGGTTGCCTCGTCTGTATGGTGAAGATTAGAAATTGTTTAATTGCTGTTTGGTTTTAATGGAGATTTTTATTTTGGGAGGAAAAAAAACACAAATGGGTTGGGTGGGGTGCTATCGTTCGTGATCAGTTAGCCATACTTGGGAAAAACCTGTCTGCTTGGATCACAAGCCCACAATTCACACAGGTGTGAGCTTTACCTGGGCTACAGCACCTAGGAAGAGAAGCACCTTGTGGCCTCCTCGGCCTGAACCCAGGACATGATGAGAAACAGCACGTCCCTTCTTGAGGCTATATTTTCAACCGAGGCCATCGCAAGCCAGGTAGGGTTATTTGTACATTAGTTCATCACAAATTCTGGTTGAGACATTGACATGAATTGGCCCTACAGACCAGAGCATCCTAGTCCCAGGCTGTGTGTCAGTAGCAATTCCACTCAGAACATTCGGCTGTTCAGTAAGCACAGTTGAAGATCTGTAAAGTAGAGTTTAAAGTAATTATTTCCAGGGGCACCTGAGTGGCTCAGTGGGTTAAGCCTCTGCCTTCAGCTCAGGTCATGATCTCAGGGTCATGGGATCGAGCCCCGCATCAGGCTCCCTGCTCAGCACAGAACTGCTTCCCTCTCTCTCTCTGCCTGACTCTCTACTTGTGATCTCTCTCTGTCAAATAAATAAAGTAATTATTTCTGAAGAGGTTTTTACCAGACTGGCTGGTTTTTCATGACATATTTTACTACCTAGACCCAAAATACCACCCCTCAAATGGATCTGACTTGACCAAAGAGGACAAAAAGGCAGACATAGGACATAAACACGGTAAATTTACCCTCTTTAGAAAGAACACCCCTAAACTCAATGGTGTCTTACAGGATTCTCCGTATCCTGGGACGCTGGGATCCACCATCCCAAACCACAGAGCTCTCGGTTCCCCCAGACAATCTGGGGCAAAACCTCCCTTCATGAGGGAGGAAGTTTGGAGTTCTCCCGGACTCGGGCTACAGGGTCCTGCCCAGTCGTCAAGAAACAGTCACTCACACTCAGGGTGCTGTGGATGTTCCCTAGGGAGCTCATGGTGGAGGAGGGTGTCAGCCACGAGGCTGTCCACACCAGCAATGTGTGCAGCGGGACACAGGAGATTGCACGACAGAGTGGACATGTAGAAGGGAAGCTCCTGTCTCACTCCTTGTCTCCTGCCTTCCAGCTTCCGTTAGTAACAACAGGCTAGCAACACAACCTGTGGACACCAGATACTATTCTTTTACCGCCAATACCAGATGCCACTTAAGGCGTGGTACCGTGCATCAGGCATAGGCCCTATTTCATTCAAACTCTACAACTTCTCGAGAAGATGGGTATCATTTTCAAGAAGAGGAAACGCGGACTTTAAAAGGTTAGGTAATATGCTAAAGACCACCAGAGTGCCAGTATTCAAATTATGCCACCTGAGCAAACATTGTTTCTTTTGTATTTTTTTAAAGATTTTATTTATGAGAGAGAGAGAGAGAGAGAGAAGCAGACTCCCTGCTGAGCAGGGAGCCTGACATGGAGTTTGATCCCAGGACACTGGGATCGTGACTTGAGCTAAAGGCAGACACTAAGCCGACTGAGCCACCCAGGTGACCTGACATTCTGTTTCTATTCATGCCAGTTGGGTTTCTGTCACTTACAACCAAAAAGGTTGTAGTTCCCGTGGGCAAAACATGAAACCACCAAGCCACAAGCACTGAGTCTCAGAAGCTTCTGGAGCTGGAGGTTCACACGTTTCCAGTGCTTTATCTCGTTTCTGTTTCTCTACATGTATTGATTTCTTTTTTTTAATATTATTTATTTATTTGAAAGAGAGAGAGAATGAGAGTGAGCACAAGCAGGTAGAACAACAGAGGGAGAGGGAAAAGCAGACTCCCTGCCGAGCAGAGAGCCCAATGTGGGGCTCGATCCCAGGACCCTGGGATCATGACCTGAGCAGAAGGAAGATGCCTAACCGACTGAGCCACCCAGGTGTCCCTACATGTATTGATTTCTTACATTGAGTGATTGGTGGTTATGTTGCACAGGGTGATTACTCCGGAGATTACAAGTGATTTTTTTCATTTATTTCAATATTTTGTCTATTTTAAAAGATTTTATTTATTTACTTATTTGAGAGAGTGAGAATGAGAGAGAGAACATGAGAGGGGGAAGGTCAGAGGGAGAAGCAGGCTCCCTCCTGAGCAGGAAGCCCAATGCATGACTTGATCCCGACTCCAGGATCATGACCTGAGCTGAAGGCAGTCGCCTAACCAACTGAGCCACCCAGGTGCCCAATATTTTGCCTTTTTAGAACAGTTTTTCTACAATGAACACTAGTTTCTTGTGTAATTTTTAAGAGGTGTGAAGAAAACAAATAAAAACAAGACAAACTCCTGTGTGCTATGCTCACCATCACTTAGTTGCTTACAATTCCAGAAAATACAACAGGCAGATTCCTGAGTGCCAGAAGGATGAACCAAATGTGGCTGGATAATATGTTGAAATGTCCCTTTTTTTTCTCTCTGTCACATTTTCTTTCCTTTTTCCTTTCACCCCAATTTAAGGATTGCCCTGCTCCATCTCAGGCGAGGTATGCGGCAGGACAGGAAACAAAAATAGGGTACAACATCCTTTCTTTCTTCCACACTTTCCACACTTTAGTTCCCAAAATATAAGTACCAGAGAGAGGAGACAGCTTGTGGGTGAGAGCAGAATATGTGGAATAAGCATGAACAGAAAAGGATTTCCTCAAGACTAGAAAAAGACTCCCCAGGGAGCTGAGGAGAAGGCTGATAGTCTCCGCGCATTGGCACCAAAAATTAAGCCCTTTTTTTGCTAACATTAAATAATTATCTAGAAAAAATTTAAACAACTTTCTAGTAATCATACACCAAGAATGTAAAACTGTACATGGAAAGCACAGATGCAAGACAATGTCTTCTCATCAACACCTAAACAGACCCTCCCACAAAAAAATTTTAGGGAGTTTTGAAGTGAGGAAAAAGCCACTGAATCAAAGGTCTGGAATTATTTCTACTTTCAAGCCACTCCTTTAACTTTACAGCTCACTAGAGACAGAGTTAAATTAAGCAAGATGTAAAGTCCTGTGAAGACATTTTTGGGACTCTGCTTACTTAAAACTTACGGGAATTGTACATTCGTGTTTTTTCTGTGTAAACACATCTGTCCTGGTTTGTGCTTCTCCGCTTCTGCATGTCTTCCACCAAAGATCCATGAATGGGAGTCTCCGTGGGTATGGGGCACAACACCTTCCCTGCTGAATTTTTTCCTTCCATGTTGGGATTACCCCAGGACCACAGGAAAGTCACCTCCTCCTACCAGTTAAATAACCAACCCTTCAAACCCAAGAAGGAGAACAGGGCTGGGAGTTGGGGGTAGGTAAAGGGCAGCAGCTTGCCACCTGACTCAGTTGGGGGTTTTTTTTTCTTTAAATAGATGTTTTATTTTGGAATAATTCTAGATTTACAAAAAAGTTACAAAGATAATCCAGAGAATTACCTCTCACCTAGTTTCTTCTAATGTTAGCATCTTCTTTTACCTGGTACATTTGTCCAAACTAAGAAACCCATATCAGTATATTATGATTAACTTTATTCCAATTTCACCAGCTTTGCCATGAATGTCCTTTTTCTGTTCCAGGGTCCAATTCAGGATAAAACATTTTGTGATTCACTGCTTTAAAATTTAATTTTTATTTGTATCAAGGTTATAAATGTTCATGGTTTAAAATGTGAAATGATCATATACGACTCCTAACAAAGAAAAGCAGCCTTCTGCCCAAACCCACCTCATCTCCATTCCCTTCTTCCAAGGACAAGCAATTTCAGCTTTCCTATTGCTTTCCCTCACTCACTGCAGCCCACCCCTCAGCCTCTGCACTGCCCCTTGAACATGACACACCTGCTCTCATTGTAAGGCCAAGTCTTTACTCAAATGTCTTCTTCCCAAAGAAGACATTTAAAATTGCAATACTCGGGGCACCTGGGCGGCTCAGTCAGTTAAGTGTCTGCCTTCGGCTCAGGTCATGATCCCAGGGTCCTGGGATTGAGCCCCACATCCGGCTCCCTGCTCAGCAGGGAGTCTGCTTCTCCTTCTCCCTCTGCCTCTCTCCCTGCTTGTGCTCTCTCTTTCTCTCACATGCTCTCTCTCAAATAAATAAATAAAATCTTTTTTAAAGATTTTTTTTAAGATTAAAAGGGACAGAGGGAAAAGCAGGCTCCCTACAAAACAAGTAACTTGATATGGCACTCGATCCCAGGACCCTGGGATCATGACTTAAGCCAAAGGCAGACGCTTAACCCGTGAGCCACCTAGGCATCCCTCAAATAAATAAATAAAATATTTTTTAAAATTTTTAATAAATAAAATTGTAATACTCACCTATGCACTCCCAACCACCCTTACTCTTTGTTCTTTCTTTTTCCCTGCAACACTATGTAATTTATTTATTATATACATTGTTTACTATCTCTCTGCACTAGAAGGTAAGCTCTATGGAGGCAGCAACATTGTCAGCAAGCCCTAAACACTTAGAACAGTGCTTGGCACACAAAAGTCACTCAATCAATCTGTGTTGAATAATTGTATGAATGAATGAACACTAGAGAGAAGGAAGAAGACGGGAAGATGTATACGCTTTCCTCTTCCAGATCTGTACCTTCACTGTAGTTCCCTGTTGACAGAGCCTCACACAAAGCCAGTGAAGAAGAAAGGCAGTTTGCAGAGCAGCAACTCCAGCATTGGCAGGGCAGAGTGTGGAAGGCTGGGTTTGAAGCCGAGACACAATAGCTCAATAATGGGCACACGCGTGCATGCATGCACACACACACACACACACACACACGCACGCATTTATCATGCCCTATTCTTTAAAATACAGTTATAGCTCAATTTTTGCTTGAATCTATATCTATTGTTTATGTTCTCATTAATCTATAATATTGTTCACAGCTGAGTCAAATAATGTGCCACAGTAACTCTTCTTTTCTGGTACAGCTTTCTGTTTTTCCTGGATTAGATTGTTGCCTCATTTTCTATGTCTCAATTTCATCCCCAAAATTCTCACATAGGACCATAAAACTCCTCTCAATACAGCTAAGCACATCGAGAGTCTATCAGCTCAGTTCTTTTCTTGGCTACGTCCTTCCTTGCTGCCCTCTGTCCTCCTACCTGTGTTTTCATCATTAGTCTCTTTATTCCTGTGGTTAAGTCTTCCCATATTCTGTCATGGCCTTTCAGTACAATTTTCCCTTGGTCCAATGTATGAGATGATCCATCAGTTCTTCTACTTTCTTTCTTCCTGAAGCCCTATACCCTCTGCTCCAGTCTGGCTGCTTCTTCTTGAGGCCGGCTGCCTAGTTGTTCCCCATCACCCAGAGGGAGTGTCTTCTCTCTTGTGTAAATCCCTTACTTCCTCAATCCCAGTCTTCCTCTTTCTGGTTTAATTGTTTTAGAGGGTCATATCCTACACCATCTTCCTTAGAAAGTATACATGGGAGATAAGGCTTTTGCCTGTCTGAATTAGCCTATTTTCAGACTCAATGGATGGTTTGTCTAGGGAAGGAAATCTAAGTCAAAAACTATTTTCTGTAGAATACTGAAGGTATTCTTCCATTGTCTTCTAATTTCCAACTTGCTCTTGAACAGTCTTATGCTATTCGGTCTCCCAGCCCCTTACGTAAAACTTGTTTTCCTTTTTTGTACTCTTGTCTGGACCATAGGATCTTCCTTATTTCCGTGATTTTCATTTGTTTGTTTGGGCCTCTGGTGATAGTGACTGTTTATTCACATGCGAAAGTGAGAGGACC
Source organism: Mellivora capensis (assembly GCA_004024625.1). Classification (NCBI taxonomy): domain Eukaryota; kingdom Metazoa; phylum Chordata; class Mammalia; order Carnivora; family Mustelidae; genus Mellivora; species Mellivora capensis. The sequence continues at coordinate 212,710 of PISX010001057.1, forward strand.
AAAGGCTGACTGACAGCTCAGTGTGCATGGGCAGGGCTTGTTGGAAACCAGCCATTTGTTGATCAATCTTCTCTGTCAGTATTTCCTCTTAGACTGGTCGGTTTCTCCAGATAGAAGTGACCCAGTTTTTTGTTTCAGACATTTCTGATGACAGTGTACTAGGGGAGGGGAGCCTGCTCAGTATGTGGTCTCTCACCTAATTCCGCTCTTCAGTAGGTGCCCGGCTCTAAGTCCCAGCTCCAACGCCTCCTCAGCTCAGCCTCTTTAGAGAACACATTTGCTTTCCCCCATGACTGACTGGCTGTGTGGGGTAGGGAAAGTGTTAAGAAGTCTAAGGGTTTTATTCAGTCCTTCTGTTTGGAGTCACACCCTGAACTGTGTGACCCTGAGCAAATCATGTAGGGATCTCAGTTTCCTCCTTGGAACCCTGAGGGCCTTTGAGACACCTCTGGTCTCTAGGGTGCTCCCAGCCTTGGCATTTTGTGATCTATTCACCATTTACAAGGTGGAGCTCTCTGCCTAGTGACTAAGACAGACAGGAAGATACCAGAGGTCAAAGAGGGGGAGGTAGCAGAGGGACGGAGTGGTAGGGAGACTGCACACAAAAGGTGGAACTTGAGAACTAGAGCTGGCTGGAGAAGGAGGGGCAAGCAGGGCCTCCTCAGGTGGTCCAACCTGAAGATATATATTGGGGTCCAATAAGTAGAACAGGGGGTTCTAGAGGATAATGACATTGGGTCGGACTGTGGGGAGTTTGAGGCTATTCTCTACGTTGGTGCATCTCATGATGAAGATCATCTGGGGAGCTTAAAAAAATGTCAGACCTTATATATCAGAATGTCCAAGAAGAAAGCCCAGGAACGTGTAGTCCTTTAAACTTGCCCAATGATTCCAACAAACTGGAAAGTGCTGGGACCACTTCCTTAGACAATTAACCATGGATGGTTTATAATCAGAAATCATGATAAAAGTGGGAATTTTAGAAAGACGAATTTGACAGCAACATGCAAGGAGGAGCAAGGTTGAGGGACAGGAGACCAGGATGCAAGTGAAGCAATTTCACTACTCCAGGCAGAGGGTCATGTGGGCCTACAGGACAGAAGTGGTGAAGAAGAGACAAAGAAGGGACCACCAGGCCAACCCATCTGTTATGGTTTGAATTGTGCCCCACCCCCAAATTCATATATTGAAGTCCTAACCCCTGGCACCTCAAAATGTGAGCTTATTTGGAAATAAGGTCATTGCACAAATAATTAGTTAAGTTACGATGAGATTTTAAGGTAGGTCCTGATCTAATATGACCATTGTCCTTATAAAAAGAGGAAATGTGGGCTCTGGCATGGACACACATAAGGAAGAAAAAGACAGCCGCCTACAATCCAAGGAGAGAAGCCTGGAATAGACCCTTCCCTCACAGCCCTCAAAAGAAACCAACCTGCCGACACCTTGATCTTCTAGCCTCTAGAACTGTGAGACAATAAATTTCTGTTATTAAAGCCACCCAAGTGTGGTACTTTGTTATGGCAGTCCTAACAAATTAATACACCATGTTTTTAGAAACACATTCCTGGTTTGGAGTTACCTTTTTTTTCACTTCTTCATGACGAATAGTTCCCCAAAGCCACCCTCCTGAGAGGGCTGGAAGCAGTGGTTGCAGAGTAAGGCAATGGATCTAACACCACACGATGCTCTCTAACTGAGGAGGGAGTGTGAGTTGCTTTTCTGGGTCATTGCTCAGTTTGTTCCCAGAACCCACCTGAGAAATCAAAGGACCAAATCTTTTAACTGGAAATTGCTGGACAGAAATGCCCATTCTCCTCATGTGAGGAAGTAATCAATGCCAAGAATCTCAGACTGAGTAAAACCACAGAGGAGAAGGGAGACTCAACTCTGTGGAACCATGAACATCCCACTAGTGTCTCATCCAGAGAGAACAGAGCTGCAGGAGTTGGAGAAACCTCCAAACAAGGTCAACCCTGGCTCTGTCATTTTATGACCTGGTCTTTGCCAAAACAACTATCCCCCTTGGCTAAACAAAGAATATCCAAGAATTCTACATATCAAGGTCGAAGGCATGATGATTGATGTAACCACGCGGGACCAGGGACAAGCAAGTCTACCACAGGGCTCTTGGCCTCCAGCCATTCAGTGCTGCCTTTGCTAACATCCTTGGCCCCCTTGGCCCTTTTACCTGCCAATGCTCCCAACACCAACCCTCACACCAGGTCACCTGCCATCTGCTCACTCCAGGACTGCCAAGTTTTTCTGGAGAAAGTATCACAACTGTACCACAGGGTCTGCTAAGTGTTTCCATTCCCCAACTTCATCTGGGCCCTCCCTACTCCCATGGTTATCCATCTGGAATTGGCTTACTGTTGTTTCTCTCCAGCCCATGCAAAAATTTTCTAGGATCGACAAGTCTTCCGTTTTATCCCCATGTCTCTCGCTTTCATCTGAGAATGCCATTTTCATTATCCTGTTAGGCAAAAAGTCTGCCTCAACTGTTTCTCTTTGCCTGGGAATTTCTCTCTGGCTACATCCATCCTCTCCTGGATTCCTCCTATTTCAGAGAAAGAGGTGAGGTTTTTATTTCCTTGTCCATGTAAACCTATCTCTGCTCTGGCTCCTACCCCTCATTATAACATCAACTAATTAATTTATTTAAAAGACCTATTATAGAAAATTTTAAATACATACAAGAGATTTTACTTTTATATCTTCAAATTCCACTGGCTTTCCTGCCAGAAAGCTCAGGTCTCCTCCAGTCTTTTCTTTTTTTCTTTAAGTAGGTTCCATGCCCAGTGTAAAGCCCCAGTTCAGGGCTTGAACTCAAAACCTCAAGATCAAGACCTGAGCTGAAATAAAGAGTTGGAAACTCAACTGACTGAGCCACCCAGGCACCCCTCTCCTCCTCCAAAATATTTAAAAGCTATTGTAATCTTGCTACTCCCTTGAGCTACCTCCTAACTTCACATTTTTTAATGGCCAGATTTTGCAACATGTTCTTTCCTGTCTCCCTTTATTTCTTAATTCCCTAGAAGCTAGCTTCAATCTCTGTAATTCTACTGAAATTCCTCTTTCAAATTTTTAGCTGTTCCTTTGAAGTAAATTCAGACTTACAGAAAAGTTATAAATATTGTGAAAAGAGTCCCATATGCCCTTTACTTAGCCACCCCAAATAGTAACTTCTTATAGAACCATAGTACATTTATCAAAAGCAAAAAATTAATCTTTCTACAGACTACAGAATTTCACCATTGTTCCACCGATGCCTAATTTCTTTCTTTCTTTCCTTCTTTTTTAAGATTTAGCTATTTGTTTGAGAGAGAAAGCATGAGCACAGGGAGGAGCAGGGGGAGAGGGACAAGCAGAATCCATGATGAGCATGGAGCCTGACTCAAGGCTCGATGCCACGACCTGAGCTGAAACCAAGAGTCAAATGTCTAACTGACTGAGCCCCATCAATGCCTAATTTCTGAATCCATTCTTTTAAGAAAGAATTTTACTAAAGCTATCTTAAAGAACTTTTTTTAAACTTCTTAAGTTCTGAATATAAAAATAAGGAGTGATGAGTACAAAACTTGGAAAATATGAAAAGATATAAAGAAGAAAATAAAAGCCACCCAGACACAAAACTATTTATCTACGTAAGATAAGAGACATAAGAACACATTAAATGACACCACCATGGGACACCATCAGCAAAATCCACACAGTGGACTTCTTCAGGAAAAAAAAAAAATCAAGGAACAATAAAAGAGATGAAGGGGGAACCTACAGTTTAAACAAGATTCATGAGCTAGAGTAAAGAATTGCAACATGAGGGCTTTGGATCCTAATTTAAATAAACTTTTAAAATATTATTAAAGACAATTGAGAAACTGTGATCTCTGAGTATTTGGTAACCAATGAAATTATTGGTAGTTTCTAAGTGTGACATAGGTACTATGCTTATATTCAAAGAACATTTATTTTATACTTAACTACTGGAATATTTATAGATGATATGGAGAGGGAGAAGCATGTGAGGTATGTGGTGAAACAGACTAGTCATGTACTAGTAACTGGTAAGGCTGAGGGATGGGTGAATTAGGTGCATCAAAATATTTTCTCTTTTTGGGGAGGAGCAAGATGGCGGAGAAGTAGCAGCTGAGACGGCATCAGGTAGCAGGAGATCAGCTAGATAGCTTATCAAACCACTGCGAACACCTACAAATCCAATGGGAGATCGAAGAGAGGAAGAACAGCAATTCTGGAAACAGGAAATCGACCACTTTCTGAAAGGTAGGACCGGCGGAGAAGTGAATCGAAAGCGACGGGAGGATAGACCGTGAGGGAGGGGCCGGCTCCCAGCAAGCGGCAGAGCCGCGGAGCACTAAATCGGGACTTTTAAAAGTCTGCTCCACGGAGGGACATCGCTCCAGAGGCTAAATCGGGGTGAAGCCCACGCGGGGTCAGCGTGGCCCCAGGTCCCGCAGGGTCACAGAAGGATCGGGGGTGTCTGAGTGTCGCAGAGCTAGCAGGTATCGGAGCGGGAAGCCGGCTACAGAGACAGAGCTGAGGAGTGAGCTCTCAGCTCGGGGTTACCTTGAACCGGTCGCAGGCTGGGTGAGCTCGGAGCGCGGCCAGGCGAGGGATATGGAGTAGCTGGGGCTTTTCTCTGAGGAGTGGAGCCCCGAATCTCAGCTCTTCCGGGCCGGAGACTAGGAGGCCGCCATTTTCATTCCCGTCCTCCGGACTCTACGGAAAGCGCTCAGGGAACAAAAGCTCCCGAAAGCGAAACCGAGCGGATTACTCAGCCCGGCCCCTGGTAAGGGCGGTGCAGCTCTGCCTCGGGCAAAGACA